>CM076584.1:349425845-349649053 GCA_034641835.2 Pinus albicaulis
TCTATAGGCAAGATAATACTTTTGAGCTTGAAACAACTTTGCACAATATAGCTTTCAGTTCAAATGGGTGCAAATACATATAAATCAAGCAATTTGAGACCTTTAAATGTATGGTTAGAAGAAACAACTCCAGAATCTGTGCAAATGCTTCTAAACTCTATTTGAAAAAAGGAAATTAATTTGATCCTTGAAGGAAACTTGTTTGGACCAGACATTGGTGAGTTGATAAGCAGCTCAAACAATTGGGTAGATATTACTATGTGGTGTATTTTCAAAGGGCTCAAAGAGTCATTACCTTCTAGATGGATATATATTTTGGGAGATGGGTTTGAAAATACAGGTAAGAAGAATCAGCCAGCGTCTGAACAGTCGGGTGAATTTGAGAAAAAACACCAAAGATCTGCCAAATTTTTTGAATGCCTCTGAGCAATGTGGTTTATTGTTTGCTGTCAATTCCTCCTCGGTCATGGATTGCAGGCCTGAACAAAATAAGAATATTCTTATGATTGGTGTTTGTTCTGAAGTGAATAATTTAAAACAATATACTCATAACCTAGCACAAAATACAGATTCAACAGAAGTAAATACGGAAAACAAGAATAGTGGAAATGATGATTTTGGATTTCAAACTGAAGGAGCATATAAGGGCGAGGATGAAGTGCTTTTGAAATTTTAGTGGGCAAAGGAGACAGAAAGGATGGGCTGCAGCAAGTTTTTGGAGTCTTGGGATAGAAGAGAAGGGAAAAGAGGCAAACTTCAAGTTCAAAGCACAGAGTAATGACCCCTGGAAGGAGAGATTTTGATTCTCTTGTTCAATCTCAGCAGGAAGTAAGCAATGCCTTTGGTCAAGTCGACATTCAATTGTCGGATTCTCTATGGGATGTAGGTGATGGCATTAGCCAAGAGAAGCCGTTGGATAGGGTTTCACATGAATATATCATTTCTTCATGAATGCAACGATTATCGGAATTATGTTCAAATAAAAGAGATGAGAACAATGTGCAAGAGGCTTTATAATGTTTGATATGCAAAGAATAGAATATTCAAAATAGTACACATCATATGAGGAGGAGACCTTTAAATCAAGCAATTTGAGACCTTTAAATGTATGGTCAGAAGCAACAACTCCAGAATCTGTGCAAATGCTTCTAAAATCTATTTGAAAAGAGGAAATTAATTTGATCTTGAAGGAAACTTGTTTGGACCAGACATTGGTGAGTTGATAAGCAACTCAAACAATTGGGCAGAGATTATTATGTGGTGTATTTTCAAAGGGCTCAAAGAGTCATTACCTTCTAGATGGCTATATATTTTGGGAGATGGGTTTGAAAATACAGGTAAGAAGAATCAGCCAGAGTCTGAACAGTCGGGTGAATTTAGAAAAAACACCAAAGATCTGCCAATTTTGTTGAATTCCTCTGAGCAATGTGGTTTATTGTTTGCTGTCAATTCGTCCTCAGTCATGGATTGCAGGCCTGCACAAAATAAAAATATTCTTATGATTGGTCTCTGTTCTGAAGTGAATAATTTAAAACAATATACTCATAACCTAGCACAAAATACAGATTCAAAAGAAGTAAATACGGAAAACAAGAATAGTGGAAATGATGATTTTGGATTTCAAACTGAAGGAGCATATAAGGGCGAGGATGAAGTGCTTTTGAAATTTCAGTGGGCAGAGGAGACAGAAAGGATGGACTGCAACAAGTTTTTGGAGTCTCGGGATAGAAGAGAAGGGAAAAGAGGCAAACTTCAAGTTCAAAGCACAGAGTAATGACCCCTGGAAGGAGAGATTCTGATTCTCTTGTTCAATCTCAGTAGGAAGTAAGCAATGCCTTTGGTCAAGTCGACATTCAATTGTCGGATTCTCTATGGGATGTAGGTGATGGCATTAGCCAAGAGAAGCAGCTGGACAGGGTTTCACATGAATATATCTTTTCTTCATGAATGCAATGATTATCGGAATTATGTTCAAATAAAAGAGATGAGAACAGTGTGCAAGAGGCTTTATAATGTTTGATATGCAAAGAATAGAATATTCAAAATAGTACATCATATGAGGAGGAAAAGACAATATTATTTTAATTTGCAGGTTGGTTACCTAATTGGAAAAGACAAAGAAATACACAACAAACACCCATGCAAATTAGAAGGCTCCAAGTACACCAGAGCCATGGCTGTAGCTAGTGTGACTTTCTTCTTTTTCTAAAATGGATCTGGTTGAAAATTTTCACAGCATGGGTTTTCATCTGGAAGCTGCAAATGGGAATTCCGTTATTGAACAAGATCATTTAACATTCTGGAAGAAGATGAAGTCAAACATACCATAGGAACTGCAAGAATCAACAAATGGGAAACTAATAATCACAGGGATCTTACTTGTAGAATTTTTAGCATTAATGATCAAGCGACTCACACCAGCAGTGCCAAAACACCAACAGAAGAATGGGGCACATGTGTGTGAAAATAAAGTTGTAACTGTGAGATTTGTTTGAGGGAATTTCACCAAATAAAGAGGAGGTTCCTAATATGTAACAAGCACAATAATCACTTGGAATTCAAGATATTTAACATTTATGAATATCCAGCTGCCATCCTAAGATATATCTGAGGAAATTTTCCCAAATAAAGATGACAACATAAGATGTGATCAATGAGGCAAGCACCAGTTGAGGCACCAATGTACATGCAGTCATCACCTTGATTGCTTTACTAGTCTAATCTTATGACAGTCTGGTCACTTCACTTGAAAAAGGGCCCAGATTAACCTTGCATAATCTCCATACTACTGCAAGAGAAGACATGAAAGAAATATTCAAAGTTGATAACAAAAAAACAGAGTTTTCTTTCAGCAGGTGGGAACAAAAAGTTCAAGAAAAAGTTTGCTGATCTGATACAAAAATGAGATTCACTTGCAATTAGAATTTTTGTTGCTAAAATAACAAGGTATAGATGCATTTAATGCAAAAAGCAAGGGCACCACCACAAGAACATTGGAAAAGGATTTCAGTTGAAAAAGAGGATAAAGAAAATATGGCAATTTCATTTGTTTCCACTATTTCAGATTCTTCTAGAGGTTCCTAGGCTCCAGGGCTGCTACTTAACAAACGTCCCTGTGAACAAAGAAATTCATTTCATTCACCAAAGTTCCAAAGAGTTTTTATCTTGAGTAACAATAGGAATCATAAGTAGTCAGTTAAGTATGGAATGACAAAACTAGATTGCCCACCAATTCCCTACATCAAAAGACACTACATTTAGTATGGAATGACAACAAATGATCTCTTAAGCATCTTAGAATGTTCACACAGGTGTGGCTACATACCAGTAAAAGAGGGCATGCACTTGATGACAAAGTTGTCCAACGTATCATGACTGGTTACAACTTAGAATTCGAAGGGATATAATATCTTATAATCAGATCAAACTTGAATTGATTGTCAAGGGGGGTGTGACTTTCGATGGATATTCACAGGTGAATAAATCAATGGAATTTGAAGACATCATATGGAATGGCAACAAATGATCTCTTGAGGATCTTCAAATGTTCGCATAGATGTGGCTATATACCAGTAAATGAGGCACACACTTGATGACAAAGTTGTCAAACGTATCATGATTGGTTACAAACTTACAACTTAGAATTTGAATGGAAATAATGCCTTATAAGCAGATCAAACTTGAATTGATTGTCAATGGGGATGTCACTTTGATAGGTAAATGAGTCAATGGAAGTTGGAAGACATGAGACACATGAAATGAAAATCCAAGTCTACTAAATGTGGCTTAAAGCGCTCGGAGACAATAACAACAACACTATGGGATGAACAAGTTGTAGATAACCCAAAAGTGGTTGACCATTCTCCACTTTGAAGGTCAAGTAAAGCACGTAAAGCTATCCAAAAGTAAAGAATTCTTATGTTATGAGACGATTCCAAGAAATGGAGGCTCTAAAATACCATCAAGCATGAACAACGCCAAGTTGATTCCAAGAAATGGAGGCTCTAAAATGACATCAAGGATGAAAATTTAATCAGGTAAATAATTCCATAGGAGTTGAAAACATGAAATCAAGGCAAATCAAAATGAATGATGGTCCAGGTTTAGTAAATGAGCCCTGAAAGATCAAATACCAAGCAACAAGAAGCCATGTATTACAATGTAAAAATCAATAGGATCAACAAAATAGTATATCAACCAATAGTGACCGATCACAATCAATTTGAAGTTCTACTTGAATGTGTAAACCTCTAGCCAGAAAGCCTTGAAATATTATGGGCATGCATTCTACATATTCAATTAAAAGAAATTTATTTTAATTTTAAATTTATCTATCAATTTATTGGAATGGTAAACAAAAATTAATTAATCTTTTATATTTATAAATTAAGATCGATTTATCTAAATCTTAAAATAAATCAATCTAAAACAGAAATTTAAGTGAGTAATCTCTGGCAGTCACCTGATCTGATGGATTCAGAACATCCCTACAATGATCAAACACAGGGGGGATCACAAGCTCTATTTCTTCAAAACCCCTCTTCTTAATCTCCTGTTCTCCATTCTTTCTTTTCCCTTCTTCCCTCTGGAACAGTTTCTCCTCCCTTACAATCAAAGTATAGAGAGCCCCCATTCGAGAAACGGAATTCATCCAAAGCCCAGGCTTGATTTTTCCAGGCCACAGAGTAGTCGATTTCATCCTCCTGCAACTGCCAGCTTCACAAACCCTAGCGAGACAAGAGAAAAGCTTCCTTGACAAAAATTTCAACTTCTGCTCTTCTTCTTCATCCTCTCAGCTAGGCCAACTTGATCTTGCTCTTGGGCCGACTTGGTCTTGTGCTTATCCATGACTTTTCCTTGATAAAATAAATATTTTTCTTCACTACAATGAGTCCAAATGGGACTAGAACACGTGGGCAATCTTTGTTTTATGTGGCCTAAAGGCCATGAACAATAAGAAATATATTAATATCACTGAGTAATGAGCAGTAGCACTACTTTCAAACTTTGTTTTGTAATTTATTTACTAACCAACAGTTTGTCACTTCTATACACCAGCAAAGAATAGAGATCAGATACTGCAATTGTCAATAGTACACCACAGTTTACAAACACTGTTACACCAGCATTGAGCATTTGCAGTAATACACCAGAATCAAGAGTCTCTGTTATAGCAGCACTAGCAGCAATACAACAAGTTTTTGAATTTTCCAATGGCCTCTCCGTTCATCCCAAGAGGGCTGTGGAAATTGTGGTGGGAGAAGAAATGGTGATTGTGAAGAAGAATAACAAAAGAAATATTTTATTAATTCTCCCCTATGAAAGTATGTGACAAAGATCGGGAAGATCATTATGAATGTTGTAAAACATATGAAGTTGAACAGTGAAGCATCACTATACGAAGTCAGTCTGAAACAGTGAAATCTCCAACTTTTATGTTTTTTCCAAAGCTTTCTTCTCTTTTTTCTTCGATATAAAATTTAAATTATATTTATTTAATTAACAAATAAAGAAGGTATAGGCCGTAGGGCATCAATTCCAAGATTCCTAATTTCATTAGTAAAATCTTCTGTCAATTCTGACCCACGCCCAATATTTGTATAACTTTGTAGGAGAGGTATCAGTGACGTGGGAACTGCCCTGTATCCCAAGGGCACAAATATCCTAAAAGTGGTTGCCCACAGCACCAACAAAAACCTAGTTAAATTTCAAATTAGCAATAGATGAAAGAAAGAGCACACTGGGTACCATCTGCAAAATGTGGGGCAGTGCTAGAGGGTTTCCCTATGAGGTTTTCCTTGAAAAAAATAAAATAAAGAGCATACCTATTGAAGCCGAATTGTCGTCTTCCCTATAATACCATGTGTTACAACAAAATCTAGAACCCCTGTTTGATGTAAAATCTCAAGCATCAAGGGGCTAGTAATTTGCACTTAGGAAGTCTACCCACTGTCATCACAGTAACTCTTCCTCGCACTTCTAGTTAGCTCTTCTCCAATTCAATAGGGGCTACCGTAAAGATAAGAGCAAGCCTTAACAAAATTATTTTGAAGAGTAAGCCTTAACAAAATGTATGGTAGTAGTAAAATGGATTATTGAGTGATGTGAGAACAAAACGTGATGGAATACCCCAAGACTAGTGCCTACCAAATACTAGGGAAATACAGTCAAAAAGGGGTATGGATCTAAAAGGGCTAATGCTTGAATCTGTAAGGAAAATATGCATGCCACAAATTAGCCTTAGCTCACTGAAAAATGGATGCTGAAAATTATCCTTGGAGAGCTAGGAATGCTACTATAAAATAAAGCCATGAAGGTGATGCTGTATTAATTCATGCAACAATCTAGTTTGTTAGATGCAAGCTTAATATAAAAACAACGAATATAAGTGGAATGAAATTCTCACATTACATTATCCAAATGATAAATAGACCATTACAAGCCCTTCATGACTAATTACAAGGGTTTCCAACAAAATAAAAATGTAAAAGGATTGCATAAATAAAACCTCACACAAGATAGATGCAATATCCCCAATCTTCCAATAAGTTTGCATGAGTTCCTTTATTTTAGATGAAGCATTAAATGCTTGAGGAAATGGGTGAAGGCTAATGAGGGCAGTAGAGCTCATGCTAGGTTTTTTCTCACGTGCTAAATAAGTCAGCCATCTTTTGCATTTTACATTTTCTTTCTACAGTGGCTTTATATGCTTTTATCGTTCTTTCAACTGCATCAACCTTCCAGGGCAAGTTTCTGGACCTGGACTCAAGGATGTGGATATATGGTGCCAATCCCAATGACCAATGAAAATCAACCCAAAGAATGGAGATGAATAATCAGGAAAGATGGAAAGTGATAAGTATGAATTACCCTAGACATGCTATATCAATCAGCGCCTCTCAAGTAGGGCCCTTCCTAAACCATAAGGCTTGAGATGAGTCTCACTGGACTAGAGTCAAAAGCTAACCACCCATTTGAAGTGTGGGAAGAAGGATACAATCAAGAGTAGTCAATCATCTAATTTGCCCCATGATTTATATTAATATGCCCATCACATTAAATGAAAGCACATGATTGCTAGAAGGTTATAATGCCTACTGATAGATGACCCACCTTCCATCAAGAAGACTGCTAGATGGGAGAGAGCATTGACTGGAGCAATAGGTGGACAACTCTGGCATAATGCTACCTGAAGACCATCATAGGGTTGTTGGCTAGCTGATGAGGAGAAAAAATTATCCCATGGATTAGCCACTTTTGGTGGGGTGGGTAACAAGCCCCAAGCCTAGAAACCCACTTCGGGGTGGAGATGTATAAAAGGAGAAGACCCAAGAACAAGAACCAAGGTAACAAGGTAGGTTTATCATGGAATAAACCCATCTCTCCTAACATCCAACACTAAATGAAGGAAGCTCAGTCTAGTACAGTGTCTAGAGGAAGAACTAGTGGGATGCCTAGATCACCCACTACACTGCAGTCTAGAAGAGGTAGCTCATCATGGAGGCCTGGCGGATCTCATCTGGATCTAATCTAGTCATGTTGCTAAAATCTTGTGGGATGAAAAAACATGCTCAACTTGGCACAAGATTTGAGATTGGGATCCCAGCTTCAAGTATAAATATATGAGAGACATGTTGTTGAACTCATCTGAGTCAAAAGGCTATTGTTAAGCATCTTTATAGGTCAACAAGATCTGTAGTAGTGACAACAGGTCCTGAAATTTATGAGAATTATGTGCTCTTGACATCTCTGATTATTCAGAGTCTACTTGTCTGGTTTATATGAAGATTCTTTGTTGACAATTCACTTCATGCTTTGATTTCTCTCCTAGCTTTAACAATCCAGTTTTAGTATATTTTAATCAGCGAGATTCAATTTTAAATTATGTTGCTTGATTTCTTCTATACCATCTTTTCCATCACCCACTTGGACTTGGCACTGCTCACCTTTTTTTCATGGAATACAATTCATCCCACCCTCAAGCCCATAAGCAAGAATGAAATTGCTTGTATCTTGCCAGCCCCACCAACAACAGGCTCACAAAGACTCAATCAACAACCGGCTAACAAAGAGCAAACACATCACGGGTGGGATTTGAACCCAGGTGTAGTGGATAGCATTCATCCTCTCAACCATCCAAGATAAAACCCAAATAACTGGCACTTCTCACTTATGCTACACAATCAAATCTTTCACAGGTTTCAATCCCTGATTTCGAAGATTAGTTTACAAATTTGAAGAATCTGCAATTCAATTGCAGATCCGCATGTTATTCTCTATGATTTGAAGCCCTGATCTGCAGATTCCAATACTCAATTCAGCAGGGCCAACTTTGAGACACCCCCTTTGGATTACCAAGCACTAATCCAGAAGTGAAGTGAATTGTGCCAAAGATAGGTGTGCCTTCCCTAAGCTGACCATTCAGAACCATTTAATTCCACAAAGGACAATTCTGAGAGATAACATAATTATTAGAGGGCAAAAAGGACTGCTTAAAAGAAAACTACAAAAGTAAAAAATCGCTTACTTGTACAAAACTTTTTTTTTTTTTAATTCAGGCTTTTCTCTAATTGAGTAATAGACTATAGGATGGACTTACATTTTTTACCAACGTTCACATTCTTTCGCGTAGCCTATTAATGAAATATTAGAAATCCTTTCAGCCCTGGAGCTCAATGAATATGTTTTTCGATTGCAGAGTCTATTTCCTTTGATTTCAGAAAAGACATCCATGAAGTGTTCACTTAGGACAGGCACCTCCACAATTGCAGGTTTTGGTTAATGTTGATTTGGGCTGCCTACCGGTTGCATATGTAGCTCCTAGTTGATAAAAAACACAATCCCTAAACCATTTCCTATCTTAATGGTTACTAACTAGTAAATACTTATTATTTCCAAATCAATACAATTGATGTAGCTACAATGTGCACCCAAAGACTAATTTATATGTCGCAAATGTCTAAGTAGATGTTGTGTTGCTTCAGTCCACGACATACATGTAAAAACGATTACATAGAAAACATTGACAAGAAGCAACTTTAAAGCATTTGTCAAAGTCTACTCAGAAGGCTCAGATCCCTTGAAATTCCCATTCAGACATTTTAAAATTCCCGTGTTCTAAAGTCACTTATAAAATCGAGTGGCAATTTCACACTTTGCTTTCCCTTTTCTGCACTGGTAACCAGTGCAATTTAACCAGCCATCAATTCAATAATCTTGCTTTAAAAGTTAATTGCCATCTCATGATGACACCCATAATCTGACCAATCTCAAATAGGATTGACCCACAAGCTCCATTAAGATACTGTTTCCTTTTTAATTTTTCTACTTGGCGCATAATCTAACTCTAATCTATCTCTGTGCATAGAAAATCAAATAAATTCACAATATCATCTGGTGCACCAGTCTTGAGTTTTGAGGAACAGGGTAGCGTTTTTGAGTTGGCGAAGCATGGGACTCAAATGTAACTTATGTACTCGCGTTCTCATCGTGGCATGAGAAGATTCGCACCAGCGGCTTGATAATTCCAACACCCTGATATGACCATGTTATTTGTCCCAATGTTCCAGTATT
The DNA here is from genome assembly GCA_034641835.2 of Pinus albicaulis. Classification (NCBI taxonomy): domain Eukaryota; kingdom Viridiplantae; phylum Streptophyta; class Pinopsida; order Pinales; family Pinaceae; genus Pinus; species Pinus albicaulis. Next base: position 349,435,419 of record CM076584.1, read on the forward strand.
GAAATCTCAAATGTCTCAGCGAAACCCCAAATAATTTTGTGAAATTCCCAAGAAACACAATCCTATAACAACAGGAGGTTATTCCCTGAATCATGAATCCAAATTTTTTTTGGGAATTCCCAAGAAACATAATCCATGTGAAAAACATGAGGGTTTTCCATGATCATGAACCAAATACAAACAGATGTGGGGATAATCGTAAAGAGCTAATGGTCAACTATAAATTTCTGTCTATAATTAATGGATTATAAAAGACCCAAATGATGCAAACAAACAAACAGAGACCTTAGAGGGTGAGAGAAGTACCAGACTGACTTCAGACTTGGCCTCGTTACAGGGTTCCTTCCCAAGTTTATCCTTGCAGGTTGGAACAGTTTCAAACCAGGAAATTTCAATCTTCTTCGAAATTATGCCAACCTTAAAGTATATGTAGTCTAAGGCAGGGAGATCCACTTCCATGCCGGTAACATCAACCCATATTAAGAACTGTTTGGCCTGAATACCTGACAAATCGGTGATCTTCCCGTAACTCACCTTTCCTGTGATAGTTTTGTCATAGTAAACGAGGTAATCGAACTGGACATAACAGGGCTTAGCAAGCTCAACCTTGAATCTCCCATCATCTGCAAGAGAATAGCTCTTGATTAAGTCGGGCATCAGCCCAATCGGTAGTCCGTATTTGTCCAGCATCTCTGAAATGGGTTCATCTGGTGTGACTAAATTAGCATCAATACAATCTGATACCATTAATAATATGCCCAACACTGTTCTACCATCCATTCTGAATACCATTCTGGCTCTGGCCCCTTCGGCATGGAGGCCATTGCATTTGTGTGGTGCATGGAGGCCCCTTCGGCTCCACAATCCAATGCACTGCCAACTGGCCCCTTAAATGATCACCCCCATCAGGGGTTTTAATTTTGTTCTTTAAGTAATATTTATAATAAATTTCCTTGAATAAGAAAGGATGATATCCAATTTTAAAATCACTATACAAATAGTTTAATGGGTTATATGATATTTAAATGGGGGCTTATGTGAGTAGAATTATGTAGAGATTTGTCTTCTGAATCCATCACATAAATCTTATAGATTCTTAATGAGTTTTGAACCAGCTAATATAGTTCCTCTTCACCAAAATTAGTAGGTTATATGATTTTTTCAAAAAACTTTTAGTTAAAATCACATGAGAATGAACTTTGTCGAGGCGTTTCGAACCAGCAAGTGTGGCTCATCTTGATCTCGTCCTAGAGATGAACCACACTTGCTAGTTCGAAACGCGTCAACAAAGTTCATTCTCATGTGATTTTAACCAAATTTTTTTTGAAAATTCCTATGGATCACTGAAGCCTCAATTCAATTTAGGTTATATGACATTTTCTAATTTTATTTTTTAATATATTTATAATTAATTTTATTGAGCCTAGCAAATGGTGATAGAGTGTTTTGTTAACGCACTTTGTGGTGTAAAGGTCACTTGTATCATTGGTTCAAAACTCCGTGGGCAAAAATCCAACCATACTAAAGGCTAGTGTGGCCCACACTGGATGCAATCCTTGTCTGATTTTGATAACTTAAATACCCTTAGATCATGGAGACTCAAACCACAGATTAAACATGCCAAAACTCACATAACTTAACAAACAAACAAACAATAATTTTATTCATTAAATTTTAAAATTAAAAAAATAAAAATAAAAATTCCCAAAATAAATATGTTGCTTCTTTGCTTGATATTCTCCTTTACTATAAAATATATTTTGAATTTTGTAATTTTGTGTATATGAAATAAAAATGAGATACATCTTATTTTGTAGTGTTTTAAAATTATTTTTAAAACAACCATATATTTATTTATCTTCATTAAAATGTGATTTTAAATTTATTAACATACTTCAAAAAGCTCTTTGGATGCGGGTGACATGACGTGAACGTGCGAAGCCAGTTCATCCCATGCACAGGTTGATAAAGTCCGGCACCGCCAGCTTTAACATGATGCGGAACCTCCTCTTAGCAATCATTCACATGAGCACTCTGATGCACCTAATCTTCTACCATACATTGAATCACATGCAACCCCAAGTGAACTATGCCCAACTCGCATATGCGAGCGTGCCACAAAATCACACTGCATCTGCGCTTGTGCCACAGGTCTTCAAAAGGCACGATCTCTCCTCATTCTGTCATCCCCATGCTGCTCCAATTGGCCTCCAAAGCCTTCTTCGTCCCCTCCCTTGCCATTTTGTTGTTGCCTCAGTTTCCCTGCGTGCCCATGAGTTGCGCGCTCTCCCTCTTATGCACCACCCTACTGGAGCTAGCATGCCAGGAGCCTCTCCCGTTGTTTCCCTTCAGGCTGCGCACTCCCTACGGTGTCCCCCTGGTTGCGCGCCTCCCTCCGGAGTTCCCCACTTCTTCGAATTCATCCCACTGCGCGCTTTCTGATGCAGGCTCCCTCATTGCGCGCCCCCTACTACATAACTCTTTGTTGTGCACCCCCTGATGTGCTTCTCTGTTGCGCACTCCCCTATTGAGCACATCACCACTTTTAGCTCGGCCTCTCCCTCTTTGTCTGTTAGCCCCCCCATGGCTCTGATTCTGCGCCAAAATACCATTAGGGGTAGCCAAAGAGGTGCATTCTCGGGTTGCCATCAATGCAGCCTGGACCACCGTTTGGAATCCATTGAAGGCTCCTCTTCTAGCAACCATGACAGGGAAGCACCATCACGGTCTAAGCGCACCCAGGAGGAGATTGCCTTAGCTCAGGATAATCAGAGGGGCAAAAGAATCTGGGGCCCCAGGAAGTCCACCATTTCACACTCTAAGCAGCCCACTCCTCGAAAATTCAAGCCTCTCCCGGTTCAAGAGGCCTCGGGGGAGGACACAGATGTGTGGATCATGGACTTGGACAAAGTTTGGACGCGAGTTCCTAACGCTGAGTACCCAATCACTCCCATATTTTGCACACCCACAACAAAGCCCCTGCGTGTGCCTTCCGTTGAGGAGGAGCCTATTGCACAGGAATATGGATGCCGCATCAAGGAGGAGGACCCTTCTACAGAGGATGATGAAGAAACACCATGAATGCGTAGTTGCTCGACTCTTTTTTGTTTTCTATTATTTCAACATATACTATAGATATTTTTTTTTTATATGTGTCACGACACACTTTGTAAATATTGACTATTTGATGCTTTTAAGGTGTTGGTTTCCTCCTAGGAGGCAGCCCCAAACCTGCGCTATTTTGATAGCCTCTAAGGCTGGGATTGGTTAATCATTGCTTACCATCTCAGCCCGACACCTATGTAAAGTGTTCTTTTGATCTAATATAATTTAGCCTAACTTACAAAAAAATACATACTTCAAAAAGCAAATGAGGAGTTTGTGTTGTTTTTGGATGTTCTATGTGGTAATGATGATCGAATAAAAAATATTAATAATAATTATTATTATTATCTTGAATTTAGTGGTTGTAATTAATTTGTAAGCTTTCAAAAATATAAAAGGTTTTAAAGTTTTGTTGGATTTTATTTTTATTTATATCACCTTGGATTCATCTAACTCTCGATCTATCATTTGTTGAGAGATCAAACTTTTCCTCAAATTATTAAATATAATAATATTTATATTGTAATATATTAATATTAATATTAATCTTAATCTTTTAATATTAATAATAGATTTAATGATGTATTTTACATGACATGATAACAAAATTTATAATAAAACTACATCAAAATAATATTTTCAAATATTATCACTTTGTATTTGAAGATATTAATATATTCATAGGATGTATTTTTCCTTTTAAAGATTCATTTTACAACTATTTAATTAAAAAAAATATTAAAAGATTTTGGAACATGATTTTCAATTCTTTGTGTTGAATTGTATTGTAGTTTTGTCTATATGGTTATTTTCATTTTTTGTTTTGGGCCAACATTGTTTATCTTAGATAAAATGTCTTTCGGTTTAATCACATCATTATGATTTGGTTGACGTTGCAAACTAGCTAATGTGATTCATCCTCAGGACAAGGTGGAGAAACCTGGTAAGAAAATCACCCAACCATAAGCAATGAAAACCCACACTTTGAAAGATTTTATAGAAAAATTAGAAATACCATAAATTATTTAATCCTAAAAAAGATCTAGACTCACTTCATACCGGGTGGTTTCAGAAAGAAACCAACCAAACAAAAAAAAATCAAGACTATTTTTCTCATGGTTGTGCTCCTTTCAGTTTTTATTTTATGGTCTATTATGGTTTTTCTTAGGGGTCCGAGAGACTTTGGGTACTCATTAGATCATCCTCTTATTATATTAAAAGAGTCTCTGCATCTATCCAGCTGTGAGCCTAGGTATATAGAAATTCCGATACTTCCTAAAAAAAGAAAGAGAAATACCTTAATACTGGTAGCGTTGACATACCTGAAGTCAAACCCCCGATGGCAGTTCACTTGGCAACACTGGGAAACCCTGAATCAATTCCACTCTCTGAAAATTTTCCTGAGATAACAAAGAAATATTCAATAATAAGAAACGATGGGAAAAGGAAGACCTTCATAGGAAGGGCAAACTGTCAAAGTTGCTCAGGGTTTTTCCCTTAAAACAATGCCGCGCGAGCTATTATGTTCTCTATCATCCCAACAGTGTTAAGTGGGTCGACTCACAAAGCTCTCATACTTGTCCCTCTATTCCAAATTTCTCACCGGAACCATTGAACCATTCCTCCCTCCATTTTTGGGCTTCCTCTGTTAGAAGAAATTTACTTGAACCAAAACATCTTGACTGGAGAAATTCCATCAAATGTTGGAAATCTCATTGTGCTATCCAGCTTATGGTTAGCAGAAAATAAATTATCACAGGCAATACCCGCTTCCATAACTAATTTTCGTCGCCTCTCAAATATGTATCTCCATCACAATCAACTGCATGGAAAACTGCCAGCAAGTTTATGTAGGCTACAGAGTTTGGCATACCTCTACCTTACTAGTAATATGTTTGAAGGCCCCGTACCTAAACAACTTGCAATGAACGGAAATAGTCTTATACAAGTTGATCTATCTGATAACCTCTCTATTCGAACCCTTGGGGGACAAAACTGAAGGTTTATCGGACATTGTGATGACCCAAAACCCTGCTCTCTTAATCTCTCCTGCAAGCCCATAGCCCACCTTGGGCACCAAAACCTGTCTAGCTGCTTCCCTATATTTCTCCTATTTGGGTACTATTTTAGCCCTAAAAGCATTCTTCTTCTTCCCTTTCAAGGAATCAAGACGCCTCAACAGCTTGAGCTGCTCTCTCTCCCTAAAGTGTTTCTGGAATTTGATGTGGGTTTTGAACTTTTCACCACAGTGATTTTGGAATTTGATGTGGGTTTTGAACTTGTCACCGCAGACTTCGCAGATGTGGGTTTTGAACTTGACTACCGGAGCCTCGACCTCCATCGCCGCCTCCACTGTTGCCCTGTTCGAATCCCTCAACATAGACCTGCAAACCCTTGTCTCCATACCCTCTCGGCGTCTCTCATGTCCCTATTTTCAAACATTTAAGATCTTGAAACTTATTTTCAAACTAACAGGGCCAAATGGAAGATTTTCATTGGTTGGAGGAGGTGCCACATGTCTAAATTTATTGGCTGGAAGGGCGATGAGAAAGGCTTCTCATTGGTTGGGGTGAACAGTATTTGCTCACCCCAAGCCAACAAAAAAAATGCCTTCGGCGTAATTATATTATCATAGCATAAGTGTCAACAAAATACATTACCACCAACAAAATATAGTAATATAGATTGGTTTAAGAGCTAGCACAAGTCTTGCTTTGAAAAGTAAGAAGCCTGAAGAGGAGCCAAGACAGTCGGTGTTTTTGGTTATTGTCGACACAAAAAGAGAAAAATTACAAATCTCAGAATTACACATTAAGGATGGAGATTGGGAGGAAATGCTCGAAGTGCAGCAAAGAGAGCATCACGTTCATGCATATGGTAATCAATGTGTTCCACTCAACTCTCCAAGGTGCGAAGATGGTCATTTGTGCGTTGTTGTTGGCACCAGAGTTCTTCCACAGAGTCAAAGGTCTCATTATGCACATGCTCGAGGTCGTTGATATAGGAAACCAATTCGTTCATGTCCTCGTACCTTTGTTCCCTCAGCATATCAATGTTGAGATGTATGCGATCCAGCTGGGTCGCGATGGACTCCAAGGTGACCAGACTTCTACGTGGCTCAATGAGCGGGCTGGAGACAGGGTCATATCTGTAGCGGAGTGGCGACTCTCAATCGACTCAGAGTCCGAGCTAGGCTCCCCATGTTGCTGGTGTACATCCATGTGTGGCCCAGCACCCCCCCTATAGACCCGTCCTCTCTGTGGAGGCATACTACTCATTTATAGGTTGGTGTTTGGCATGCATATTAAATCATTAAAAGATTTAGACTGAAAGATGAGAATATTATTGTGTTTATGTATGATGGAATAACAAACCAACATTCTTTGGCTTGGTGCTACTATAAAATGCCAAACATTTGATATCATTATAAATATTACTACCAACTAAAACTATTATCACATAAGAGTAATATACCCACCCAATCAAACTTAAAACTAAGTGTTAAACAACATTTTGTCACCGTCCCTGCAATCCCCATCCTGAACATTGGAGGGCCATTTCTGTGACTTCTATGTAGTGTCATGCCTTGCAAAAAGTGTCATTACATCCCTTGCCATGAGAAGAACATTTCCTCTTTTGACTATTCCTGGAATAGGCTCTAAAAAACATATGATTTTGGGTCGGTGCTAGCAGGTAGTTATGGCCTCGCGCCCATAGAGAAATTAACACTCGACCTCGCGCCCATTGGTGCTTTGTCCCAATGGACTGCCCGCGCTGAGCTGTTTTTTGATTTTTTTATAAAATAGAAGCAAAGTTTCCATTTCCAACCACTTCCTGAGCGTAGTTAGCATGGGTTGTTCGACTGAATAACGTCGAAAATCTTCCTTTGGCTTCTTATTTCCTACATTTGAGCAACCTCCCAAAGGATAAGACCTCCCTTCCACCATATGAGGGATCCCAACCTCCTTCATAAGTCTTATTCTTCTCCCTCAACCCTTCAATCCCCCTCCTCTCTCCCTAGAAGATAATTCCCTTGCTTAAAAGGAAAGCAAGTCCCACTCTTTATTTTATCTTAGGGAAAGGGTTTTGAGGGTCACTTCCCACCTATTCATTGACCTATAGTCTACAAGTGACTTCCTAAACTATTGGGACTCCACCCATCGGTGAAAGTATGTGAAGAGCAAGGAGCCTTAGCTATGGTGACAATGGGCTAAGCCTCCATCGTTTCCCTTATCCTAGTAGTTGCCCTCTTAGGAACCCCTTTTAGATCCACTACTAGTTTGAGTGGTAACATGTTGTTCACAATTCCATTTGTGAACAACTCTTTGGTATGCCCACTTTTTCCATACTACAGCTCCAAGATGAGATGTCCAGGGCTATGGAGGTTTCCCTTCTTCTCATTGAATCAATCCTCTACAATATAGTGAACTAGGGCTAGTTGGTTGGCCCACTTGACTGTTAATTTAGTCCTTCAAAGTCTGCAAATCCTTAGGCCCTATACACCTGCCCTTCTACCAATTTTTTTGTCCTTCACCAGAACAAGAGTCGGGGCTCTTCTTTGATAGTAACCTAACAACCCTCCAACTATACTTGGCCTACCATCAATCTGCCCAACCACAGTCAATTCCTTTTACTGATCTAGGGCCCACAATATTGTCTTCATCTAGGGCTCTTCAAATCTGCCACCTAACAATGGTTTGAGTCCTCTCAAGATCATTGTTCTTGTGTATTGACAATTTGATCTTTGTTGTCCAATCTATTAACAAATATGAACTACTCCTCGTATCATACTTCTAACAATCTGTAGATGACTGAACTAGGGTCACAAATCAACCACTAACAGTCCATTCACTAATTTTTTATAGGTTTCTTCAGATATTTGTCTAAAACTCTATGGAAATTCCACCAAAATCAACTCCTCTGCATGTCAATCCATTCTTCATATGGCACATTTCTTCTGCATGCTCAATCTTCTGCTCAGGTTCCACCCTCCTTTGGATTTGTTGTCTCCACAGATACTGAATCTGCAAACCATCTTCCACATCTGTGGTCTTTATTGCATAAATAAACCTCGCTCTAAGGGTTACAACCCATCTTCTTCTACGCAAATTTGTCACAGTCGTAAGGTCATACCTTATGAACTAAACATGCTAGGAAATTGTCCTAACCAGGGCATTCTACTTATGTACTTCTAATTGTTGTAGAACAAACCCTATCCACACATAGAAAAAACACGACTCTTGCCTCCATAAGAGACTCGACCTAGCTCATATGGATCCATAGATTTTGGGCATTTCTTTGACTGAATCTTGACATGAACTTCAAATCTCAATTTCGACCCTCAAACTAGGGTTAAATCAGTCAATATTACACATGTGTCGACTTCTGTTATGGCTCTAAATTACAGTGCAAGCCCTCCTCCATTTATGTTGGTCTTTATGACAGACCTTGCGGCCTACTAACCACCACAAGGCTAGATGATATCAACCCTCTCTTCTATTTCATGTAGAAAATCTAACCAACGGGATTCAATCTAATCTTGTAATGTACTAAAACAATATATTGAATCCTTCCTACAATTTTTGGAAACAACACATGATCGCACAATCACATATAAGTAAGAGAAACAAATTATCAATCGCACAACACAAGATGTATCTGGGGAAGAAACTGCTCAAAACCCTCTATCTCTATTTTTTATTAAGTCAAGGAATCATGAAACAATACAATGCTTAATCTCTCTTGAGATTCTCAAACACTCTGCCAATTGTCTCCTGCTGATCTAGGAAAAATTGGTCTAATACTTAGCCAATTCTCAGCCTGCCTTGCTCACGCAATTCCTATGGAATTATCTCCATATTAATTAGGAAAATCAACCTTCCTTGATTGCACAATCCATCATGGCATCCCAATGACTTTATAATTGCACATGGGAAATTTTCTATAAATATAACTGATAGTTATGTTCCTCTGAACTGTGTTACAATAAGGATGAAGGGTCTTTTTTATTATTTAAAAATAAGATAAAATCCTAAACAATCAAAACCCTAACCCGAGGAGATGTAACACCAAGAGTTTATGGGCCCTGTTGGGGTTAGTTGGGCAGCCAACTTTCCGGGGTCGTAACTTGGTCATATGATATTCGTTTGACGCACATGATACCTTGTTAGAAAGATCTCTTCGAGGACTACAACTGCTAATGCGATTTCTATGATCTATGAAATCGCTAAACCTTTCTTGCCCAAAAAACGTCGTTTGGGGCCTCAAAATGGCTCCGGAAGTTCTGGACCTGAAAAACTGACAAAAAAAGTAAATTGTGCTATAATTAAGGAAACTGAAAAATTGAAAGAGACAATGGCGAGGGCCCAAGTGGAATAGGCGGGTGGCTACCAATATCCACCTCGATCACCTTAAATCGAATTTCTTGAGCTAACTCAATCATCATGACTTAGTTAACTGACACAAGTTGTTATGAGATGAAATTACAATTTATTGTCCAATTTATTTAAGGGAAAAATAAATTAGACGCCTCACATTCCTCACTCTTGGTACATCAAAATTCCTCACTAGTGTGGGTGCATTTTTTTTTTGTCTTTCTAGTTTCCAATTTCACTATTTCTTGTTGCAAATTTCAATACTCCCTCTCAACAAGAAAGGAATTCAATCTATCTCCATTCGGTACTTTTGGAATGTTCTGCATGCTACACTTCTCTAGTGTTGTTTGCACCTGCAAGTCCTAAAACTGAATATCCTCCGAACAAATTACTCAGTATAATGCATCTGTCATCAGAATCTTCTGACTGCTACTAGCTACTACATCTGTCTAGTACTGGATTATTTGCGCTGCTGCTGACATCTGCATCCGTGCCCTTTGAACTATTGCTAACTCTAATTTGTGATCCAGTATTTGACATCTGACTCTAATTTCTGTCTTGCTGACATCTAACTACATCAATTTAACTGATCCTTCCTACTACTATTGTATTGTGGCTCCTCGTAGCCAGGTTTGATCCATGAGATCACACGCCATCTCAATGGACCTTGCCCAAATTTCTTATCTTGGGATTATGTCTACACATCACCCCACCAGCTTACACCTCCAGGTATGGCTGCTCCCTCTTCCCATCTGGCTCGAAATTTCCCCCTCATGGAGGTCTCTGCTTGAGTGGATGCTTCCACTCAGTCTCCTCTCTGCTTCTCCAATTTTGGCAACTACTCCACAACCTTCTGAGACCGCTTCTCATGAAGATTCATGTTAAGAGGTATTTATGCTCCCTTTAAACCACCAAGTCTCTAACTTCTACCTTTCTCCTCAAAGCTTTGCATGCATCTGGTACCTCAATTACATATAGGTTCTTGACTTGCGCACAGTGTAATTGTCCCGACGTTACAAAAGGTTTCTAAAAAAGAGTTGATTTTAAATCGATGATATCTCCCTCATCCGAGCTCCGATTCGACCGATTTTTTTTTTCTATTTCGGTAGATTTTCACAAGGAATCCAAATAGCCTATTTGTTTTTGAAAATTGTACACCAAAATATTCAAATATTCTATGCAAACTCGCCGCCCAAAAAATTTCTGCTCTAATACCATGTAGAAAATCTAACCAACGAGATTCAATCTAATCTTGTAATCTACTAAAACAAGATATTGAATCCTTCCTACAATTTGCGGAAACAAAACATGATCACACAATCACATATAAGTAAGAGAAATAAATTATCAATCGCACAACAACATGATGTATTTGGGGAAAGAAATTGCTCAAAGGCCCTCTATCTCTATTGTGTATTAAGTCAAGGAATCATGAAACAAAACATTAATGCTTAATCTCTCATGAGATTCTCCGACACTCTGTCAATTGTCTCCCGTTGATCTAGGAAAACTCGGTCTAGTACTTAGCCAATTCTGATCCTTACTTCAGCCTGCCTTGCTCATACAATCCTAGCTAGGGAATTAACTACTTATTAATTAGGAAAATCCATCTTCCTTGATTGCACAATCCATTATGGAATCCCAATGACTTTATAATTTCACATGGGAAATTTTCTCTGAATACAACTGATAGTTATGTTCCCTTTAACCTCTGTCTCAACTGGGTATTCCTCGAAACTGACATGCATACAACTATTCATAGTGAATTATCATTTATATGATTGATCACTCATTGTGAATTAAATCTAATTTAATTCACTGGACCTCTCGCTAGCTCATAACTTAGTTAGAACCAGTTAAACTGATTTTAACACATTTAATTGAGTTAATTACACTTGCACCCCACTAATGCATCAATTTCAACTGGACCCAAAAAACATTAGAATCCCTCTAGATGCCTCATCTTAGGCCCTCAAGTACTTGAATTTCTTGAGCTAACTCGGTCATCATGACTTAATTAACTAACACAAGTTGTTATGAGATGAAATTACAATTTATTATCCAATTTATTTAAGGGAAAAATAAATTAGATGCCCCACATTCCTCACTCTTGGTGAATCAAAATTCCTCACCAGTGTGGGTGCATTTTTTTTTGTCCTTTCTGGTTTCCAATCTCACTGTTTCTTGTTGCAAATTTCAACATTTCAGAATTTGATGCGGTCTTCACACAAAGACACCATTGAAATCACATGCCCAGATTCTCATGAGAAACCTCTCTTAAGCTCGATTTGCCAGAAGAGAACCAACAATATGCCATCCTACTTCCTAGTGCAAACCGACCCTTAAGGTATGCAACATTATTCTGAACACTCACATGATGATCTTGCTCTTAGAGGATGATCATGACCTCCCTTTAGCAACCCTTACTCGCCCTCGTACTCGACCTACTTTAGGACTACATCTCTCTTCACCCCCTTGATGTGCCAGATAGTGGGAATACATGTCAAACATGCTAATATGTGCCAAGTGATAAGGCATGCCAAGATGTGCAAGGGTGTGTCAATGCATGTCAGGGAATTTCAAGACAACAAAAGGGAGAAAAAAGTTAAACTACAAAGAAATGAACACATAAGAGGGTTAATAAGTCATCAATTTACCTTTTCCAAGAGGGGCATGCTAGGCACACCAACACTAGGCAACAATAGGTGCCAAGTGCAAAGTCTTAGTGCATTCTAAGTGCCAAGTATTCCTTTGTTTCTTCTCATCTACTTTCCAACAACTGATAATCACAAACAAATTTAATATTAAACCATGCCAAATCATACCAAGGCATCTCAACGTATTCCACACATGCTAATACTTTCCAAGCACCAACACGTGCCAAGCGCCAATATGTGTCAAGAACTAGTGTTATGCATGTTATGAAGTGGAAGGGAATGTTGAAGAGTGCTAAAGTGTGCTAGAGAGTGATAATGCATGTTCATGAGTGTTAAGGATTACTAGGAAAAAACATTAAGGGAGCACTAAGTAAAAATTCATGAAAGTTAATGAATATGAGGAACATACGCGAGAGACTAGTGTTAATGAGTGTTAGTTGTCATGCCAAGGAGGGACTGACAAGGTATGCTAAGCATTGGTAAGGCATGCTAGGGAATATCAAGGCATGTCAAGAATTCCCAAAGTGTGCTTGGGAGTTCCAGGGTGTGTTAATTATATCATGTGCCAATTAATAGTGCCAAGATATGCCAATACATGCTAGGTGCTAAGGATGTGGCGCAGGGTGCCAGGGTATATCAATATGTGTCAAGGCAACAAAAGGAAGAACCAATAAGAGGGTTAATAAGTCAGGAATTTATCTTTTTGAAAAGGGGCATGCTAGGCACACTAATAATAGGTCCCAATACATGCCAAGTGGCATTGTGTGCCAAGTGCTAATGTATGTCAATGCATTCAACCATGGTGTTCCAGGGCATGCTAGGGACTATATGCAGCATGCCAACACATGTTAGCAGAGTTTGATGTTGTGCTAGCGCATGTCACCATGTGCTTGGGCGTAAGTGTCATCACAAGATGTTCTAGGTACAAAGATGTTCCAATACATGTGGGGTGCTAAGAAATGTTAGTGTGTGCCAAAGCATTAATTTAAGGCATGCCCAGATTGGTGAGGATCGTTAGGTCTTTCTCATTAATAGAATTGTCAAAGCTTGATTATGTATTAAATAATATATTTCCTACACATAATAGTGGAACTTTATCTAAAGGGAATTTTCTAGATAATAAATTTAATATATATGAATCATTTTTTGACTCATAGAAAATCTCTATTCGACTAGTTATTACTTGAGGGAAATGATACACACTAATTACTTCTAAAAAATTCACTGACCCTAACCACTATGGCTTTGGACATATTATAAAAAATACTCCACAATAATGGTATTAAATCGTTAACTTTTGACAAAAAAATATAATAACAGGCACATAGCATCATCAAAAACTCATTCGAATGATCAATTATGACGGCCATTTTTTGACCGTCACCAAAAGTAACAAAACGAGCATTGGTGAGGGTCATTAAAACTTCGTCACTAGAAGTGTCACCAAAGAGAGAATTAATGATGGGCCTTTAACGACCCTCACCAAAAGTGTCATTCAAAATGTCTTTGGTGACGGACCATAAAGGACCATCACTATATACACTTACAGTGACGATTTTTTAATGATCAATGATGACGGACATTTTTTGACCGTCACCAAAAGTAACAAAAAGAGCATTGGTGAGGGTCATTAAAAGTTCGTCACTAGAAGTGTCACCAAAGAGAGAATTAGTGACGGGCCTTTAACAAACCTCACCAAAAGTGTCATTGAAAATGTCTTTGGTGACGGACCATAAAGGACCATCACTATATACACTTACAGTGACGGTTTTTTAAAGGCCGTCACCATATGTGACAGGTTATATTTAAATATAAATTTGGTTATATGGTTATTAAAATAACGATTTTTAATATTTTTTTATGATTTATTTTTTCATATGGGCATTAAAATATTGTTTTGTTTTTTTTGCAGGTTGAAGACCAATGTAGGAACGTCGTGTGCCAATAGTTGAGGGGCTGTCATGTGGGCCCCACGTGCTTACTGGGACACCATGTGACATGCTGCGGGCCCCACATGCTTACTTGGACACCATGTGGTATGCTGCGGGCCCCACTTCCCTTGCCTTAACAAAGCTTTAAATTGCTCTAACATTCTTATATAGGCTCAGATTGACGCGTTGTTTGCACCATTGCAATCAGGGTGATGAGCTATTCAATCTGAAGTTCAGTTTTCCACCTTCCTATTACTTTGAATTTTGAGCTTTCATGAGTCCTCTTTGTCTTGTGTGTGTCTCTGGAGCCACCTGGATCACTTGGCTAAGAGCCCTGCTTATTATTCAAAGACAAAGCACATTGATGTTCAACATCACTTTGTGAGATATATCGTTAAGGATAAAAGGGTGTTGTTGGTAAAGGTGGACAATTTTAAGAATGTTGCAGATGCATTGACGAAGTCTGTGAGCACTCAGAAGTTCTCTTGGTGTAGAGAAACAATGGGTGTTGCAGAGTTGGACTAATGACTAAGCTCTCCTGTGGCCCCCTGCAGAAAGAAAACAACAAGTGGGAGAATTTTGGGTATGTGTTATATTCTTTCCACGATTAGTCACATACATGGGGGGATGTTGGGGGGGGGGGGTGGGGGTGCGCAGCGGGTGTGCGGCGAGAGAGGGGTGGTTTCACAGGGTGGTCGATAGCTCCCCCTGTACGTTGCACCTGATGCAGTAGGAGGGGTGACAACCCCCCTATCTAGGGTTTCGCAGGGGGCAGGTAGCCCCCTGTGCGGGGTCCATGGCGATGCCCCAAGAAATATTTTTTTTTACCCTATTTTTTGGTGGGCGGACCCGCCTGTTTGGTCTCAATTTAGTCTCCTAAACTGAGCTCATTTAATTGTCAACCAGGATTTGTAAACTGCTGAAGTGAAGTGTATTGTATGTACCTAGGTGCTTGTTTCTTAATGCGTTGTGTGTAGTGTTTTGTGATGTTTTTGGTCTTTTGGTGGTTTTATGTTCACAAGGAAAATGCCTAGAAAGCTAAGGAAAATGAGCCGATGATTAAAAATAGAGTGGATCCTATTTGATGGATGACAAATGACAAATGCAATTGGAATACTAGAAACAGAATCAAATCTAAACTATGAGCAGTCAAAAACAAATCTTGATAATGACTTTTAAGCAAATGATTCAAAACACAAACTAAACTTGTCAAATTCTTTCATCAAAGGCATTTGAGAGAGAGAGCTTGAAACATGGTCAACTAAGCATGCAAATCTTCCTAACTAAACAGTTTAAACAACTAACTTATAATGATACAACATCTTGTCCTTGATTAGAGATTTGTTGAAGTATGTTTGGAGTAAAACATTGATATCATCATAAGATTTTCTACTTTAAAGCTAATCCCTAACTCTATTCTGCAATTCAATTGAATGTCACAAAACCTTTACTCAAGAGTTATTGATTTCTTTTCAAAGTAGTCTTTTGAGGGAGAGCTCTGTTTATGAAATGATGAGGAAATTGCAGAGGTACTTCAGGCCTTAAAATGATGTTTGTCTTCTGTTCATATGGTTATAGATCAATTGTAGATTTTAGAACAAGAAGATGTTTGTAAATAATGAAGGTTGTTTTGTTAATCTTAACAACTGAAGTAATTTATTGTGCAGTGAATGACAACTGACTATGGAATGCAAATGCAGTGAGTTGAACTAAAGCTAAACTTAAAAGTGTCACTAATCTAAAACAGTGTTAAACTACAAGTCATTATCAAACCCAAAATAAAATAACTGAACATGAATTAAGTGCAATGAAACTCCGGAGTATCCTAACTATACTATTATGCATTATTCTATGAAATTATACAGTCTGTTTGTCCATCATTGTTGATATTTTGGAAGAGTTAGAGTTAGAACAATTCTGACTGTGTAATTGAGTGCAAATGAAAATGTAAAGGTTGAAAGCAATGAAAAAATAAGATATCATATCCATATCCCACTCGTCATTATGATATTTTGGGCAAGCGTTTAAGAGTAAGAACAGAGATGATACTTAGTGCAAACACACAACTAAATCATTCATTATCACGGTCATGTCTTGAACTACTTAAGAATTTCTTGGAAGAGTTTCTTCTTGTGGAAGAGTGATTAGAACAAGTGTAACTGTGATAGTGAACAACAAAAATTACAACTAAATCCTACAATACTATAGCCATTTCCCATTCATCATTATAATCTTTTGGAAGAGCTTCTTCTTGTGGAAGAGTTAGAATGAGTACAAATACAGTAGCTAATTAAAACAACTATGAATTCAACTTCTAATCCTACAATACTATAGCCATTTCCCATTCATCATTATAATCTTTTGGAAGAGCTTCTTCTTGTGGAAGAGTTAGAATGAGTATAACTACAGTAGCTAATTAAAACAACTATGAATTCAAATTCAAAAACGTAAAGGCAGCTAGAATACTTATCTAATTTACGCAAATAAATTCGTGCAAGAGGCAGGGGCCCTCTACCACCTGACGGAATTCAACTCCAAATTAAATCACGCTTTCAAAACAACACTGTCTGCTCCATTAAAGATGAAAGAACTTGAACATAGCACTCTGCGTCTTCAGAAATGTAGCACAGAATCTAAACAAAATCTAGCATCAAATCTAACATCAAAATCTAACCTAGCTCTCGGTTTCCCAAGTGTTTATATAGAAAATGCACATAACAAGACTTGCAACAATTCACGAACACTATCTTTCCTTATCGGAATCACATTAGGACTCTTGAAGTGGCTGCGTGAAGAGGAAAAAGACATCTGGACTGAGACAGTCCTAATAGAAGTCTGCTTTCCTAAATATGTTCCCACGTTCCAAAACCGTACCCAGAATTCGTTTCTTCCTCCATGATGAGCAACGAACCATGTAGACATGACATGGATTATGCCCATATGCGGTTTTTCTTGAGAGGCCACCTGGAACATACTCAAATGTGAAGGCAGCTGCAGAATCCCCGGTTAGCTACGGAATGTCTGCATTCTGCAGCTAGTTCCGGTCAAAATGCTTTACAATGGAAAAAATCACAAAACTTAGCAAGTCAGTCATGTAAATCATTCTAGAAGTAATTTTAACTATATTCATTGATCAATTGGGTCTAGGATATCAATGGACAAATGAAAATGAGGTAAAATGGAATGAAAGAAAGCACAATTTTGAGGCTCAACATACCCCCACTGCTGTCTCTTTGCATGTCCTCATGCAAATTATCCTATGAACTCAGAGGCTTCTGCAAGGACATCTAATCCTCTCCTTCTCCTTTGTCTGGAAGCTAGAGATCTTCTGGGTTTTCTGATAACAAGTTTGAACCTTAGGTTGGTGAGTGCCCTAATTAGCTTCTTGTCCCTTTTCTTCAACATCTCATTGGTATTTTCCACTTTGTTTATATGGAGGGATAAGGTTGAGTTCATATCAGTTTTGAGCTTGACTTGATCCTTGAGAATTTCATTCTCATTTTTTATGTGTCTATTCAGTAATTCCAACTCATACCTATCCCTTCTTAATACATCTATTTCAGACAGTGGAGGACTGGGGGTTCTCTCTCTGCTTTCTGAAGCTCTCCTTTCCAAAGTTTCCACATAGTCATAAATTTCTTGTTGAGAAGGGTCAATTTCAGGGGTTCCTTCATAAAAATCCTCTTCAACATCTTCTTCCATGGATGTTTCCTCATATTTTATATCAATCACCCCTGTTTGTTTGATTTGATTTTTCTTTAGTTTTCCCTTTAGTCTGTGGCTTCTCCTTGGCTGAGAGGATCCCTCTCCTTTCTCTGTGGCAGATTTCTTGATTACCTTCTCTTTCTTAAGTTGCCTCTTGATTTGAGTCAACTTCTCTAAAATGATTTCCTCACTGCTCTCTTGGACTGTTTTGTCAATTTCAACTTTTGAGGCCCTCCATTTCCTACTTCTCTTTGTAGGCTGTGGTTCTGGTGAGGGTTCTTTTGGCTCTTCAAAATGATTTCTTATCAAGAAATCGTCCCATGTATCATTTTTTTTAGCTAGATGATGTTCAATCAAAATTTTGACCAAACCATGATGATATAGGGTTGTCTCTAAAAATTGAACCCTTCTTTGAACACAGGAAGCCATCTTCTTCAGACTTTGAAGTAAGAAATATGGTAGGTTTAAGTCTTCCCCCAGAAAATGCATCATTGGCCTAATGTGGTAGACATAAAATGTTCCATATCTACCCTCACATGTAATAAATTTTTGCAGAAGAAGTAGTATGTTTCTCCATTTGTTTTTCAATGCAGAACTGGGAATTCCTTTCTTAAATACAGTGACATCCATACCTGGTGATTTTAAAATTTGTTTCCAGGATTCATTGTGGAATTCTCTATTTTTGAACCATCTTTCTCCAGTTCTGAGCAATCCTGTAGCCTCTGCAATGAAAACTTCAGTGACAGTAAATTTGACATCCCCCACTTCAACTTCGGTTCCTTGAAATGATCTTGCAAATGTTTTAGTGACTTCCTTGTGGAAGCCATTAAATTTCTCCAAAAATTGAAGCCATCCTATCTGTTGTAACATTTCTTTGCATTGAGGGTAGCCTTCTAAATATTTTGAACCCACTGGTTCAGTTCTTACAATGAAACCCATGATTGCTTCTTCAATGTTCAAATTAACACTCTTCTACCCACAAAAACAATGACTTTCACCTTCGAATTGAAATGGCTTCAACTTCTGAATGAAAATGGCTTTAAACTTTGGAATGACATACCTCTGATTGATAGTGGCAACAGCTTCAAAACTTCAGGTTGATATGCCTCTGTTGACAATTGAACTTTGGACTGATATGTCTCTGTTTGACAGTGACAAATGGCTTCAACTTCTTCACTGCAATACCTCTGTCTTTTGGTAGCAAATGGTTTCAAATTCAAAACTGCAACACCTCTGTCTCCTAGTGACAAAAGACTTCAAAATCCACACTGCTACACCTCTGAATTTACCCTTTTGCTCTGCTCTGTGTTTACAATGCTCAATGCTATTCAAACTGATATCCTTTGGCTCTACTCTCGGTGATAAGAATATCTTTGTCTACGGAATGAAATGCCGGCTACAGAATGGAGTGATGGCAGTGGTCACGGAATGAAGTAGTGGAGTGAGGTGGAGGGAATGAATTAATGATTGAAGAGACGGCGGAGATTTTTACGACGGCAGAGGGAATCATCATTGAATGATTTGGTTAAGAGACGTGAAGAATTCAAATACCTCGACCATTTTAACCGCTTAAATGATGTCGGATATGGAATTTTAATTGAGAGGTTTTAATCCAAAGTCTGTGGAGGGTTTATTGGTCTTGATCAATAAAAATAATTAAAACAACCTTTTCGAACAATCCATAACTAAAACTATGCTAAACTTTAATGAAATGCCATTATAATTTAAACTTGTTACCTCTGCCTTTCATTTGATTTTTGTAGTCTTTGTCTTCTTTGTTCACCTTTGGAAGAGTCTTCATAATTCTTCTTTGATGCTTTTGATTCATGGATACACTGGATCATTTTGTTGCAATTCTAATGTCTGCTGATTGATGTCTTCAGGGTTTGTAGCTGCGGAAAGATTGTCTGGCTGCAGAAAGGCTGATCAGCTGCAGAATGTCTGTTGAGCTGCAGAATGTTTCTGTAGAGCATTTTAATCATGGAATGGAGTGTTTTTGGAATATAGGTGAAATGTTATATGGTATGAATGAAGATGGATGATGGATTATGATATGTATGAAGTGGATGATGAAATGGAATGGATTCAGTTTATGAAATGGAGTGAAAGAACATAAGAACTGTACTGCAATTCATGACATGTTTTATTCACTTACATCAAGACATCAAATTTTGTATTTTGACATGAAAATGAGATGGATGAAGGATGGAATGAGATGAATGATATGTGGAATGAAGTGAAATATGAATGATGGAATGAAATGGAGTATGGATGAATAAGTGAATGGAGTGAAATGAAATGAGATGGATCATAAGCACTATGGATCTGAACTTATGATTTTTTTGTAACAGCTGCTTGTAAAAACAAAAATGGGAAAAGTTAGAGTGTCAGAGAGATTCTGATTTTCACCCTATATTTTCTGTATAAACATGCCAATCAATGATTGGTTTTCATGTTTATACCTTCTTTTTTTTTTTCAAAAGAGAAATGCTTCAGAAAATTTAATCAAGTTGATGAAGAAGAGAGACTCTTCTTCATTAACTTCACATCATTGCTTTCTTGGAACTTCTTGACAAACTCTTCTCTTGAGAGTGGCTTGTGGTATAGCTTCAGTCTATGACCATTCACAAGAAAAATGACCTCTTCTTCATCTATAGTTCTGATTTTTACTGCCCCATTATCAAAAATTCGAACAATTTCATATGGCCCAAGCCAATGTGTCTGAAATTTCCCTTGAAAATCCTTGAATTTTGAATCAAACAAGAGAGCCCAATCACCCTCTTTAAATTTCTTCTCTTTGATGTACTTTTCATGCCATCTAGCCCTTTGTTGTTGGACTAGACTTGTTTTCTGAACTGCATCTTGTCTGATCTCATCCAATTCATTAATTTGCTCCAGTCTATGCTTTTGTGCCTACGTTAGATCAAGTCCTAGCTGAACTGCCATCTTGAATGTTTGAATTTGGAACTCTATAGGAAACAAAACTTGCTTTCCATAAACAAGCTCATAAGGAGTATGGCCTGTTGTGTTTCTCCATGTAGTTCTATAGGCCCACAAGGCTTCGGGAAGCCTATCTACCCAATCTCTTCTATGTAAATGAACAGTCTTTGTTAGGATTCCTTCAATGACCTTATTAGTGGATTCCACTTGACCATTTGCTTGTGGATGATAAGGAGTAGATGTTCTATGTCTGATTTTGTACTTCTCCATCATTTGCTCCACTAGCCCTGATGTAAATTGAGCTCCTTGATCTGTAACAATTTCCCTTGGGACACCAAAACGAGTAAAAATATCCTCAAAAAGAAAAGTAACTACAAATGATTCATTAGCAACAAGTAATGGTTTAGCTTCTACCCATTTAGTAACATAATTAGTGCAAACTAATATATATTTCTTTTGTCTTGATGGAGGACTAATAGGTCCTACAAAATCCAAAGCCCATTTTTCAAAAGGTTCAATGTGTACTTGAGGTTGTAATGGCATCTCACCTGAAGGAGAAGGTTTCCCTACCCTTTGGCAACTGTCACACCTTTTGACATACTCCTTAGCATCTTTGAACAAGGATGGCCAATAATATCCTAGATTAAGGATCTTATAGGCTGTCCTCTTATCTGCAAAGTGTCCGCCACAAGGTTCGTCATGACATGCCTTGAGAATCTCAGGCATCTCATCTTCACGAACACACCTTCTAATGATCAAATCTGAACCTGTCTTGTACAACTCATTAGCGACCCATGAATAATTTGCACTATCATTAATGATTTTTCTTTTATCCCTTGCATTCATAATTGAAGGAAATTTTCCTGAAACTAAATAATTAGCAATATCAGCAAACCATGGAATTTGAGTAGAGATTGCAAAAAGATATTCATTGACAGGGTGAAAATGTGAAGTTGGGAAACACTTTTTGCCCTTTTTTGACGTTGAAAATTGTAATTTTCTATGATTTTCAACTTCAACTCCACTAAACTCATATTTTTATTGCAAATTATGCTTTGACATAAAAACAAGAATTGTAGAGAAGTGTCTTACCTCCATACCCATATTTTTTTTTTTTTAAATATTGACATATAGAGGGGTAAATTTCTTGTTTACTAACTGCATATACTTGAAATTTTCAACATAAATAGTCACTTTATCATCCTTTACTTTTTTTAGGGAAGGTTATTCATTTTTTGGAAAAAAACCATAGCATCATAATCTGCATATATTGCACTAGTGCACAGACTATTTTTCAGTAATTTTCGGATTAAATCACTATTTTTTATTATTTTTTGAAATGGACGAAGACAAAAAAACAGTGATGTTTCAGTACATTTTATTATCCTTTGATTTTCTTTTCAATGTGATCATCAATAAGAAAAATGAGAGTACCCTTTTGAAGTAGACAGGGAGAGGAAGTGCAGTATGATTTTTTTGAATTTTTTGGTGTTCTCATTTGAAAGTTATTGAATTTTCATTTAGTGCAATTTTTCGAACAATGAAATTCCACAATGACACAGTTTAGTAAAAAATTAATAAAAAATTGAATTTTTTAATGAAACTCCACAAATCTCATATCATCAAAAACTAGATTCAGAGATGAATCTAATGGTACTTTGTCCGACATATAAAATTTTGTTTTTGTAGGTGTTCTGCCCCTCCAAAGTTGCAGGTTCCTGAAAACTGCAGAATTTTCTGTGTTTTTCGTTGACCAGAAACTCTCGGCCGAGATAATGTCTCGGACGAGAAATTTATAAAACTCTCGACCGAGAGTTTAACCTGCCTAAAGTTACATTTAAACGCATGGCCAAGCACTCGGTTGAAAGTTTAAAAAACTCTCAGACGAGAGTTTGCGCCCGAGAGTTTACTCGATGAAACTCTCGGCCGAGAGTTTAGAAACTCTCGTATGAGAGTTTAGAAACTCTCGTATGAGAGTTTTAAAAACTCTCGTATGAGAGTTTTAAAAACTCTCATATGAGAGTTTTATTCCTATAATAAAACACAAAAATTATTAAGTTTTTAGAATTGGTACGTTATATAATTTAAATAATACTTTATTAAAATTAAAAAATGATAAAAAATAATAAAATAATAATTTTATTTTAAGTTATTTTATTATTATTAATGATAAAAAATACATGAAGATTTAATTAAATAAAATTTGTTACAATATTTTGTAATATCAATGTTATATAAAAAACTAAAAATATTTTTATATAAAACTAATTGATATATTAATATAAATTAAATAAAATTCTAAAACATAAATCAAAATAAAAACAACTATATATAATTTATATAATATTTTTTTTGAAATTAATGAATAAATTTAAATTTAAAAAACAATTGACTAAATGCAATGAGGTGATAAAGGAGACAATGCATAGCACCTTAATATCGTTATAAATTCTTGGAAATCTCGAGAAATTTTTGAAGTGAGATGAGCTTCTTGGAATGGCTCACTTTATCTTCCACTTTAGTTTCACACAATTAACTTGAAAGGAAGTCTGTTTTCCTAGGTATGGATGTAAGGGAATGAACAATATTATTTGAACATTGAGTGAGATGCCCTTCTTGGAATGGGTCCTCCTATATTCCACTTTAGTTTCACAAGATTAAATTGAAATGAAGTTTATTTTCCTAGGTATGGATGTAAGGGGATAAAGAATATTATCCGAAAAGGAAATGAATATTAAGTGTGACATTCCAAGCAGAAGTGTATGGGATTGGAGAATTATGTTATTGCAGAAAACTAACCCTTGACCTCTTAACCCTTGACCCATAACCCTTGACCCCTTAAACCCTAAATCCTAACCCCTAAACCCTTAACCCCCTAAACCTTAAACCTCTAAACCCTTAACCCCTAACCCATTTACCCCTACTAAACCTCTAAATCCCTAACCCATTTAACCCCTAAACCCTTAACCCCTACCCCTAACACGTTAACCCCTAACTCCTAACCCCTAAAATACTTAACTGCTAAATCCCCTAACCCCGTAAACCTATAAACCAATCCTAACCCATTTAACCCCCTAAACCTCAAAACCCCTAACCCCTTAAACCCTAATTCCCAACCCATAACCCTTGACCCCTTAAACCCTATTTCCTAACACCTAAACCCTTAATCCCTAACCCCATAAACCCTAATTCCCAACCCCTAACCAATTCAACACCCTGAACCCCTAAAAACCTAACCCATTTAAGTGTTTATTCCATTTAACCCCCAAAACCCTAACCCCTAACCCCTAAAATCCTTCACTGCTAAATCCCCTAAACCTTTAAACCTATAACCCATTTAACCCCCTAAACCCTAAACCTCTAAACCCTTAACCCCTGACCCCTTAAACCCTAATTCCCAACCCCTAACCAATTCAACACCCTAAACCCCGAAAAACCTAACCCATTTAACCCCATTAACCCCTAACTTCTAACCCCTAAAATCCTTAACTGCTAAATCCCCTAACCCCCTAAACCTCTAAACAAACCCTAACCCATTTAACCCCCTAAACCCTAAACCTATAACCCCTTAAACCATAATTCCCAACCCATAACCCATTCAACCCCTTAAACACCTAAACCTCTAACCCATTAACCCTTGACCCCTTAAACACTAATTCCTAACCCTTAACCCATTTAACACCCTAAACCCTAAACCTCGAAACCCTTAACCCCTAACCCATTTACCCCCACTAAACCTCTAAACCCCTAACCCATTTAACCCCTAAACGCTAAACCTTTAAACCCTTAACCCCTACCCCTAACTCGTTAACCCCTAACCCATTTAAGCCCTTAAACCCCAAGGGTTTAGGGGTTAGGAATTATGGTTTAAGGTGTCAAGGGTTATGGGTTTGGAATTAGGGTTTAAGGGGTTAGGAGTTAAGGGTTTAGAGGTTTAGGGTTTAGGGGGTTATATGGGTTACAGGTTTAGAGGTTTAGGGGGTTAGGGGATTTAGCAGTGAAGGATTTTAGGGGTTGGGGGTTACGGTTTTGGGGGTTAAATGGAGCCACTCTTAAATGGATTTGGTTTTTGGGGGTTTAGGGTGTTGAATTGGTTAGGGATTTGAGACAAGGCTTAAATGATTTTATGGGTTGGGGGTTAACAGGTGGGGGTGGGAATTGAAATTCGAGTTTAGGGTTTAGGGAGTTAAATAAGGATTGAAAGTTTAGAGGAAACTGATGAGAGTAAATGGGTTAGGGGTTAAGGGTTTAGAGGTTTAGGGTTTATGAGGTTAAATGGGTTAGGGGTTAGGAATTAGGGTTTAAGGGGTCAAGGGTTAAGGGGTTAGAGGTTTAGGTGTTTAAGGGGTTGAATGGGCTATGGGTTGGGAATTAGGGTTTAAGGGGTTATAGGTTTAGGGGTTAAATTGGTTAGGGTTGGTTTATAGGTTTAGGGGGTTAGGGGATTTAGCAGTTAAGGATTTTAGGGGTTAGAAGTTAGGGGTTAACGGGTTAGGGGTAGGGTTTAAGGGTTTAGAGGTTTAAGGTTTAGGGCGTTAAATGGGTTAGGGGTTAGGAATTAGGGTTTAAGGGGTCAAGGGTTTTGAGCTGTGAAAAAGGTATGAAATCCTTATGTATTTGTTCATTCTTTTACCATAGATATACTGTTGACTGCCTTAGAAAGGTAATTTACCATAAGAATTGAAATTAAATTGGAAAGATTTATGTTTAGCCTAAAAAATGACTAAAAGGTTGTTTTTATGGTCAAAACAGGAATTCAAAGAGGTGAGCAGCTGTATCAAAGGCATGGCTAAAAACAGTCTGACTTCTACTCCATTCGTGATGAACCATATCCAGCTAGAGCCAAGAAGATCTGAACGAATTGCCCGAAAAGGGCAGGGGACAGCTCGACCTTGAACAGAGTTAACAGAACGATAACAAAACAAGAGAGGAGCGAATCCCTCAGGATCGGAAGATCTTGAGGGATCGCTGTGCAAATTTATCATATCTCTTGATTTGTTCGTTCAAGGATCAGCTATAAAGTCAACGATCTGTAGTGACCAGGGAGGGAATGGCTATTATGTAAAAGACATTTTCATTAAAAACAGACTTTTATATTTCCTTTGCGATTAAATGTTTATCGACTCTCTGTCGTGAGAGAACATTGTTTGTAATGCCTTTTGGATTAATATAAAGACACAGGTTTCGGCTATTATTTAGAATTCTAAGTTAAGCCCAGCGGTATTTCACTGGTGCTAAGGGCCCGACTCTGGTGGATTACTTTGCTGTTGTATTATTAATCTTTATTTGTTTATGTGTGAAGTGTGTTCTGTGTTGATTTCATTTACAGAGTTCTTTCATCGATCGTTGAAGCAAGTGCAGAATCATTGTTGTTTCATTCCTTACCGCAATTACATTTAACGATCAGTTATCTCGTTATTGCCTTGTGATTTTGCTGTTCTGTAATGACAGTAAGTGCTGTTCCATTCATCTATGGTTTGTGGTTGGATTGCAATTAACTGTCGACAGGTTTGAGTTTAAGATTTAATTGTTCAATTTGCATTAGGATCGTAGGTGCTGTTTCTTTTAAGAATTGCAATTGCTATTTATTTCATGCTGCTGTTCCTTTTCTGGATTTCATTTCCTTTCATTTGATCCACTTTATTTAAGATCACCAAACTGTAGTGGATAGAGATATACTCTCCAGAGTCCCCAGATTTGGTCATCTTGCATTGATTTCTAGGGGAACGAGTTATTGATACTGCATCCCTGATCGATGCTTAGCAAGATTGCTGTAGTTTAGCTTTTTACATTCCTGTCATTGTAATTAGGTTTCCTTTCCAAGCATTTATTACTTTTTTCTGTGCTACATCCTCACAAGCATTTCTCTTAGATAAGCGCAGCCTCAGACAGAGTACACTCTTGAGATAAAAGGACGCTCCCGGATTGATGATTAATGTAGGCTAATTAGGTGTTTAAAAGATACCTTTTTATGGTCCAACATTTTGGCGTCGTTGCCGGGGAGAGTGTATGCCATTTCACAGGAGTAATGCACAGCTGATTTCCTTCTGCTTGCGGAGAATTGGGTATTAAAGACGGAAGGTAAGAACCTGCGCACTGGGCAAGAAACACACTTGCTCGCAGCTCGCTTCACAGCAGAAGTAAGTAAGATTTTCTTTTGGGTAGGAATGAAGGATTTTTTTTTTGAATGAATAAGTCAGAAAAGCGAAACAAAATCCCTCCCAAAGCCGAAAAACCTAAGGGGCCGGTGACCCTTGGGCGCACGACCTTCATTTACGAAATCCTTAAGAAAATTGAATCTCAGCCATTTGTAGGATTTAAAAGAACTACTTCTAGACAGCCTACTAGTTCCCTTCAGGCTATAGGGTCACCATCTGAAGCCTTCGCTGAGATACACAGTCAAACAGAGGGAATTAAGCAAGATTCCCAAGAAATTGAGAATCCTTGCATAAGTTTCCTTCAAGAAGGGAACTCTAGCAATCTCCAAGAAGGAGAATGGGAAACAGGAGAAACTACAAACTTAAAATCGCCTATTAGAATTACCCAAAAAATAAACAGCCCAAATAGGGGAAGTGATGTTCAACTTATCCAGAACCAAGGTCTCGAATTACCTCAACCAGTAGGACAACAGGGAATACTTATTCCAGACAGAGGGAGTGTTGTTAAAACTATTTCTACCCCTGTTCGCACACCTAGAAATTCCCTGGAAATCCCAGAGGGGTATTAGCATATTTTTGATCAAATGGCCCAGAACCAAAATCAAAACCGGCATAAAACCTCTACACTGCAGTCAACGCACCCATGAAAGCTATTCCGCTTCAACATATTCCTACATTTCATGGCTTGACATCAGAAGATCCAGATGCGTTTTTGTTTGAGTTTGATGTGATGTGTAGAGGATATGATTACACCACTGATGCCCAAAAACTGAAGCTGTTCCCTTCTACACTAAAAGGAGCAGCCTTACGATGGTTTATGGGATTAGGTGGGGGTGTCATAACTGATTGGGATCATATAAAGGCTTCATTTTTAAAGAAATATCAGGATTATTGCAGGTCTCAGGAATTAAAAGATGAAATATTCCAGATGACAGCAAAACCAAGTGAGACTTTGGAGGAATATGTGGAACGGTTTCAATATAATTTTCAAAGATCCCCTTATGCATCTGCACCCTTACCTGATAATGTTTTGAAAAATGCATTAATTAGGGGAATGAAAGATCAATGGGTTGAAACATTAAATCTTACGGGAAAATGTGATATATATCAAGAAAGCTATCCTGACATTGTCGATTTGTGTATCAGGTGTTCGAGAGGTAATACAAGGTTGAAATCGATTTGTGTATTTGTTTTTTATTGTTGTTTTACGAAATTCGTTTTCTTTGTTAATACTTCTTTATTTTGTTTGAATTTGGTTGCTTTAAAAATAAATAAATAAACAATAAAAAATGGTGTGTTTTTCGCGTTGTTGTTCCTTTCTAATGGAACAACAGTTCTGTTGTTCCTTTCGAAAGGAACAACAGTGCCGCAGAGTATTTTTATGTTGTTCCTTTTGAAATGAACAACAGTTTCGCGCAGTATTTTTGTTGTTCCTTTCTAAAGGAACAACATTTCAACAGAGTAGTTTTTTGCTGTTCCTTTCGAAAGGAACAACAATTTCGCAGATTGTTTTTGCTATTCCTTTTAAAGGAACAACACTTTTTGAATGATTCTTTTTTTCGTTGTTCTAAGCTTGCATTTTGAATTTTTTCTTTCAAGGCAAAAATATCATAAACGATCATACAAATTAAGGATTACTGCAATCAGAAAATCAAAAGAAATCGTCATTTCTAAGGGAATTGTCTAGTAATAAGGAAAAAAGAGGAAAAAGCAGCATAATAACATAACATTGCTATTTTATCACCATTAAATTAATTTGATCGATTATTTTTATCATGATTGGTTCTTTTCCCACATATTATAAGCTTTCTTTGATATTTATTTTTGAAATGGAAATAGGGGTATATATTTTTCTTCTATTGAGATGTTCAGACTTCTTCTACCATTCCTACTCTTAAGGAGTGTTGAGCCATCCCTTATGAATAACTGAGGAAAAGTGCTGTTTGAAAAAGAAAAATATTGACATATTTTAATGTTTTTGCAGATGGAGGATAGGGGGTCTCATTAAGAGCCAACCTACCATGATCATAGAGAAGATAGTGAAGTGGGATTCCCATTATGGCCACCAAACCAGGGAAATGGTCCAAAAGGCAAAGTCCTTGGAACAGGAGGTCTCATCACGAGTCCTTGGAATTTCTAGGGGAACGAGTTATTGCTACTGCATCGCTAATTGATGCTTAGCAAGATTGCTGTAGTTTAGATTTTTACATTCCTGTCATTGTAATTAGGTTTCCTTTCCAAGCATTTATTACTTTTTTCTGTGCTACATCCTCACAAGCATTGCTCTTAGATAAGCGCAGCCTCAGACAGAGTACACTCTTGAGATAAAAGGACGCTCCCGGATTGATGATTAATGTAGGCTAATTAGGTGTTTAAAAGATACCATTTTATGGTCCAACAAAGGGTTAAGAGGTTAGAGGTTTAGGTGTTTAAGGGGTTGAATGGGTTATGGGTTGGGAATTAGGGTTTAAGGGGTTATAGGTTTAGGGGGTTAGGGGATTTAGCAGGTGAAGGGGAAGAGAGAGCTGGTATGCAAGTTAAAGAAGTCTCTATATAGGTTAAAATAGTCACCAAGGATGTGGTATCAGAAATTTGATACCTATATACGGGGACTTGGCTTCACCAGAAGCAAGGAGGATCACTGTGTTTATTTTAAATTAATTGGTGACCGTGCTATTTATTTGGTCTTGTATATGGATGATATGTTGTTGATAGGAAATGACAAAGAAATTATCCAAGATTTGAAGACCCAGCTGTTCTCCAAATTCGACATGAAGTATATTGGTGCTGCAAACTATATTTTGGGCATGAAAATTAAGGGAGATCAAGCAAAGAGGAAGCTCTGGTTAAACCAGAGGAAGTATGTCGAGACTATATTGTATAGGTTCAATATGCAGGATAATAATCCGGTGAATGTTCCGATTCCTGTAGGTACAAAGCTATCTGTTGAGCAGTGTCCCAATACACAAGAATAAGAGGAAGATATGTCCCATGTTCCATATGCAAGTGCAGTGGGTAGCTTGATGTATGCAATGGTCTGTACTAGACCAGACATTGCACATGTAGTGGGAGTATTGAGCAGGTTTATGTCAAACCCAGGGAAGGAGCATTGGAAAACAATGAAGTGGGTTTTTAGATATTTGTGTGGCACTAGTGATTATGGCTTGTGCTACTAGGGAAGACCATGTTTGGAAAGAGTGTTGGACATTCATGGTTTTTTTGATGTAGACTGGGCTGGAGATCTGAACCAAAGAATATCTACAAGTGGGTATGTGTTTAGCCTATTTGGAGGTGCAGTCAGTTGGATGAGTAAAATATAGTTTATAGGGGCTCTTTCAACTATAGAGGTAGAATACATGGTAGCCACTCATGCAAGCAAGGAAGCAGTTTGGTTGCGGAGATTGTGTTCAAGTATGGGGTTGGTGAAGCAAGCTATAAGGATAGACTGTGATAGCCAAAGTGCAATTTTCTTGGCTAAGAACCTTGCTAATCATTCAAAGACAAAGGACATTGATGTTCAATATCACTTTGTGAGATATATGGTTGAAGCTAAAAGGGTGTTGCTGGTAAAGGTGGACACTTTGAAGAATGTTGTAGATGCATTGAAAAATTATCTGAGCACTCAGAAGTTCTCTTGGTGTAGAGAAACAACGGGTGTTGCAAAGTTGGGCTAATGAATCAGCACTCCTGTGGTCCCCTGCAGAAAGAAAACAAAAAAGTGGGAGAATGTTGGGTTTGTGTTATATTCTTTCCACAACTCATCACACACGGGGGGGTAACACGAGGGGCAATAGTCCCCCCTGTCGAGGTCCAGTGCAGTGCCCCGGGAAAACAAATTTGGTCCTTATTTTTCGGTGGGTGGACCCGCCCATGGTTTTGTGCATGGGTTTACACATGGTTTTGGGGCATGATGGTTTTCGACCCTTGGTATTTTGTAGATCCGGTCAAGGGAACTACACTTAATTTATAATCCAGGGTTAATAGATTGGGGTTTATGTATGCTTCGACATATATATATCTGTGTTGTAACACTAAAAGTAATATAATGAAAAATCAAGCTGGTCGTCCCGATTTCGGATCCAGGGGAAAATCTTTATGTATATGTGTTTTATGTTTTATGCTCTCTCTATTGTTTATTTTATATTTTTAAGATTTTTTTGCAGCTAATTTTTGTACAGGGTTAAAACCTACAACTGCTTCAGGTTCCAATATAATTTTTCCTTCCTCAAAAATTTCTGGCAATATTGTTTGGACAGAAATTTTTTCACCTATAGCCTTCTTTAAGCATGAAGCATGGAAAACTGGGTGCACTCAGGAAGATGCAGGAAGCTCCAATTTGTATTCCATAGTACCAATATTTTGCAACACCTTGTAAGGACCATAGTACTTTGTTGATAATTTATTATTCTTCTTAGCTTGCTTGAGGGACTTTTGTTTATATGTAGCCGTAGAAATACCTAGTCACCTAAATCAAAACTTCTCTCGCTGCAATGTTGATATGCTTGTTGTTTCATTCAATTCTGTGCCAAATTTAGGTTATCCTTTATGAGTTGGAGAACTTGTTGTTGATGCTCGATGTGATATTCCACTGCTCGAACCCTATAATATTCTCTTAAAGATGAATCGATGGATGACATATGATATCCATAAAGTGCCATAAATGGGGTCATTTTTTCTGTAGTGTGAAAGGAAATTTGATACCACCATTCAGCCAGAGGTAACCAATTGACCCATTTTTTTTTTTTATCAGATACAAAGTAACGAAAATATCATTCCAAACATTTGTTCATAAACAATAATCGATTACAATAATCTTTGGGTTTCCATGTAGCTTTTGAATTGTTTCCATAAATGCAATATAAATTGTAATCAATTTAAATGGATGGCATAATGCACAAAAGTGTGCATACTTGGTAAGTATATCAACTACCACCATGATGACACTCTTTCCTTCGGACTTAGGTAAACTTGTGATAAAATCCATTGAAACCTCCTCCCAAAGTTGACTTGGAATGGATAAAGGTTGTAGTAGACTCGAGGTATTAATTGTCTCAACTTTATTTTGTTGGGAAACCAAACGTTCCGCCAAAAAATTTAAAATATAGTATTTAAGGCCATCCCAAAAAATTTCTTTCTTCATCCTGTGGTAAATTTTTAAAAATCCTGAATGTCCTCCTAAGGGAGAGGTGTGCAATTTCAAAAGAATTTTTTGTTTTAGTTTGGAATTCTTACAAAGATAGAAGTGATATTTGTGCCATAAGGAATCATTTTTCTAACTAAATGTATCGGATGTGTTGGTATCTTACTACAAATTTTGAATGAGTGTCCATACTTCTTTGTCATTATTCCATTCCTCCCTTGCTTGGGTTATCCAATCTAGTTGGATAATAGAAATGGCACATGTTAGGGTCCCGTGATTTGGCCGATTGGTGAGCCAAATGACGATGTAACATCAAACCAAGATTTGGAGCCCAAGGACCTAGCCTTCCTGGACTCAGAGAGGGCTCTCTCTATATGTATAAAAGATATCGGTGTGTTTTCTTATGGTGTTCTGATATTAGGCTAGTTATGAAGTGAGTTTTTTTATTTTTGGTTTTTTAAGTTTGTGAGGGATAAAACTGATCAAAGATATAAAAATGGATAACAAGAAGTTAGATCAACTGGGCTATGGGGTCAAACAGGTCAAGGAAGCTATCAGATGATGATGTAAGGCTGTTGTAGGGCCGATTTGATTCAAGGTAGAAAGGATCTTTGGGAAAAATGGAGTAAATCGACATCAAGTTTGTGAAAGACGAGGGATTTCAAGTGTAACTAGTTGATAGCAGACATAAACATGTTATAGCAAGCCATTAATCATGCTAAATGTAACTATGAGCCAATTAATACATAGAAATCAAACATTCCAGCCATGCATAGAAGTATAAGACCTTCTAACTTCGGGAAATGGCTATCAGACTTTGGGGAAAACACATAAGACAGACTAACAACTCATAAAACTATGCCGGAACGCCTAAACACAGTCTTTAAGTTATTGGGCACTTGGAAAAACAAGCTTTCATAGTTTTAGGCAAAGGGCTAGATCGGGACTAGGCCTCCTTGGTTCAACAAGATGATAAGCTAATCAGTCAAAGAGGTAGTTTCATGGACAGAACTATGGACAGCTTATAGGTAAGCAGGGCACACCATACATCCTACTCAATATGCATAGAACTTATAAATAAAACTAGCAACAATATCCTTAAGTTACTAAAGAGCAGTTAAGAATTCTTTAGTACAACTAAGGAAGAAGAAAACACAAAGCTATGAAGATTCAGGAATTTTGAGGTGCCTCCATGGGCATATCTCAAACTTAATCTCTACTGATCTATAGCAGCAAGAAGCATGTATCATGAATGAAAACTAGAAAACAACAACAAATCAAGAAACACTATACCATTCTACCATGTCATGGAATCCATCAACAATCCTTCATCATTCATCAAAAGCATCCAAGAGGCAGTCCAAAATCATAACACAAGTATGTTCTTCAAAGCTCATATGACCAATATATTGATTCTTCTCTCAAGTTCAGCCTTGTTTTACAATGAAGCCTTGTGGAATAAATAGGCTCAAGTGTGGAAAACATCATGGTGCAACTAGCTATCCCATTGGCCCAATCAAAATATCTAAACTTGTCCTTGAGGCTTTGCAAAGCCCAAGGCACAAAATATCCCATAAAATATCTAAAAAAATGCTAAAAACGGAAATTATATTGACTTTGCATCATTTTCCAAGTGAAAAAATAGCTAAACGCACATTTGGAAAAAGCAGATTTTTGAGGTTCAAAAATTGCAAAAATACTTCAAATTTATATCAGAAAAAGGTCCCCTGACTTGCTGGAGACAAATGGCAGCCTTCCTGGTGTCAAAACGAGGCTCATGATAGCTCGTTGGAAAGCTTTCTGTGCCTACTTTCCGGCGCAACTAAAATCACCTCAATCTGATGCCCAAAAGTCCTCCAAATCTGTACCTGTGTGTAAAAAGCCAGGAAATAGCAGACTGCTGATATGACGGGCAGAATGTGCAAAAAGAGAGCATTTTTCGCCAATTTGAGGGGGCGAATGATCTCCGAATGCTCTGAAAATCACTGGGGACCTACTCATAGAATTATGGCATCAACTGGTATCATCCTTCTCCCTTGACAAATCCTCAAACTGAAATGGCGAAATTATGAGTTTTCGACCAAAAACCCAAAAAATGCCAAAAAACAAAAAGTTGCCGAAATGGGCCCAAAATTGGCACGCATGACCCTCAGGGGTCCATAGCAACATGCTCCGAAGCGGAGGCCAAAATGTCAAGAGCTGATGTGCTTTTCTCCTCTTTCCGTGCCGGGCGCTTCCCCTTTGCCTTCTTCAATTTCTCTTGGGTTGCCTTTAGTTTGCGCCTGGCAAACTGATTCAACTTTTGAAAGTGATGAGTCCTCTTCCTTTGCAGCTCTAGATATCTGTTCGCCCTCTCAAGCTTCATTTCCAAGTGTTTGTTAGCTCTTTCAAGCCATGCCTCTTTGTTTTCTTCAATTTCCTGCTCAAGGAGTGCAGTGAGAGGAAAGGCTTGGAGATGGGCTTGTTCTTCTTCTTTCTTCTTTTCCAAGGCTCTTTTAAGCCCTATGGTCCTAGGCCTCTTCCGCCTAGGCTGGTCTTCCTCTTCTTCCTCATCAAACTCACCAATGAGTTCTTCTATCCTTGCTTGCGCCTTAGCTGCCTCATTCTTATATTTGATAGCTAGTGCTTCATGGACAGATGTGTGAACATTCATCTGCTTGTTTTGGATCTCTAAGAAGTGGTTGAAGTTCCTTGCCCTTTGAAGATCCTCCTCTAATGCCTCAATTTGCCCCTCTTTATGAATTAGGAGGTTTTCAAGAAGGCGGGCCTCATTATCACTGTCATCGCTTTGAATTGGGATGACAGCTAATGTATCTCCATGCTTGGTACTTTCTCCAACTTTGCTTTTCCCTTTGAAGGCCAATCTTGCGCTTTTCCTCTTTGGCATGCTAGTAGGTGTCCTTTTGGGCGGTTTCCTTGTGCTAGGAACAACCTTTGTCACTGTTAGGGTGGCATCCTTAGACCCTCTCTTCCTTGTTGTGCTGAGCTTTGTTCTTTTGGGAGGAGGAGACATAACTGATTTACCCTTGACATCTTCTTGAACTTGCTGATCTCCTTGAGGCTGCTGGATGTCTTCTTCTTGTTGTTCACTTTGTTTCCCCTGTTCGCCAACATTAGCTTGCTATCCTTCATCAATGCCTTGTTCATTTGGTGCTTCAAACTGCTGCCCTTCTTTGCCAAAATCAAGCTGCTGTTGTGCTTGGATTTTCTACTCTTTTTGTGGCTCAGGATGTGGCTCAATTTCCTTCCCAAACTGATGCTCCTGTCTTTCCATATCAAGCTGATGTTCTTCATCTTGTACTTGCTGACCTTCACCTTCTATTTGCTGCTGTTCCTCATCTCCTATCTTCTGCTGTTCATCCCTTTCCTCTTGCTGCTGTTTACTACCCTCTCCTTCTTCCTGTTGACTTGGCTGTCTTGTAGTCATTCTGAGCCTTCTAGGAGCAGGCCTACTGGACAAAGGTACCGGGCAATGGATAGGCTGAGTGGAAGACACATGGACAGGAGGAACAGTAGAGAAATCTGGATGACTGATGAATACATCCCATGGAACCTCTTTTTTCTCTACCTGGTGTAGGAAGATAATCTTGATCAGAGAATGATGGAAAAGGGAAGGTATTTGCAGAGGTGGGGCATTCTTCTAGACAGTAGATGCCATCTTCTCGATGCTCTTGAATAAAAAGTAAGTGAGGTTTAGTTTCCTGCTTCTAGTAAAATGCATCAATAATCAGACATGGTAGGCATAAACTCGATCAAACCTCCCTTCAGAAGTGAAATATTTCATTATGACTTTCATAAGAGGAGCATAGCTGTCAAGGAGATATGAAAAAGGGAAAATAGCAGTGAAAGCATCTCTATGTTCAGGCTTGATGAAAGGCTTGTAATCTTCTAAGTCAAGATGAGCCTGTTTGAACCATTTTTCGCCATGATACGGAATCTTGGTGGCCTTGGACACATACCTTGGAGAAATCTTGAAATCAAGACCTGCCACTTGGAAATGTTTTTCTTTGAATCTTAGGGCGCACAAGTGTGTTAATGGCGAAAAACTTTTGACTTCTTCTATCTTCTGGCAGAAATCTAGGCAACCTACTTCATGGAAGTTGAAAAGGAGAGATGGATGAGCATTAACCTCTTCTGTAGAGATTGGCTCATATCTTTTATGCGGACCGCTCCTGCTGTCTTGCCTTGGAGGCATTTTGACCTAAATATGCTTTGGAAGAAACAAAATGTCTCACTGTGTGTAAACTGCCCTTTTGGAGTCAAACTGTGTCAATGTACTGCTTTGACAGAGAAACAATGTGATTTGGATGGTTGCAACAATTTTTCTTATAATACACAACCTCTTCTCTCTTAAAAATTAGCCTTCTACCTTGAATGTACCTCAGCCAACAGAATTTCTCAATAAGAGACCAAACAGTGGAATGAAGGACAGACTGTTAGGAGGAATTTGCTGTGAGAAGTGTCAAAGTCACCTTGTTCTTGTGAAGTTTTAGAGGTCAATCAACACATCTGTAATTTTTCCCAAGGTAGACTTTGCAATCATTAACAACCTGCTTTGTCTAAGTGTGCCAACATTCAACAAACTTGCATATATGCAATCCACCCTTAGTGCAATTAAACAGTCACTGTCACCGTCAGAGAACAGAGGTGACAAGCTATAAAGTTTCAAAAGAGGTTGTAGCAGCTTATCTCTTTTAAAATAATCAGTGTCCCCTTATCAATGTAACCCTTGCCTTTACAGAAAAATACTTTTACTTTTATATGCACATCCACTTATCAATATGAGCTGGAAAAAACAAAAGGCAGTCAAGTGGCAAACACAGTGAACACTGTCCTTTCTGTGAGAAGTGTGAGCAACTTTCCCCTGTAGCTTTCAACCTATAAATTTCTGTTTGATCAAGAACCCTTTCTCATACTATACTTCACTGCCTTCTATAGGTATGTCACTTCATCAAACAGGATCATACACATACAAAGTTAACCCTCAGTGTGAGCATACAGCCAGACTCACTGATATGGAACAAGGTGACAGAATTTTGAAGAATGTTATGCAAGTTTCAACCAAGCCTGTAGGAGTTTTATCTCTTTCCCTCAATCAAACTCCTGTTTTAATATGGAAACCCTGTTCTTTGTAGAAAACCTCTGCCCTATCTGAATATCAACTTGTCAAAGTAAGCTTTGAAAAACAAAACAGTCAAGTGGCAAATCCAGGAAAAAACACTGCCCTTTCAGTGGTCTATAGGGTTAATTTATGCCCCTTGATGCTTTGTAGGTATAGGACCCCTGGTATGTTGATTAATGAAAGTGAAATCACACAGCTTCAACTTCAGCACAGATTCTTTCCTGTAGGTGCCCTTTACCAGCAGATCTTACAACATGAAAACAGTCAACAGGAGTATAGCCATTTCAGCCCAAATCCACTGCCTTGGTAAGGAAATAATGTTTTTCGAATGTTTGTGCCCAATCTCCTTCTCAATACATGACCTCTGGTTCTCAAGATGAGGCTTTCCCAACCATTGATGCCTCTTAACAAGTATGTTTCAAAGCATAATAGAATCTAGAAAAGATACACAGTTTTTAACAGATTACTGTGATGGTACAAGGTCTCATGGCCCTGGGTGCTTTGAGAACAGCAAAATAGTTTTGTAGTGAGCAAACATTTATTTTAATCAAGACACTGATCCTTTTTATTGCTACTTTCCTAATGAAATCAAAAATCTGCTGATAGTCCCCCACAATGATTTTAAAAGATTCCAGGGCTTGCTGTTTCTGAGGTAGGTCAAGAGGACTTATAGTGTTTTTCATGTAATAATCAGGTCTGTAGTCCTCAACCGACAAACTATTTTTTAACAAAATCCTTCTTTCTTATTACACTTCACTGTTCTTTAATGGTAAGTCACCCCATCAAACAAATTCATATCACATGCAAATTTAACCTCCGGTGTTAGAAAATTTCAAGGGAAGCTTCAAAATACCTCTTTGAATTTGATGGAAGATCCTTTGAGAAGCTTGGAGCAGCTTTTCATTCAATTTGAAAACGTGTTGGAGGCTAAAGAAGTGCGCGGCACTTTGTGGCAGAAGAGCGTCGCTCAGTTGACCAATCGGGTGGCCCTGTCGGGTCGGGCGGGCGCCGTGTACAAGCGCGTCGCGCACATGTACAGGCGCGTCGCGCATACGTTGACCGCCCGTTCAAATTTCCTTCCAGGCGCGTCGCACGGTTTGCCAGGCGCGTCACGCGGTGTTTAAACGGTGCAAACTCCTGCAATTTGACCCGAACCTCCTTGTTTCGATGCTAAGGGTAGTACAGAGCTTTGTTTGAAGTTTGAAAATGAAAAATTCACCCTTCGACCTCACTCCCTTAATATGTCACACCCCCAATGGTCAGTTTGTTTTTTGAATGTAAAATGAAATTTTTGGTTGGCTCTTGCAAGGTTTTCACAGCCTTTTTGACCTTTTTCAACAATACCCTTCGGCGTATTCACCACCTGGATTCATAAGCAATGCAGGCATGGGAGATTTTCTCTGTTTTTAGACTGTGTTAATCATGGATCAACCTTTTTATAAAAAAAATGGCTTGAAAGGCCAGAACTCTGTTTTACTTATGCACATGTGTTCGAAGGGTGACTCTTGCCATTTTTTCTTCTTGAGTGACAACTTTAACACCAAAATTCAAACTTTGAAAAATAACTTAATAACCTTCATACCATCTCTGCCACTGTGTTTAAAAAATGCTGGTGATATTTATTATGTAAAGTAACCTCACTTTAACACTGTCAAGAAAATACCTGAAAACTACTTTGTTTCTGAAAGGATAGGTTTTGTATTGTCAACATGCTTTGACAGCCTCGGTCTTTACTTGCTCCTTCAACTTCTTTCTCAATGCAAGTGCCCACATTTGCTAATATTGTCTGGATTTAATCATGGCTCTGTTATTTAAGAAAGGTGTCTTCTCCAATATGCCTTTTTGCTTAGAACATATCATTTATGATATCCCTGTCCTTTTGAATAATGAAAGAACTGCATTTGTTTCAAACTTTTCAAACCCTGACAGTATGTCAAATGACTTTCTTGGTTATTCATAAACTTGTATACCTATTTGCACTGTCTTTTGGGAACTAATCTTGAATTGCCTCCCATCATTTGTGATGTATATCTGAAAGGAGAAACTTATGAAGCAGGAAGAACAGGCCCCTTTGAAACACAGTTAGCATTTCCTTTGACCAGTGCATTGACCCTTTTTTGTAACAGAATCATTCCAAGGTTCAAATCTGTCCACTGCTTGACACTTTTGGTGATATTTTTAACAAGGAAAAACCACTCAAGATCTGCTGAAGAACATTGAAAGTTGTTTTGTCATTTAAAAGGAGGTGGTCTGTCTTCTCCCAACTTGGTTGATAGTTTCTGCTTCCAGGTGATTCATAAGTTCCTTCTTTGATTGTAAGTGCCCTATTTTAGTTGCATCCATTCATACCATATTTCTCTGTTTTCTTGAAAGGAGCTCTTTTAGACTTCTTGGCATGTGATAGTGAGGTGTTGTTTGACCCCTCTTCCTAAGGAAACTGCCCTCTTTTTGTATCAATGGCATGCATATTCAAATTGTCTCCTGTCCACTATGATGTATAGTTTGAAATACATTTCCCTATGAGTAGGAAAATCAATACCTTTTGAAACATAAACACCATCTGTTGCTTGTGTAATGACTTTTTCTTTCCTTCTTTGTCTCTTTCCACTGCATCTTTTTACCAATCAGTCTTTAAAAACATTCAATGCCTTGGCCATCTGCTCATGAAAGAAGGAGGCCCTTCACTTGGCAGAGTATCTGAAGATTGTTTGATAAGCCTGCCTGACAAGGGTTTATCTTGGATATGATGGTAAGCAAACAAACTTGAAAACATCAATACTTTTACCTCTGCCTGTGATCACTACTGTGCTTCAGAAAAACCCTAGTCAAGGTGTCACTGTCTCACTATACTTCTCTTTGCTGAGGGGAACTGAAAAGTCACCATTTGCCTTGGTCAACTTGTGACAAACTATTTGAAAGATAATCTCTGTGAGTAGGGAGGTTAGCACCCTTTGAAAAACA
The DNA here is from genome assembly GCA_034641835.2 of Pinus albicaulis. Classification (NCBI taxonomy): domain Eukaryota; kingdom Viridiplantae; phylum Streptophyta; class Pinopsida; order Pinales; family Pinaceae; genus Pinus; species Pinus albicaulis. The sequence continues at coordinate 349,475,512 of CM076584.1, forward strand.
ACCACCTTTTCTTCTGCCTGTGTAATGACATGATTTGTCAACATTTCTTCAATTTGGTCTTGTTGAAACAGCAGGCTGCTTATGATTAGAATTGTCTTCACTAATGATATGCCTCTCTAAGGTTTAACAATTCATATGATTTGAAAACTTCAAATGACTTCCTTTACAAGACCAAACTCTGTTTTCCCTTTAACTTGCATACTTCAGACTCTAGCCCTGTTATGATAATCACTTACACTCAGAAAACTTAGAGTCATTGTTTCACTGTTCAGTAAAAAGCAAACCTGGATTTTTTGCAATCCTTAAAGCCAATATTGGCCAGCGCCCTCTGCTTGTAGATGAAGGAGGCGCCCTAACCCTCTGCTTGTAAATGAAGGAGGTTCTTGGCCATGACAATTTACCAGTTTGCTGTGACAGTGGTGTCTTTCTCTTACTGTGATTTTCATGCTGGAAGGAGGCTGCAAGGTCTTTGATGAGTGACTCTCTGTTTTGTAGATATATCTCAGGCTCATGTTACATTTAGAAGCAACTGTTCTTCTAAATGTAGATTCAAGCAATTTCTTCTGAGATGAGGTGATATTTCCTGCCTTTGTAGAATCCATAAAACACTGTGAAACACCTAATAGTCAGCTTGAGATTGTGGTTTATGCAGTGCTGAGACCTAGGGGTATAAGTGGCGCGACTTAGAGCTGTGATCAACTTGATTTGCAGAGTGGGAGGTCAGTCATGATTGGTCTGTAGCAAATGGTGGTTTTTTTGGCCTTTTGATGGTTGCCAAGGGTAAAATGCCTTAAAGCGCCACTTCCTAACATAGGGAAGACTTTTGAAACAAACTTGGATTTTCCTTTTAAAGCTGATGGGCAGACCAGTAGGGCTGAAGCTAGATAGCATAGTGATAATGAGTTTTGACTTTGACATGGGCGGACTGGAAAGTAGGAGGGCGAAAAAAGTTTTTTGAGGGTTTTCTAGATGACAGATTGACATATGGAATTCAGCTTCTAGAAAACTCAGCTATGGATCTAGTCATCACCAACAAGTGAAAAATACTGATGACTAACAGCACAAAGAAATTATTCCACATCCTCATCCTTTCTTGAGAGTGCATCTGCAACAACATTTAGCTTCCCTTTTTTGTAGATGATTTCAAAGTCATAACCCAACATATTTGTGACCCATTTTTGTTGTTATTCTAAAGATAGTCTTTGTTCCAAAATGTATTTAAGACTATCATGATCAATTTTTACCTTGAAGTGTCTTCCCATTAGGTAAGGTTGCAATTTCTTTAGTGCATGTAGTATTGCCAACATTTCCTTCTCATAAATAGCTTTCTGTAAATACTTTCCTTTGATTGGACAACTTTCAAAAGAAACGGGTACTCCTTATTGCATTAAAATAACACTAATTCCATTTCTTGAGGCATCACATTCCACAATAAGGGTTTTTGTGAAGTCTGTCATAGCCAAGACCGGTTCTTGGCACATTTCCTCTTTAAGATGTTCAAAGGCCTTAGTTGCTTCAGGAGTCCATGAAAATGCATATTTCTTCAATAATGTTGTTAGAGGTTTTTCTATTCTCCCATAATTCTTAACAAACTTGCAATAATACCATGTTAACCCGAGAAATCCTCGCAACTAATTTACAGTTGCGAGGAATTTCCATTCCTTAATGACATTAATTTTGTTAGAGTCTACTTTAACACTCTCTTGAGATACAATATGACCCAGATATTCCACCTCTTGTAATCCAAAGAAACATTTGGAAGTTTTTGCATATAATTGTTTCTCCTCCAATATTTTGAGCACCCTATCAACATGTTGAATATGATCCTTCCAAGACAGGCTGTAGATTAGTATATCATCAAAAAATACTAACACAAATTTCTAAGGAAGGGTTTGAAAACGGAATTCATCAACCCTTGAAACGTAGAAGGTGCATTGGTAAGGCCAAAATGCATGACCAAAAATTAATAATGACCCTCATGAGTTCCAAATGATGTTTTCAGAATGTATTCAGTCTTCATTTTAATTTGATGATATCCTGAATGGAGATCCAACTTGGTGAAATAAAATTTTCCATGTAAATCATCCAATAACTCATCAATCATAGGAATAGGAAATTTATCTTTAATAGTGATATTATTGAGCTCCCTATAATCTGGACACATGCGCCATGATCCATCCTTCTTGTGCACCAATACTACTGGAGCAGAGAAATAACTTTGACTAGGTTTAATTATACCAGCCTGTAGCATTTCTGCAAACATACGTTCAATTTCCCTCTGTTGGACATAAGGATATCTGTAAGGCTTGATGTTTGAAGGAACACTTCCTGGAATCAAATGAATAGCATGATCATGATCAAAAATATATGGGAGTCCTTTGCGAGTTTCAAACATATTGGAATGATTGTCCAAGACCTTTTGGAGATATGGAGAAATATATGATTTTGATGTTGGAACTTCTAGTGAGGATAATTGTGAAATTACACCTCGTTGTTCTTTCTTCAAAATATTTGTCATGACATTAGATATTATTATCTTTCCCGAATTCCCTGTGATACCTTGTAATTCAAATTCCTTCTCTTCTGAAAGAAATTTCAATAAAAGTTCTTAAAAATTAAAAGCTACCTTCCCCAAAGATTGTAACCATTGTACTCCTAGTACAACATCAGCACCACCCATTGGAATGGAAATAATTGTGCTATTCAATACATATACCCCCATGGTTAGGTTGATATTATGTCACTTTCCAGAGAAATATATAGTTCCTCCATTTTCCACCATCACTTGACACTTTGGCGTTGGGTATAGGAAGCAATTCAATTACTTGGCTACCTTACAATGAATAAAATTATGGGTACTATCTGAATCAATGAGCACTACTAAATTTTTCTTATTGATATGTCATTCTATATTAAGATTTTGAGGAGTGGTAATTCCTGCCAATGCATTATAGGATATGGTCAGTTTCATTTCTTCTTCCTCTAGGGTTGGTTCATGGTTTATATCCTCTTCTTTTGAAGTTTCTTGTTCCTTTTCTTCCTCCTCTTCACAATCTATGTAAAATAATTTCTTCTAAGTACACTTATGACTTTTAGTGTATTTTCTATCACAACTATATCAAAACCCCTTTGCTCTTTTTTCTTCCAATTGTTATGGTGTTAACCTTGTAGGTTGTGGAAGTCTAGGAGTAGAAACACTTCCATATTTATAGTTTTGAGTGGTAGGATTCCTTGCCATAATTTTGATTTCAATTTTTCTTGCCAACCTGAATTCCTTCTCCAATGCATCAAGTCCCCAAAGGCGAACCTCATGTTGGATGTCATCCTTTAGAGTCCCTATAAAGAGATCGATCCTATGTTCCCCTGGAATATTATTTACCCTTATATTCAATTTTTGGAAATCCTTAATGTGCTCCATCATTTAACCCTTTTGTTTGAGATTTATCAATTGGCTAAAGAAGGTGTTTCTCTTTGTATCCTCATAATGTGCTATCATTTCCTCCGTAAAAATTGACCAAGTGACCAGTGGTTTACGAGAACAAATCCATCACTACCATACAAACTGATTTTTTCTAAATATAAATTTGCAATGCATACCTTTTGTGTGTTTTGCATATTATGGAGCTAAAAGTATTGCTCCATTTGTAGTATACAAGTTAGCGGATCCTTGCCATTTAACTTCCTCATATCTATATTTGGAATATGGTGGGTCTTAAATCGAAAATTAGAGTCTATGAAATCATTATTAATATTTCTTTTGTTCTTATCATGAGTTTCCTCTACTACATTTTTTCCATTAGGAAGATTTTCTTGTAGTAATTTTTCCAAACCTTTATTCAATCCTTCGATGTCTTTCTTCAAATCTTCCATGTTGCCTTCTATACCATAGATATTAGCTTCCATGCCATCTATCTTAGCTTCCACGCTATCCGTCTTAGCTTCCACGTCATCCATATTAGCTTCCTTTCCATTCTTCAAACCATCTATATTAGCTTCCACACCTTTCTTAAAAGAATCCATCTTAGCTTCCACGTCTTTCTTCAAACTATCCATTTATTTTTTGTTACTCTTTGTGAGAGTGAAATTTGTTACACTTGGTCTTGTAATTTTGATATATCATGTTGCACTTATTCCTCTTCATGAGTCATAGTAGAGCCTTTTGAGGGCTTAATGGGTGTTGAATTATTTTTAGGGGGAATTTTATATCCCAATACTGATATCTATGCTTCAATATTCCCTTGGAATCACTTCAAACTGATCTCTCAAACAAGAATTTAGAAATTTTAAAAAAACACACACACGTTTTTATTACTTTTGAGGATATCGATATCGAAACTGATGCATCTTTGTAATTTCAGATCCCCAAGATTTTATATTTACTCTTTTAGTAGCCCCCTGAATCTTCTTTCCAATTCCACAGGTCTGACCTGATTTGGATTCTTCAAGACAAATCTATGACCAATCTCCCACAATGACCTAATTATGGACTAGTTTAGTAGAGTGAACTTGTACGGCACACTACATGTCATTATTTCCTCCTTTGACTTTGAAATCGATACACAGGAAACTACAGTTTGTGTACTTTTAGCCACCTTTTACAGAATTCCAATCAGATGCTCAGATAGAGAGTTATGATGATTATCCCAAGGTCACCTCTTTGAAATGAAATTCGGGAGACTACAAAAACCCTAACTTACATAGATCATATCTTTGAAAATATTGCGAACGGAGATCTAAAATTTTTCTATGAAGGTCCTCCAGATTTCGGCACAAATGGATTTTTTTAGCTTTTGAACCTTTGTACAAAAGTTTATATAGAGAAACTTCCACAATGACATGTTTGAAGGAAAAAAACCCTAGAATCCAAATCTCTGATACCAAATGTTATGAAACCATCTCACAAAATAGAAGAAAAGATAGATCAACGACTTAGAAATCAACATATGCGAGGGGGAAACCTCCTTTAAATTACATAAATGACTAATTGTTGGATGATTCAAATGAAACAACCTCCTTTCTATATATGGGAGTCCATGGGGTCACAATATAATCCTATCCAACCTAACAATAATAATGTAAGGGCACAACAATAACAATAGTGGGCTATTATGGGGAACAATAATAAAAATATGGGGACTACAGGGGTACAAAAATAAAAATAAGGGGGATACACTAACAACAATAATGGAATACACTAGTAATATAGGGACCTAACATATAAGGCCATCACACTGTAAAAAGTTATCTCTATGAGCACAAGCATGAAGGCCTATATGAAGACCTAGTTTCCAACTCAACTCGTGTGCTAATCATCATCTCCATAACATGAATATTTGCATCATCCACTTGTAGAAATATCTAAAAAAAATAAACCACACCAATTCCATCATCTAACCATCCTAAGTGTGACGTCATATTATTGACATCAATACCAACAAAACCATCTCAATGTCAACTCACTAGCTACAACCATGCTACAATAAATACATCCAAACATCAGGTAGTCTACACAAGTTTGACATCAATGCAAACATGAGCTAGCTTCCATCATGAACCTATGCCAACTTCAGTTAGCTAGAACCATGCACATAACAATGCTAACAATCTCCCCCTTTGGAATTGATTGAAACCATACACAAAATCCATACCATCATCCTCAATCTCTCCCCCGTTGACATCAATGGAAAAGGGTAAATTTCATCTGATAAAGTAGAAAAAAATGAAGAATAAAAATGGGAGTAACTGATATCTACATGGATGAAAAATAATGCATATCAATCCAATAACCATACTCTCCACATCAGTAGCAACAAGCAACACATATCACCAATGATCATATAAAGAAACATACCAACCAACAAACTCTAGAAGAAAGAAATAATATGACAATGTGAAGAAACCATACAAGCATCAATATGTGACATTAGACAACAACATGCACATAATATGCACATCAAGGAATCAACCAACATATTCATAGAAACTACATAACATCAACCACCAAAATTTTTTTAACACAATATGAGGCTAAGAAAAATCAATCAAAATGATAGCATGAGGCACACTGTGAACACCTCCAAATAGATCATAATTCCAACAATGATGGTTGAATTAAACAAGAGAAAATAATGCTCTCCTTGAACATGTGGCATCTCCAAGCTGTAGTGACTGCTTTCACTGTGAAAAATGCTTCCTTTGATAAATAAAAGTATCATATGGACCAAGAATCCACATGACCATGATCATATGGGATATATAATGATAAATACATGGATATAACAATGACGAAAGAAAAAAAACATACAGTCTCATATGACCATAACATGACCTCATGAGTCATGACTAAATGACCCAAAGATAAAACAATAAAGGTACATGGCTTCATGATCATTTTACATGGATATATCAATAAATACATGGTTTCCATGATCATATCCTATGAACCAATGATTCAAATAAAAGACATATCATAACTCCTACAACATCACTAGCCCATACATGCAGCTGCAAAATGACTCCATAAGTCTCCTCCAAAACATGCCTATCACCATGATGACTCATCATACTAAGGAATGAACTCTCAACCAACATAAAATGATGATAAAATATCAATTACATGACTTTAGAAATCATCATACAACAACTCATACATGGCTGGTACATGTCACATGCCATCTCTATACATGGATGGAGAAATGAGTACATTCTATGCATGGATTCACATCTTTTCAACCGTCTATTAGTGGAAAAAAAAACATATATATGGCTGAAAATGCACATTTCTATACTCATCAAAAGACATATATAGCTAATATAATAACATGAGCTAAAATATATGAAAGAGAGAAAACAAATCATGAATATCCATACCATGCATAGCTCCCCCTGAGATCAATATACCTCTAATAAACATGTTGATCCTATGGACCTGAATGTGCATGAGTCTGAATGAAGTCATCATATGCTACTCCAATAATCCATATATTCTTCCTATGAGGTTATGTACCTCTCCTAAATTTTGTAGTCCTCTATAATTATGCAATAAATAATCATGGACTGCAGGAGGGAGTGATCTTCACTACTTGAAGAGCTACTAATCCTTCTTCCTCCACATGGTCTTTGGTTGCTTCTTCTCTTCCTTGACTTTCTTCTTTTCTTCCTTCACTCGTTTTCTGGTAGGGCCTCTTTTATTTTTATGGTTTTTCCTTAATTAACGAGGCATCAAATGTTCTCTTTCCATATGGAAAATATTATGACATGTGTAGCACTCCACATGGCCAAGATATGTAACAAGAGGATTATATCTCCTGATGCTTATGCTAGATCCAAACCTTACATGAAATTTTCTTCTCCTCCATTGGTTAGATCTACAATCAGATGCCTTATAAAATACAATTATACCTATCGAACAGTCCCCTTGGAAGCTGGAATTGATGTAATTTCTACTGAGTCTATCTATATGTTATGCCCTAGCAGTTAGCTGCAACATGTCCAAACTTGTGACAGCTATAGCATTGTATCTCATGCATTAAAGGAATAAAAGGATTTTTCTTCCTTTAAATGTAATGGAGCTGCGACGATCATCTCTAGGAGAAAAATGTCTTCCGAATGTAGGTGATCCTTGATATTTTCTTCTCTGTTGTTAGTTTAGCTTGTTTTTCTACTGCTCGTTCTGATTCTTGTTTTCTTGATTATCACTTTTGCAACTTGTATCATTTTCTATAGGTTTCTTGGGTTCTAATTTAGTTATTTTTCTGCATGAAAATTGGACTTACCCTTTTGAAATCCAAGACTATATTTATCCAAATTATGGTTATCTTTGGATCTCAAGAAAACTATCCAAGGCCACGATGGTATTCTCCATATTCTACTACTTTCTCAAGGACGCCACTTCAGATTGTAATTTCTCACATTCATCTTCCTTTTATTTTTATTTCTTTCTCATGCCTTCCTCAGCTCTTTCTAATTCAACCAACTTAATATTTAAGCTGGAAATATGTTCTTTGAGCTTGGTCTCCTGATCATCATAGATCAACAAGAATTTTTCTTGATCCTTGCATGCAACTGTTAGTCTAGAAATATTAGCTCTAACACCCTTAATCACATTCTCATCTTCATTATGCACTTCAACATGATCTAATTCTGAATCATCAAAATTATAACTCAAAAGAAAATCATTAATGTTTATACGTATGAATTCATGATTTTTTTATATCTTCTCATCATCTACTGAATCATGTGCACTAAAAGAATGAGACTCTTGTTGTCGAGTCTCTTGTTTTTTAAGGCCCTTATTCTTGTTATTCTTCTTGTTTCTCTTATTCTCATTTTCCTTATTGCTATAGGTACTCATATGAATGGAAAGTGGCATATACCCATGTTATTCATTCACCCATGGTATTTATCCACCCATGGTATTCATCCGCCCATGGAATCTAAACATGGTATTGTAAGTGGAATCCACCCATGCTATTGGAAGTGATATCTACCCATGGTATTGATTCACCCATTATATTGACCCACCCATGGAATTTACCCGTGGTACTGTAACTAAAATATACTATTGGTAACAAGACACCACAATGTAGATTTTATAGTTATTCTCTATTTTAATAAAAAAAAAAGTTTCTTTGTGATTTTGTTTACTATGTGTTCTCTCATTTTTTCTGGAATTTCAGTTTTTTCATATCTTGGTGGCCTCCCCCCCAAGATCCATTCAATTTTTAACATTTTAGGGGCCTCCCCCCAAGATCCGGATCATGTACCATCACCAAATATGGATTCTAGCTTGTCCCACATTTGTTTAGCTTGTTTCAAACCTACTATCCTCTTCAAATAATCATCGTGAATATTCTTGTAGATTATACATCTAGCTTGTGCATCCCGCTGCAAAAATTCATCTGCAATTTGATCCTTACCAAAGCCTTCACATAATACTCTCCAAATGTTAGATACACAAGAAAAAAATTGAGATTTAACATTTTTTTCCATACCTTGCAATTTGCAGCAGTGAGGAAAACCATTCAAGAATAAGAAAAAAAAAATCAATTTATGGAAACAAACCCCAGATCTACTCTGCTGTGATCAAGCTACAACCAAGAGCCTTGCGTTGATACTAACTATTGGAAACCTTTGAGCACTACTTATTGGGGGGGGGGGGTTGAATTAGTAGTGTGTGTTATTACCAAATATTTCCTTTTATTTACTATAATGAATCACACAAACTTAATTAACAACAACTCATGAAAAAATTGTAGATATATGCAAAAATCATAAGCAAAAAATAAACCATAAAGGAAAGATAATCATGAACAAGAACACAAGAAAGCATCAACACGTCAGACACAATATATCTTGGGGAAAACCCTTCACTGAGAAAACAACCACCCTTGCAGTTGTTGCGTTGCACTGAATATTATATTAAGTAAAATATGTCTTTTACATAGATTTGTTGACTCCCATCATCTAGGAGAATCAAACTCATATAATACTAGCCAACACTATCAGTATGGAGACTCAATTCTACTCATCAACTCAGAATACTATGTTTTCACATGGATCTACGGACTACCATCTGCTAAAAGACACCACGATCAATCGATCCTCTCCCAACTCCGATTGGGCATTTCAACTACCATTGGATTGAAAAATTGTTCCTTTCACTGAAACTTCATAATCACTACTCCTATACTCTATGTGGACCTCCTTTCATCTATTTTCAAATTGGATCCAAAGAATTTCTACTCAAACTGATTAATCTCTATAATCCAAGTCTCAGTAGAAAGATACCATCAATAAACCAAACAAAAAAACAACAAATAACATACTCTTAACACCAGAAAATAGCTGCACAAATGAAACCATCAATAATAAAATCATCCAGGAGAAAAAAATTCTACTCCATATCCCTCAAATAAAATATACTACAACAACCATGAATCTGATTTGAAAATTGATGCTTTGCTTCAGAATTATGCTACAATAGTGCCATTAGAAGATAGACATTGAATCAATTATTCTCATGAATTGATATGAAGCATTATACTACTTATCCAATGTTCTCACTCTCTCAATTCCCTCAACCAACCAATACTCAACTATAAAATTATGTATATCAAATGTGTTGGGCGAAATTCATCTTGGGGATAGGATTAAGTGTCCATAAAATTGACAACATCAAGCCACTAACATTATTACTTGTGAACTAAATGCATTCACACCGTTTGGAGGAATTAATCAACCATTTCCAACCTTTACCAATTCATATAAAAGCCTTTAGGAATTTATGTGTCAATTTTCATTCTATTTTCCCGAGGAATGTGAAGAAAATTTCGTGAAAAATCACAGTTTCATGCACAACACTAGTTGAAAAAGACTGGTCCCATGCAAAAGCCTTCTTTCTGGTGAATGGATCTTTTCAGTCACAAACATAAGTGTACATGGGAGTGACTAGGACATAGCGTAAGGAAAGGCAATGGAACTTCAGTTCAGAACCTATGCCACTTGTTGGATTCTCTTCTTTAGCATACAAAATCACCTCCAAACCTCTGCTAGGCTAAATAACACCTCTATAAGTGGATCAAACAAGTCTCCTAGCTTGATGAAAAATAAAGAGCCTGTGTGGCTGGTAAAATAAAGTTATTGATGCACTTGTCCCCTAGTTGAGGAGAAGCTTGGATAAAACATATCTCCCTAGTTGAGACGGAGATTGGTTGATGAAAAATGAATCTCCTCCATAGTTTATAACATGATTTGAAGGCCATGAGGATGTTTGAGATCAGAGACTAACTGAAGAGCTAATGCTGGTTATTTATGATTGTTGAAGTTGTGAACACGAATAATGTTTTAGAAGAAGTGTTGAGGATGAGTTTAGTGTTGGTGGAGAAGCTTAAGAAGGAAGCTTCCATCGATATATGTTTGAATATTGTAATGACCTGAGCATAATTAGAATAGTTTAATACCATAGAGATTGTGCTATCATATTGATATTAAGAACATATATGTTGAAGTGGTTCGGGTCTTTAAGCTACATCACATACCAATAGATGAACAAGTAGCTAATGTGTTTATGAAATATATTCCCAACAAGAATTTAGTTTATTTTAGGAGCATGCTCAGATTGGTGGATATATCTAATTTAGTTTTGAGGGATAGATGATTACCATAAAAATTCTTGTATGATGGTACCTGGGAGGACATCTTGTATTGGTTAATATTGAGATCTTAATTGATGTCTAGATCCCAATGACGGAGGGTATAATGTGGATCTTTGGTTTATCGTTGATACTTGGATACCTATAAGGGTTGGTGTTAGGGCATGGAGGCCTAGATCATATCTATATCCTATTGGATTGATACCAAGGTTGTGGCCTGATGGTACCTATAATGGAAAATTATTGGATGACACCTTAGTCCCTATTGGGAGGAAACCTTAATAGTTAGGATATCCATAAAATTGCATATGTTACTATACTCTTATTAAGAACATTTCAAATAGAGGTAAACCTTGTACCAATTGAACAATTTTGAATGCATCCCTAGTTAAGAGGGAGTGTTGAGAAACGAAACTAGTATCAATCTTCATAATTGTATTTTAGTCATGATGTATTGCATTTATCAAAAGAAAGAAAAGAAAAATTATTATAAAATAAAAATGTATTTTATGAGCTTGGGTTTCACGCTCTATGTATTTTATTTTTAGGTAAATCCTCCATTGAAGGCTTCTAGGGTCGAGACATAAGTCACTATACTTTTTATTACGTCCTAGACCCTTATTGGGATCATTGTATCAAAGAAAGAAAAATAATTTATGTATTTTGGTCATGCCACACTCCTCCATCAATTCGGTCGGCCCTTTTCTTCATATCGACCTCATAGAAGAGCTTAAAATTACTATATATACCCATGAATTTGACATATTGTGAAGAATATCATCAAGGACATCGATATATGATTCTAGAAGTATAAAGGACATGTGAAGTACAAAAAAAAAGCTTATCTCATTACAAGAAAATAAGGAATCATATCGAAGAAGACTATAAGATAAATCGAACGAGAAGAGATATGAAATATGTCATTTTGCAACACATGCAAGTAGACTAAGGTACTGTAGGGCCAAAGGTGTAGGACTAAAGTACAGATCAAATTACAATGTTATGGAGAGGGTTGAGACCCTTGTAAGAAGAGTTGACTTGTGTTGACTTGTCAAGAAATGAGCTAGAGTTTGTCTAATATTCTTGGGAGGTTGACTTGATGGAATGTAATAGGTCTTTGTCTAGATATAAGGGTCTTTGTTGTCTCATTTTATTTGGTTCTTAAGGAAAATAAGAGAATTTTGGGTTTGCCCCTTGGAGAGGGGTTTTACCCTAGCTGAGAGCCTACGTCATGTGTCTCCATTGTATTTGATATTCAAGAATTAATGCTTTCAAAGTTACTTGATGAAAATAAGTTAAAAGAAGACATAATGAAGTTAATAAGAACACAAGAACATCACAAGTAATTATCAAAGAAATAAAATATCTTTGCCTTTATGATTTTCCAACATAAGGTATAATATCCTTGCCTTTGGAACTCATAGGGTTATGTGTCCCATAATTATTATTATGAATTTGGGGATTAATTATACTAGTATCCATAAAAATACTATGACAAGAAGAATCATCTAGCTGGAAGGTGCCCTAATAGCTTGAAACTTCATATGCTCCACTTTGAATGAAAAAAATATTATGATTAGAAAAATATTGTTGCAACATTGTTTGTATATTTGCGTTAGTTCAATTAGCTAATTGATATCTCAATTGATTAATATCCATAACATCAAGATACTCATGTGCGTGTTGATCATACTCACAAACAATGTAGGTTTTAACCCTGAACAGAAATTATCTACACATGAATCTTATAACAGAAAATAAACAATAGCGAGCGCATACATAAACCCCAATCCATTAACCCTGGATTAGAACATAACCGTAGTTCCCTTGACCGGATCTACAAAATAACAGGGGCAAAAAACCATCGTACCCCAAAACCATGTGCAAACTCATGCACAAAACATGGGTGGGTCTGCCTATGAGTGGGTCCGCACACCAAAAAAAAATTTGTCGGGGCGCTGCCTCCCCCCTTGTGACCCCCCTGCTGCGCCTGGCGCAATGTACAGCGCGTGGGGCTAGTTGTGGAAATAATATAACACATACCCAACATTCTCCCACTTGTTGTTTTCTTTCCATGGGGGGCCACAGGAGAGCTTAGTCATTGGGCCAATTCTTCAACACCCATTGTTTCTCTACACCAAGAGAACTTCTGAGTGCTCACAGACTTCGTCAATGCATCTGCAACATTCTTCAAAGTGTCCACCTTAACCAGCAACACCCTTTTAGCCTCAACCATATCTCTAAAAAAGTGATATTGAACATCAATGTGCTTTGTCTTTGAATGATAAGCAGGGTTCTTAGCCAAGTAAATTGCACTTTGGCTATCACAGTCTATCCTTATAGCTTGCTGTACCAACCCCATACTTGAACACAATCTCTGCAACCAAACTGCTTCCTTGCTTGCATGAGTGGCTGCTATGTATTCTGCCTCTGTAGTTGAAAGAGCCACTACAGATTGTCTTTTACTCATCCAACTGACTGCGCCTCCAAATAGGTTAAACACATACCCACTTGTAGATCTTCTTTGGTCCAGATCTCCAGCCCAGTCTGCATCAACAAAACCACGAATGTCCAACATTCTTTCCAATCCTGGTCTTCCCTGGTAGCAAAAGCCATAATCACTAGTGCCACGTAAATATCTGAAAACCCGCTTCACTGCTGTCCAATGCTCCTTCCCTGGGTTTGACATAAACCTGCTCAATACTCCCACTGCATGTGCAATGTCTAGTCTAGTACAAACCATTGCATACATCAGGCTACCCACTGCACTTGCATATGGAACACGGGACATATACTCCTCTTCTTCTTGTGTCTTGGGACACTGTTCAGCAGACAAATTTACACCTACAGGAATAGGAACATTCACCGGTTTACTATCCTGCATATTGAACCTCTGCAATATAGTCTCGACATACTTCCTCTGGTTTAACCAGAGCTTCCTCTTTTCCCGATCTCTCTTAATTTCCATGCCCAAAATATAGTTTGCAGCACCAAGATCCTTCATGTCGAATTTGGAAAATAGTTGGGTCTTCAAATCTTGGATAATTTCTTTGTCATTTCCAATCAACAACATATCATCCACATACAAGACCAAATAAATAACACAGTCACCAATTAATTTAAAATAAACACAGTGATCCTCCTTGCTTCTAGTGAAGCCAAGTTCCCGTATATAGGTATCAAATTTCTGATACCACATCCTTGGTGACTGTTTTAACCCATACAGAGACTTCTTCAACCTGCACACCAGTTCTTTCTTACCCTTCACCATAAAGCCTTCAGGTTGCTTCATGTAGATCTCCTCTTCTAGATCCCCATGAAGAAATGCTGTCTTCACATCCATCTGTTCTATCTCAAAATCAAATGCAGCAGCAACAGATAAAAGTAATCTAATAGAAGTAACTTTGGCAACAGGAGAAAAAATATCACCAAAATCAATTCCCAACACTTGGGAATAACCTTTAGCTACTTTTTCGGGGAAAAACACCCTAGAGGTTTGTTGGGTCAAAACCTCCATAGATGAGGGCATGCTATTTAGAAGGACTCACACACAACCACACTTAAATGATAAAAACTAGATAACAACGATAGTAGAACTCACCCGTAGTCCTACGTTCGATGTAGATCCCGCGGGGTCCAAACCCCCAGCAACCCTTCTTCCTCTTCAACCCAGAAAACAAGAAAGAACATGCACGGAAACCTAGTTGTACATCATATATTTCTCCTAAATGTTAGTGTAATCCATGTGAAATATTATATAAACAATAATAAATGCTTAATAATCAATCTTTTCACATATGCAAATAGATATTAACACATAAGTTCAGGAACAAGATGGTTCTTCATTATTGCGAACAACATGTACAGAAATAAAAAGTGGAGAGATCACCTGAATCCTTCCACGATCTTCGAACAGACTGTCGTCCGGATCTGTCCCGCCCTTGCCTTGCTAAGATACTTTCAAGACTTGTGCACTCGAGATGGCATATAAACTGATGAACATCTCCAGGAAACAAGGGTTTCCTGTATAAATCTGGGAAAGTGCAGGAGGCACGGGAAATCATACTTGAATTAGGGATTTCAACATAGTATAATGTCTATAAATTTCTCTCTCCCTTAGGCCATACACATGAGGGGCTTTTATACTACCTCAAAGTAGTTTCAATCAGTTGGAAACAGTTGGCCACGTGCTGGGGTGGTTGAACTACTGGAGTAACCATCAACCCAGCCCGAAAATAGGGAATTTTTATATATTTTTTAATGATTTTAATGGCATACATGGAAAAGTACATGTGGACTCGCGTATACACACGGAAAATTCTGGGCATACCCACGTATGGGATTTTTAACACTGTTTTTTATGAATTTTGTTCAATTCTGTGGGAATGGGTTGCCCAAGGCCATAGAGACAATCATGAATCACATGAGGGTGAAAAATGATGCTATAACAAATGCCCCCTAATATATGAGGTCAGAAGGGGTACATGATGGCCGAAATGTATTATGCACAACTTCGCAAGTACAAGAGAGGACTTCACCAGATTTCAGCCTGCCAAAAACCAATGAAAGAAAACAGAGAGTCAACTCATGCTGAGGCAGGCATACCCATGCTCAGTCAAAAATACATCATATCAAAAGTACATAATAGATCCAAAATGTATACAAGTATAGCTGAACTCGAAGTACACAATGAATCATCTAAGCATGGCCCAGAAGTACAAGTCAGAATCAATGTCTAAGTATCACATATAGAAAGCTGATCAATGATGCTGAAACTGGATGTCTGATCATATAAGTAACTGAATCTCCAAGTACCAAATCATAAGAGGTGGAATAAATGGTACAATCACGCAACTCGGGAGCCAACATATAGGATGCTGCTATACTGACACTGCAACATATAAGGGTGAACGACATCACTGGCAGAAACTGAATGGACTGTCAAAAGTGAACCGAAAAATGTTGATGCAACCCGAGGTCTTCACCGATCACTATGGCACAATTCTACACCATGGGAATAAATGAGCTGAATTCGACCATGTGAGAAATCGCTGGATTACCGATCAATGATGTATACCGTTAACCAACACGAGACAACCCACCGATAATGATAATGAGTGTCAAGGTGCCCCAGTACAATCTAACAAGTGCGAATGAATGAGTTGAAGTCGAACACTTGAAAGAATCTACCAATCAGGAGGCAATGATGAATCCCCATTGTCGATAGCGAAGAGTCTGCCACTGATGACTGCAAACCCTAAGGTACTGACAAAAATACTCTAGACCTTATTCCCATAGCAATGAGTCGGAGTCGATGGGAAAAGATCTGCTGGAAGGAAGGCATTAAGGCATCCCACATCAGTCCAGCGCGAGTGTAACCCGCAGGCCAAGATTTGGAAGGAATCGGACGAAGTAGAGTGATGGAACCAAAACCAAAGTACGTTTCCGACATGCACAAGATGAAGCTAGCGCACAGAAGAAACCCTCTGAACCAACCAATAATGAAAGCTGACACAGAGGCGAGAAATCCACCGATAGGGTCAAATGGAAATCAAGGTACTACACGAATCCCAAGTGTGATAATGTATGCTGACGTCGAACACAGGGGAAACCACTCAGTCAAAGACCCATAATGATGATCAAATGCTGAGCACAAGGTCACCTATCAATGATGGAAATAGGGCTAGGGTGCGGCTCTAGGTTTGCTCTCAGAGCAATGTGTCGTAGTCGATAAGAGACAAACCCACCAACAAGAAGTCAATGGAGACCTTCTTAAACCAGCACGAGCAGAAGACCAAAACATCTGATGTGATAGAACAAGATACTGAAAAGACCGGGAAGGCTGACTGAATAATGAGTCAAGAGACACTGCAGAATGGCCGACTCTGGTTAGACTTCCCTTGAACAAAAGCACGACTCGTGATGACCATGGCAGTAAAAAGTGACACTGTATAAGTCTGTTATGCAGGAGGCAGAAAAAACTCTTCATATGATTGGAAGAGATAACCAACCGGGGGAGGACTGACAAGTGAAACAAGGTAAAGGCTGAACCTAGGTCAAAACTAAAACCATCCCAAATGGAGGAAAGATATATAAGTGTATATGCTTTGTTCAAGGGCGACAAACTGACACTGTACTGCCATCAAATAACGAAGTTACATCCCGTTCCCGCTCTTTTTGTTATATTTTATTTTTTTGTCTTTTTCATATAATAAGCCTGAAAAAGAATAAAAGAATGCTATGGTACAATGGATAGAACGAGTATCAAGAAACAGATGCACTAGTTCTTGGGATTGGAACAATCCTATGCTCAATGCAAGGTGGCGGAAACTGGTAAGCGATACTCAGAGGCATGTTCCATCCATGGGTAAAGGGTGTCAAGTCACGATAGCTAAGTGCATGCAATGGTTTAACTTGTACAGATGATCAAGGTCAAAATTTGGCTTAAACATTGAGTCCAAATGAAGCCGGCTAAAGGCCAAGATAAACAAGTAGCCAATATGCAATGCAGTAATACAACTCAACAACACCAGGGAGCCTCTAGGGTAATAGCCAGAAAAATGATAGTGAGGAAGAAGAAGAATGAAGCTTCAACACATAATTCATGGCGGGACTAAAGAGGACTCCCGAGCCTACATAAAACGCAGCATGGGCAACAAGTGATAGCGAGGAACTAACTAGGAAGCCCATGTAAAGGAAGGCTCTACCACCAAGTCATGATTAAATAATCGGCAAGTGAAATGGGTGAAATACTCATGACCTGATGGGATCGACCCTATGGCAAGTGATCAGAATGGAGGCTAGTATGCAAAATGCAATGGAAAGTGGATTTCCTAACCTATATGCCAGTTTTAGTTTATAAAAAAGAGATTTCAAGAAGACCAATTGAACTATCTGGTAACTAAGTCAAACTAACTCTGAATTTCAAGTATAACTTCAACAAAATGCTCAAAGCCAACCATGCCACTCTCATAGCGGGGCTTTATACGAGAAAAAAGGAAGATAAGAAACTCAATAAATCAACTCAGTACAATAGTATAAACTTGCAATAAAAAACTTCAAAGAATCAAAAAGAGACTCTTCGAAAATTGCAACAAAACTAGTCTACTAAACATCAAGGAAACCAAACGCACCAAATAGGTAAAAAATCAAAATGTGCAGCAACACACAAGGAAAGAGTAAATGAGCAGGAGCTCTCTGTTCTGATTAAGCAGAACAACCAAGAATCTTCAAGAAAAGATCTTGGTACTCAAACCAAAATTGCAAACGTAACAACCAAAAATTTCACCAACAGAGAGAGTCTTCACACAAAGGAGAGAGAAATAGACATATAAACACTCTAAACACAGTCCAAAGATTAAAAGAAACACTGTAGAAACAGGTCACCACAGGCAGACAAGACCAGAAAAGCCAAAAACCAAAAATTTCAAAATTTGCCCCCAGGCATACGCGCTTTAACAGTTTTGCAACAGGCATGCATACGCGACTGTGTCAAAGGAAAACCACTTATTTGCAAACACCTTTGATAGAAACAGCGTGTATACACGACTGTGCAGAGAAAAAATCGCGTATGAAAAAGTAAATAATAAAAAATAAAAAAATATCAAGCCTGGATAAAGAACCAGGTCTTCAGTCTGACTGAGAAAAAGTTAACTGGACTGGAAATAATAGTTAAAACTGTTGGAAACCTTTTAAACAGCTGAAACCACCCAACAGGGGAATCACAAGAATGCGATCCCCAATGGAGTCGCCAGTTCTGTTTCGGGGAAAAACACCCTAGAGGTTTGTTGGGTCAAAACCTCCACAGATCAGGGCATGCTATTCAGAAGGACTCACACACAACCACACTTGAATGCTAAAAACTAGATAACAACGATAGCAGAACTCACCCGTAGTCCTACGTTCGATGTAGATCCCGCGGGGTCCAAACCCCCAGCAACCCTTCTTCCTCTCCAACCTGGAAAACAAGAAAGAACATGCACGGAAACCTAGTTGTACAGCATATATTTCTCCTAAACGTTAGTGTAATCCATGTGAAATATGATATAAACGATAATAACTGCTTAATAATCAATCTTTCCACATATACAAATAGATACTAACACAGAAGTTCAGGAACAAGATGGTTCTTCATTATTGTGAACAACATGTACAGAAATAAAGAGTGGAGAGATCACCTGAATCCTTCCATGATCTTCGAGCAGACCTTCGTCCGGATTCGTCCCGCCCTTGCCTCGCTAAGAAACTTTCAAGACTTGTGCACTCGAGATGGCATATAAATGGATGAACATCTCCAGGAAACAAGGGTTTCCTGTATAAATCTGGGAAAGTGCAGGAGGCATGGGAATTCAGACTTGAATTGGGATTCCAACAAAGTATAATGTCTATAAAATTTCTCTCTCCCTTAGGCCATGCACATGAGGGGCTTTTATACTCCCTCAAAGTAGTTTCAATCAGTTGGAAACAGTTGGCCACGTGCTGGGGTGGTTGAACTACTGGAGTAACCATCAACCCAGCCCGAAAATAGGGAATTTTTATATATTTTTAAATGATTTTAATGGCATACGTGGAAAAGTGTGTATGGACTCGCGTATACACGCGGAAAAGTCTGGGCATACCCGCGTATGGGATTTTTAACACTATTTTTTATGAATTTTGTTCAAGTCTGTGGGAATGGGTGCCCAAGGCCATAGAGACAATCATGAATCACATGAGGGTGAAAAATGATGCTATAACAGATGCCCCCTAATATATGAGGTCAGAAGGGATACATGATGGCCGAAATGTATTATACACATAGAAAGAACTTCGCAAGGACAAGAGAGGACTTCACCAGATTTCAGCCTGCCAAAAACCAATGAAAGAAAATAGAGAGTCAACTCATGCTGAGGCGGGCATACCCATGCTCAGTCAAAAATACATCATATCGAAAGTACAGAATAGATCCAAAATGTATACAAGTATAGCTGAACTGAAAGTACACAATGAATCATCTGAGCATGGCCCGGAAGTACAAGTTAGAATCAATGTCTAAGTATCACATATAGAAAGCTGATCAATGATGCTGAAACTGGATGTTTGATCATATAAGTAACTGAATCTCCAAGTACCAAATCATAAGAGGTGGAATAAACGGTACAATCACGCAACTCGGGAGCCAACATATAGGATGCTGATGTACTGACACTGAAACATATAAGGGTGAACGACATCACTGGCAGAAACTGAATGGACTGTCAAAAGTGAACCAAGAAATGCTGATGCAACCCGAGGTCTTCACCGATCACTATGGCACAATTCTACACAATGGGAATAAATGAGCTGAAGTCGACCATGTGAGAAATCGTTGGATTACCGGTCAATAATGTATACCGTTAACCAACGCGAGACAACCCACCAATAATGAAAATGAGTGTCAAGGTGCCCCAGTACAATATAACAAGTGCGAATGAATGAGTTGAAGTTGAACACTTGAAAGAATCTACCAATCAGGAGGCAATGATGAATCCCCACTATCGATAGCGAAGAGTCTACCACTGATGACTGCAAACCCTAAGGTACTGACAAAAAGACTCTAGACCTTATTCCCAGAGAAATGAGTCGGAGTCGATGGGAAAATATCTGCTGGAAGGAAGGCATTAAGGAATCCCACATCAATCCAGCGTGAGTGTAACCCGCAGGCCAAGATTTGGAAGGAATCGGACGAAGTAGAGTGATGGAAACAAACCGAAGTACATTTCCAACGTGCACAAGATGAAGCTAGCACATGGAAGAAACCCTCTGAGCCAACCAATAATGTAAGATGACACAGAGGCGAGATATCCACCAATAGGGTCAAATGGAAATCAAGGTACTGCACGAATCCCAAGTGTGATAATGTATGCTGACGTCGAACACAGGGGAAACCAATCAGTCAAAGAACCATAATGATGATCAAATGCTGAGCACAAGGTCACCTATCAATGATGGAAATAGGGCCAGGGTGCGGCTCTAGGTTTGCTCTCAGAGCAATGTGTCGTAGTCGATAAGAGACAAACTCGCCAGCAAGAAGTCAATGGAGACCTTCTTAAACCAACACGAGCAGAAGACCAAAACATCTGATGTGATAGAACAAGATACTGACAAAACCGGGAAGGCCGACTGAATAATGAGTCAAGAGACACCGCAGAATGGCCGACTCTGGTTAGACTTCCCTTGAACAAAAGCACGACTCGTGATGACTATGGCAGTAAGAAGTGACACTGTATAAGTCTGTTATGCAGGAGGAAAAACAAACTCTCCATATGATTGGAAGAGATAACCAACTGGGGGAGGACTGACCAGTGAAGCAAGGCAAAGGTTGAACCTAGGTCAAAACTAAAACCATCCCAAATGAAGGAAATATATAAGTGTATATGCTTTGTTCAAGGGCGAAAAACTGACACTGTACTGCCATCAAATTACGAAGTTATATCTCGTTCCCGCTCTTTTTGTTATATTTGATTTTTTTGTCTTTTTCATATAATAAGCCTGAAAAATAATAAAAGAATACTATGGTACAATGGATAGAACGAGTATCAAGAAACAGATGCACTAGTTCCTGGGATTGGAACGATCCTATGCTTAATGCAAGGTGGCAGAAATTGGTAAGAGATACTCAGAGGAATGTTCCATCCATGCGTAAAAGGGTGTCAAGTCGTGATAGCCAAGTGCATGCAATGGTGAACTTGTACAGACAATCAATGTCAAAAGTTGGCTTAAACATTGAGTCCAAATGAAGCCGGCTAAAGGCCAGGATAAACAAGTAGCCAATATGCAATGCAGTAATACAACTCAACAACACCAGGGAGCCTCTAGGGTAATAGCCAAAAAAATGATAGTGGAGAAGAAGAAGAATGAAGCTTCAACACATAAGTCATGGTGGGACTAAAGAGGACTCCCGAGCCTACATAAAACGCAGCATGGGCAACAAGTGATAGCGAGGAACTAACTAGGAAGCCCATGTAAAGGAAGGCTCTACCACCAAGTCATGATTAAATAATCGGCGAGTGAAAAGGGTGTAATACTCATGACCTAATGGGATCGACCCTATGGCAAGTGATTAGAATGGAGGCTAGTATGCAAAATGCAACGGAAAGTGGATTTCCTAACCTATTTGCCAGTTTTAGTTTATAAAAAAGAGATTTCAAGAAGACCAATTGAACTATCCAGTAACTAAGTCAAAGTAACTCTGAATTTCAAGTATAACTTCAACAAAATGCTCAAATCCAACCATGCCACTCTCGCAGCGGGGCTTTATACGAGCAAAAAGGAAGACAAGAAACTCAATAAATCAACTCAGTACAATAGTATAAACTTGCAATAAAAAAACTTCAAAGAATCAAAAAGAGACTCTTCGAAAATTGCAACAAAACTAGTCTACTGAACATCAAGGAAACCAAACGCACCAAATAGGTAAAAAATCAAAATGCTCAGCAACACACAAGGAAAGAGTAAATGAGCAGGAGCTCTCTGTTCTAATTAAGCATAATAGCCAAGAATCTTCAAGAAAATACCTTGGTACTCAAACCAAAATTGCAAACGTAACAACCAAAAATTTCACCAACCGAGAGAGTCTTCACACAAAGGAGAGAGAAATAGACATATAAACACTCTAAACGCAGTCCAGAGATTAAAAAAAACATTGTAGAAATAGGTCACCACAGGCAGACAAGACCAGAAAAGCTAAAAACCAAAATTTTCAAAATTTTCCCCCAAGCATACACGCTTTAACAGTTTTGCAACAGGCGTGCATACACGACTGTGTCAAAGGAAACCTGCGTATACGCGACCAAATTTGATAGAAACAGTGTGTATACGCGACTGTGCAGAGAAAAAACCGCGTATGAAAAAGTAAATAATTAAAAATAAAAAAGATCAAGCCTGGATAAAGAACCAGTTCTTCAGTCTGACTGAGAAAAAGTTAACTGGACTGGAAATAATAGTTAAAATTGTTGGAAACCTTTCAAACAGCTGAAACCACCCAATAGGGGAATCACAAGAATGTGATCCCCAGCGGAGTCGCCAGTTTTGTTTCGGGGAAAAACACCCTAGAGGTTTGTTGGGTCAAAACCTCCACAGATCAGGGCATGCTATTCAGAAGGACTCACACACAACCACACTTAAATGTTAAAAACTAGATAACAACGATAGTAGAACTCACCCGTAGTCCTACGTTCGATGTAGATCCCGCGGGGTCCAAACCCCCAGCAACCCTTCTTCCTCTTCAACCCAGAAAACAAGAAAGAACATGCACGAAAACCTAGTTGTACAGCATATATTTCTCCTAAATGTTAGTGTAATCCATGTGAAATGTTATATAAACAATAATAAATTCTTAATAATCAATCTTTTCACATATGCAAATAGATATTAAACATAAGTTCAGGAACAAGATGGTTCTTCATTATTGCGAACAACATGTACAAAAATAAAAAGTGGAGAGATCACCTGAATCCTTCCACGATCTTCGAACAGGCCATCGTCCGGATCTGTCCCGCCCTTGCCTCGCTAAGATACTTTCAAGACTTGTGCACTCGAGATGGCACATAAACTGATGAACATCTCCAGGAAACAAGGGTTTCCTGTATAAATCTAGGAAAGTGCAGGAGGCACGGGAAATCAGACTTGAATTAGGGATTCCAATAGAGTATAATGTCTATAAATTTCTCTCTCCCTTAGGCCATGCACATGAGGGGCTTTTATACTCCCTCAAAGTAGTTTCAATCAGTTGGAAACAGTTGGCCACGTGCTGGGGTGGTTGAACTACTGGAGTAACCATCAACCCAGCCTGAAAATAGGGAATTTTTATATATTTTTTAATGATTTTAATGGCATACACGGAAAAGTACATGTGGACTCGTGTATACACGCGGAAAAGTCTGGGCATACCCGCGTATGTGATTTTTAACACTATTTTTTATGAATTTTGTTCAAGTCTGTGGGAATGGGTTCCCAAGGCCATAGAGACAATCATGAATCACATGAGGGTGAAAAATGATGCTATAACAGCTACCAACTAAGCTTTGTATTTCTCCACCTTTCCTTCTACATTCATTTTCTTCTTAAACACCCATTTGCTCCCAATGGGCTTCCTTCCAGCCAGAAACTCCACCAAATCCCATGCCTCATTTTTATGTAAGGATGCCATTTCATCAACCATGGCCTCCTTCCAGAGTTTTCCATCCTCTGAATCTACTACCTCCCTGACAGTTCTGGGATCATCATCAGTTATAGTTAAGGAAAAACCTGAACAGAAAGTAGATGGACTATACCTTTCTAGTTGCCTTCTTTCTCGAACTGATCTTCTCAAAGCTGGAGTTTGTGGCTCTTCCTCTTCTGAATCTTCTTCTGCTGTAGAGTCTGATTCATCCTCCTTTAGCTCAAAATCTATCTTCTGAGGTTCCTTTGGTATGATTTCATGTTTAGCAACATCTTTCACCTCTCTAAACACCACATCACGGCTGTACACAACCTTCCTTGTTTTCGGGTTCCAAATCTTGTAACCCTTTAAACCATCCTTATATCCAATAAAGATGCACCTTTCATATTTATTATCCAACTTGGTCCTTTTCTCCTTTGGAACATGTACATATGCATCACATCCAAATACCCTTAGATGTGAAAGAGAGGGTTTCTTACCAGTCCATGCCTCATGTGGAGTCTTATCCTCCAACACTGATGAAGGTGATCTGTTAACTAAGTAACATGCAGTCTCCACTGCCTCTGCCCAGAATTCTTGTCCTAACCCGGTACCACTGAGCATGCTTCTTGCCTTTTCCATCAGTGTTCTGTTCATTCTTTCTGCAACTCCATTTTGCTGAGGTGTGTATGGAGTAGTCTTCTGCTGTGCTATACCACACTTCTTACAGAACTCTTCAAATTCCTTCTTGCAGAACTCCCCACCATTATCTGTCCTCAATGCCTTTATCTTCTTCTCTGTCTGGTTTTCCACCAGAGCCTTAAATTCTTTAAATTTTTCAAAGACTTCAGATTTCTTCCTCAAGAAATATATCCATGTATTCCTTGAGAATTCATCTATGAATGAAACATAGTACACAGAATTTCCCAGTGATGGATCTGACACAGGTCCAAACACATCATTGTGCACAAGTTCTAATATCTTGTTCGCCCTCTTAGCACCAGAAAGAAAACTCACCCGATTATGCTTCCCATATACACAATTTTCATAGAAATCGAAATCCATAGAGCAATTAGACATACCTTCTACCATACCATTTCTATGTAGTATCCGAAGGCCCTTCTATCCAATATGTCCAAGCCTTTGATGCCATAGCATGGTCTTTTCTCCAGAGACAGCTAAGCTTTCCGCTCCACTTTCAGGAACCACATAACTATTACACCCATCAATAACAATGCTACCTTGTAGCTTGTACAGAGTTCCAGTCCGAACTCCCTGCATTAATACCAGTGCTCCCCGAACCATCTTGCAGGCATCTTTCTCAAACACTGTTTTTACACCTGCATCATCCATATTTCTTACAGAAATCAGATTTCTGGCCAATGTAGGAATATGCAGAACACTAGGATGTGTTCTAATCCTTCCACCTTGTAGCTTCATCTTGACCTTTCAACATCCAATGATTTTGGCCTTCCTATCATCCCCTAGGAAGACATCACCATCATATTTCTCATATTCGCAGAACCACTCCCTATGGGCAGTGAAGTGAAAGGATGCACCTGAGTCAATCAAGCATGACTCATGATCTACATGTGTATTTGAAGAAGAAGCCAAATACACATCCCCACCTTCATCCGAGGTGGTTTTTTCCTCTGCAGAAGGAGCATCATCAGATCCCTTTCCTTTCTCAGGAGCTTTAGATCTGCAGTCCTTTTTGTAGTGCCCTTCCTTTCCGCATTTCCGGCATACCTTTACAAACTTTCCAGGAGATTTAGATCTCCCTCTAGATTTGGATCTCCCACTCGAAACCTTATTCTTGTTTTTGTTTTGTGACCTTCCTCGTACAGATAAGGCATCTCCATTCTAGCCCTCCATATTTCTCCGTCTCATTTCCTCCGACAGCAAGGCTGAGACAATGTCATCAAAATTCAAGGTAGTTGTATTGCTACCTATTGCAATAACCAGACTATCCCACGAGTCTGGTAGAGAACACAACAAACTGATGCACTTATCTTCATCTGATATTTTAATATCAACAGATGACAGCTGACTTACCACAGTATTGAAGGCATTGAGATGCTCTGTCACCGATTCTCCATCCTTCATCCTCAGGTTATATAGCTTTCTCCACAGGAACAACTTATACACCAGAGACCTAGATTGGTACAAAGTCCCAAGTTTTTCCCACAAATTCTTCGTCGTAGCTTCCCCAGATACATTCAACAATACTGAATCTGAGAGACACAACCATATTGTGCTCTTAGCCTTCCAATCTAGTTTCTTCCAGTCTTCATTTGACATTGTCGTTGGTTTAGTACCTGGATCTACCACGATCCACTGATCTTTATCCACCAGCAGATCCTCCATCTTGAGCTTCCATAACTCAAAACTCTGACCATTTAATTTCTCAATCTCTATCTTCTCGCTGCTTGCCATCTTCTTTCACCACAAGAATCGATCCCGCAGATCTCCCACTGAACAGGGTCTACCTCAAGCCAAGAAAAAAACCCTCAGCAGCAAAGGCGTCCCCTTGAAACCGAAACAACTCTGATACCAAATGTAGGTTTTAACCCTGAACATAAATTATCTACACACGAATCTTATAACAGAAAATAAACAATAGCGAGAGCATACATAAACCCCAATCCATTAACCCTGGATTAGAACATAACCGTATTTCCCTTGACCGGATCTACAAAATACCAGGGGCTGAAAACCATCGTACCCCAAAACCATGTGAAAAATCATGCACAAAACATGGGTGGGTCCACCTATGAGTGGGTCCGCACACCAAAAAAATTTCGCTAGGGCGCTGCCCCGGACCCCAACAGTGGGGGCTGCCTCCCCCTGCTGCGCCCGGCGCAACTTACAGCATGTGGGGCTAGTCGTGGAAAGAATATAACACATACCCAAAAAACAACTCAAGAATGATTAACCTTACACCCATTTCATTTTATTTGAACTTGATTAAATTTATCAGTTCCCCTATCATTAGTTTCCATCTCCCTTTCCCTTTTTTATTATTCTTTTTTATTATTCTTTTTCATATTCTATTTCTTCTTCCCTTTTTTTACATATATTTGAGAAAAAATATAAATATTCTTAGAAGGTAAAATTTAACCAAGTTAATGTTTAAGCAAGAAAAGGATTTGGAGATTCACCCTTGTAAGGAGTGAGTACAGTTGGAGGAATGGATGGAGTATTCATGAGATGGTCCATAGGAAACACTTCTCCCTCAAGAACAAGGGCCCCGAGGAAAGGAACATTATTAAATAGTTAGATGTATAATTGGTAAATCTAATAATACCATTAGTTGTATGTGACTATTAGTGGATAGGTGACTACATTTACAACATATCATATTATGCTCTAAGGTTATACTCTCCTTTAGGTGTATTTCATTATATAATAAAAAATTTAGAGAGGAGGGGAGAAAAACTTATTAAACCAACCTAAAAAATCCTCATTAGAGAAGGGGATCCTACATATACTCTTCCCAAGTTGTGAATCATGATTTTGATCCATGTTGAATTTAAAATTTCACTACTTGAAATTATATACAAGATAAGTCATAGTATATTATCTAAGGGAGGTCATGGATAATGCATATATCTCTATAGTGATGTCGAGATTTTGACTATGGATGGAACTAAAATGTCTTATCAAGGACACATCATCAATTATAAGGAACTTTGGTTCATGATTACATAGAGTAATATTTATCATAGGAATAGAGGTTACCTCACACCATATGAAGGATGAGATATATTATCTATAAATTCTCCTACATGCTTCCTTTGTCAGATCCAACATTTCTTTTCATGGTGCGATAGTCTAGGTATTAGTTGGGGCTTTGGGCCCGAACATGTAAATTATTATGATGGTACTTATAGATAATTACTTGGACATGTTGCACACAATGCCATGGTTTTATATAATTTATCAATCTATACCCATGTTATGAATACTAATGTAAAAGGAGGGGATTTTAAGCTCCCCTTTGTGGAGAAAAATGTTTTTGTCCTTTATCTTGTCTTTTGTGTAAAAAAACTTTAGCTCCAACCGTGTCTCTCTTAGGGTTATTGTCTCTTGTATTGGTTATGATAATCACAGGGGAATGGTACAAACACCAAAATATACTAGAGGTCCTTATCATAGAAGGAAAAACGTAGAAAAATATTAGGGTGGTGAAAATTCTCTAGTTCTAGGGGAGGTTTTATGTATTTAACAACTTAATGATTTGGTAGGTAGAATTGTTGTGGGGAAATTCACAAGTCATAACATCAATATGGTTAACATGAACTAGTGGATATAGGAGGTGTGGTCATCAATGTTAGGATATGGTCCCATTTACCATTTCTTCTCAAGGGGATTGGATACATTATAATTCTATAATTGAAGAGGAAACATAGAAAATTTTTGTGTCTCTTTGGTTCTTGGATTGTAGTTTTTTAACTCTAAAAATGTGGCACTCTCTATTTGAGGGAAGGACAAAAGAAAATTTTAGCTCCAAAACTTGGGTGAAGCTGCTCGGCATTCCACTTAAGATATCACCCAATGTAGGGCTTAAGGGCACTAGGAATTCCCTAAGAATTTCTATTGCAACAAAAAACATCTATAAGAAAAGTATCATGCACTTGATGCTCAACATATTAGTATATTTAAATGTGAGGCAATATTTATTGGAATCACTTACCATAATTTATGAAGATAAGTACTTCATCCAACTAATTGTTTATGTAAATTTACCATCCCATCAAATTAGTGTCAATTAGTAGTATGCATTATGGAAAAAGGTGATATACCATTTATTAAAAGGGATCATAGTGATATTGTGATGATAACTTACAACCCTTTGATTATTTAAGATTTGAATATAGATAAATTAACTACAGAAGAAGTGGTTTTGATCCTAATTCCCCTATCCTTGAAAGTGGGCCATCAATCCAACTCTATTATTGGGTTTGGGGAGGTCCCACTGTTGCATATTCAATCCAAATTTCATTCCCTTCCACCTAGATAAGAGTACCATCATGTGGATGAATCTAAAACCTATTAAGGGAGGAAGATGGTAGTGGGAGAGACATCCTTCACCTTATATTAGGGACACAAAAAAAATTAATTTAATATTTGTACTTCTTGGCATCACAATAGATAATAATGGAGAGATTTTGGTAGTAGGTCACTCTTATGTGCAATTCAATAGGTAAGGTACACTCTACTTTTATCCCTAGTGTTCATATTCCTTGAATGGTTGTATATTGTATTCACTCTCAAAAATTGACTTCACTCTCCTTGGGAGCTAAATATCATGTTTTAATGGCTCAAATTGCCATCATTCAACACCTTATGGATCCTTCCCAAGAACTTGATCCCAATTAACTACATTAATAGTACATATCATTCACCTATTCATGGTTCCCCCCATTCCTCCAATGGAAAAGATCCTACCTTTTTTACCACCATTAATTCTCCCAATCTTCTGAAGGATTTGGTTTTTACCTCCTTAATGATTAGGGCCCTTAGAGAACCTTCCAACACTATTATCAAAATTAAGCAGGAAAATGACCCTTATGAGGTAAATTGGGGCCATCAACATGTTTTTTCATGGGCCCCTATAGTCATACCTATCGCTAATTCATACACAACATGAAGTTAAATTTTTTGAATTTGTTTGGCTTTGGAGGGAGTTTAAATAAGGATTAACGTAAGCATATGGTTGAATTAGGAAGTTAGATATTTTTCTCATTCAAGGAACTATGAGACTATGTGGTCTCATCTTTTATGACTTAAGAAAGACCTTTAAGGGGTGTAATTTTGTTGTCACGTATTCTTTGGATTTTTGAGAGGGAATATTATGGGTTTTATCAAGACTCTCACTATGAATTTATTTTTTTATAGTCCAATTTGACATTTTTATTGTAGTCTATAGTAAAGATCCAAACTTGAATTTTTTCATCTTTAATTTTTATTGGACCATGACAACAAATAACAACAAAAAATAGCAATATTGGAGCCACGTTATAGTCTTATTTTTTTATAGGTGGACACGATAATTTTCGGTGGTGATTTAATATTTACTACCGTCTATGAGGAGATATGGGTATTTCATGCACATGAGGACATCTAAAAAAAAAACATCAACAACAAAACAAGTGGTCATCAACACAAATTTTGGGTTCCAAGAGGGGAATACATTTCAACAAATGCTCTTGAAAATGATAAATTCAGGCTATTGAATAGGAAAAACAACTATTAAATAACTATAGGGACAAATGACATAAACAAGTTATTTTCCTTCCCTAAGATTCTAATGCATGAGCATAAGAGTAAATGCAATTTTTCCTAGATAATTATTGACTTATATATATATATATATATATATGGATTTTATTGTCCATAAATTCTTAAATGTCACACACATGTCACATACCGAAATAAATAAATATAATATACTTTATTTTAGCATATTACTAAGGGTATTAACATAAGAATAAGACTAGTTTTTATTTTCTTAGATTTTAGAAATCTCAACAAGATCTACTTGGATATAAAATTGTAAACATGGATAAAAACTGGAAAGGAAAGAAATGGATTGAATAACAAGAAGCTCACAGGTTAGCAATGCACTTGGAGGCTGCACAAATTGGAGTGTACACTCTACATTCAATTTCTCAAGGATACATTGATAAATACATCCCAAAAGAATAGGGAGTTGGGAAGAAACTCCTACAACTTAGGAACTAATCCTAACATAAGGAGTTACGTTACAACCATGTATGCATTTCTCAATTAATACAATATAATATAATTATTTTCAACTCTCCCCCTTCATGGAGAAATGATTATCCTGTAGTCATAACATCCCTCTAAAAAATTAAAACTTCACTTTCCCAAGAGGCTTAGTAAAAATATCAGCCACATTTTCACATGTTTTACAATATTCAATAAATATTTCTTTTGACCGGACTTTTTCTCTAACAAAGTGAAACTGAGTATCGATGTGTTTTGTGTTCTTATGAAACACTAGATTTTTTTCTAGCTTAATGGAACTATGGTTGCCACATTTGATGATAGTTTCCTCTTTCTGTTATTCTCCTGTATCTGGAGAATCCTTCTCAACCAGGTAGATTCACATGTTGCTACACATAATTCTTGGTACTCAGCTTCAGCTGAAGATAAAGACAGAGTGATATCCTTTTTACTGATCCATTCTATGACCCTATATCCAACACTAAATGCATAAATTGTGATAGATCATCGATCATCTAGGTCACCTATCAAATCAGAGTCTGAAAAACTTGCTAAAATAACATCATATGTATCAGTGTATAAAATACCATAATTACAAGTACCATGAAGATACCTCAGCACACTTTTTTCTTCCACCCAATGAATTTCAATAGGTTTAGACATGAACTGGCTCAACACACTAACAGAGTATTCTAAGTCTAGTCTAGTTGTAGTTAGATATATCAGACCACCAACTAGATGCCTATACAAAGTGGCATCCACCTCCTTAGATCCATCGTCACTGCACAATTTCAGATTCTCCTGCAAAGGTGTTGATGTTGTCTTACACTTCTCCATTCTGAATTTTTTGAGTAGGCCTTTGGCATACTTCCCTTAAGTTATGAGAGTCTTCCCAGTGTCTCTCCATACTTCTAGACCTAGACAATAATGTAAACGTTTGAGGTATTTCATTTCAAAAAACTGTGACATTTGCAATTTTATTAATTTTGATTAATGAATCTTCAATACCTATTATAATCATGTCATCCACATACAAGGAAATTAAAATAAGTTGCCTATGTTCATCATATATGGTATATAGATTTGGATCATTCATACTCCTATGAAAACCATGTTGTAAGAAAAATGAATCAATCTTCTTGTACCAAGACCTAGGTGCTTTTTTTAAACCATAAAGTCCCTTTTTCAATCTACACACTAAATGTTCCTACCCTTGCTTAACAAACCCTTCAAGTTGCACTAAATAAAACTCTTCCTTTAAATCGCCATTTAGGAATTCAGACTTAACATATAAAGGGTGTAGCTTCCACTAATATTTTGTAGCTAAAGCAATTAACATTCTACTAGTATTCAGTTTGCTTACAGGAGCAAAGGTTTCATCATATTCAATTCCCTCTTTCTGTGAATAAACCTTTGCTACCAGTCTAAATTAAAACTTTTCTATACTCTCATCTGCATTAAATTTAGGTTTGTAAAGCCATTTGCAACCTATGGGTCTTTTTCCTTCAGGAAATTCAACTAGTTCCCAAGTATCTTTTCTAATAATAGATTCAAATCTTCATTCATTGTAGCCCTCCACTCATGAGATTAACTAGATTCTTTATAATTTGTGGACTCTATAGCATTTAAAATGTTTGACATTAAAGCATAGTCTTTCAATCTGGCTGGTAGTTGAGTATGCCTACCTGATCTTCTTGGTAAAGGACTCACATCAAATTTTTCTGCTTCAGACCTTTACGGGCTTGACTTACTAACTACATAACCTACCTCTTCTTCTTTCTATTGTTGTTGTTGTTGTTGATTGTCCTCACTGCTTTCTTCCATCAACAATGGAATGTTCCATTCTTCAATATTTTTTTCCTTATTTCCTTCCTCAACCTACTCATGAAATATGACATTTCGACTTGCAAATACTTTATGAGTCAAAGGATTAACAAATTTATAAGCTTTAAACTCGGTGAAATATCCCACAAAGATGCATTTCATGGCCTTAGGATCTAAATTCTTCCTATATTCCTTGGGTATACAGGAAAATTATTTTGACCCAAAAACTCTTAAATAATTCACTCCTAGCTTATATCCATAAAGTTCTTCAAAAGGAGTTTTAAAATTAAGACATTTAGGTGGACACATATTTTTTAAGTAAACTGTAGTGTTGATTGATTCAACCCAAAAGCCATTGGATAGACCCTTACCTTGAACCATACTTCATGTGCACTCAACCAAGGTTCTATTCTTTCGTTCTGCAACTCCACCTTGCTGCAGAGTGTGAGGCACTATGAACTATTGAATAAGTCCATGATCTTTGTAAAATTTCATGAACTCTCCCAACTTTTATTCTCCCCCTTGATATGAGCAGAGAATATTTATGGATTTCCGTGTCTGCTTCTCCACCATATTCTTAAATTCCTTAAAGCATTGAAATGTCTGGCTCTTTTTGTTGATAAATAATATCCAAGAGGATCTAGTGTAATCATCAGTAAAAATTACAAAATAATATGCACCACCTAGCGAATTAGTTTGCATAGGTATGCATATATCTGTATGCACAAGTTCCAGAATAACTCTTTTCTTCATATCAACATTCACGGGAAACTATTCCCGATGCATTTTCCTAATGCACATCCATCACAATCTAAATGAACATTATGAAAAGTAGGAAGTCCATCAACCATACCTTTTATTTGAAGTAGCAGATATTGTAGGTTAAGATGACCGAATCTATGATGCCAAATATTCTCAGCTACCAATCCTGTTCAAACCAGAGCTTGGTGTGGCATGCTCTTGACATTAAATCTATATAGGCTTCCCATGCGCACTCCTAATTTAACTGGTTCCTTCTTGTTGTCCTTTATGACACAATATGTTTTGAAGAATTCAACTTGTAGGTCCTAATCTCTTAACATTGACACAGAGATTAAGTTCTTCTTGATCACGGGTACATACATTACATTTTTAATATGTATAATATCACTGCCAAGCATCATTACCGAAATATCACTGTACCCCTTAATCTCATAACCTTTGTCATCACCTAGATAAATTTTAGCTCCACAAGTGGTTTCTTTAAAAAACTAAAACCAACTTCTATTACCTATCATATGTGAAGATGTGCATGAATCAACGTACCATATTTTGGCCTCATCCCCCTCAGAAGCTAAAAGAGCACAATAAACTATAAAAAACCGATAATTATGACTGTGACCTTCATCGGAAAAGTTTCTTGTGTGCTTTCTCTGTTTACTTCTAGCCTCATTTGTTTGTCTCTTAAAAAAAATTAGCTAGATGATTGTTTTTCCCACAGTAAAAACATTTAACGCCAGAAAAGTTACTATTGTTACTTGTAGACATATCTCTGAATGGTCTCTTCTGAAAACCACCACCCCCTTTCTGTCCATGTGGTTGTCTCCCTTTGTATGGCTTCTTCTTCGCCATTAGAGCAAGATCGACACTCTGAGGTCTCAAATTTTACTACCATTCTTCTTCCTGTAATAGGATTCCAGTCAGCTTTTCGAATGTAGGAGTTTTATCCCGTGCAGAAAAGCCTACGTTGAACATCTGGTATTCATCGATAATCCTGTTCAAAGTTATTGTGAAAATATTGAAATCAGACACATTCTCCCCGATGTCACCCAATCTGTACTTCAGGTCCTTGACCCTTGCAATGAATCCAGCTGCATATTCATTCTCCTCCATCCTCATGGAAAAAACCTTGCCTTTAAGTGCCAAGATGCGATTAGTGTTTTGTGTGTGGTATAGATTCTTGAGCATCGTCCAGATCTCAGTGGACGATTTACCATCTCTGATATGTGGGATAATATTGTATTTAACAGACATCTTCAATAAAAAATTCGTGTTATTCTCCCTTTTATTCCAATCTTGTATGAGTGCAGCCGCACTTGTTGAACTTCTCGGCTTCTGCTCATCACCACTGACGATTGAGCATGGGCTTGCTCCCTCAAGTAGTGTCTGTAGCTTGAATTTCCAATTGGTATAATTGGTCCCATCGAGTTTGCTAGTCTCATTGAGATAAGTTTCTATAAAAATTTTCATTTTGGACTAATCAAATTCCAAATCCTCCGATCTTGGTCGATTCTAACCAAGTGAATAATTACAAGCTACAAAAAAAATAAATTCAACACATACCAGAACCTGATCACATATTTGCCACCAACCTGGCATGATTTCTGTGTCCACAACTCAGATCTGCCATCGATTTAAAAAAAATGTTGTGTCTGCTACTTAGATCTGCCACCAATTTGGCAAAAACTCATGTGCAAAACCATAAAAAGAGGTCAGCACTCATATCAGCTAAAAATCCATGCTGAGCAAAATTTCATTACGGCATTGGACACCAATGCTGGAATGACCCCGAAAATTGCGATGATCCATACTAATCGGTGCTTCTGTGGCTCTGAGAAACGCGCTAAACAACGCTGTTGTGGCTTTGGAAAGCGTGCTAATCCGCTTTATGCTTAGAAAAATGAGACCTATGAGAAACTAAGTTCGTCTTGTGAGTGAGGTGTTTATGCAGACCACCTACTCTGTTGTCGGCATTGAGGATCCTATGTGCATTATAGCCACAAAGTCTCTGTAGCCACAAAGGCTCTATAGCCGCGAAGGCTCTGTAACCACTAAGGCTCTGTAGGTAAATCAGGCTCACCTGGTCTGAGCGTTGATACCGGAATAAAAACTGGAAAGGAAAGAAATGAATTGAATAACAAGCAACTCACAGGTGAGAAATGCACTCGGAGGCTGCACAAACTAGAGCATACACTCTACATTCAATTAATCAAGGATACATCAATAAATACATCTCAAAATAATACAGAGTTGGGAACAAACTCTTACAACCTAGGAACTAATCCTAAAGTTAGCTACGTTACAACCATATAACCATTTC
Organism: Pinus albicaulis; assembly: GCA_034641835.2. Taxonomy (NCBI): domain Eukaryota; kingdom Viridiplantae; phylum Streptophyta; class Pinopsida; order Pinales; family Pinaceae; genus Pinus; species Pinus albicaulis. Next base: position 349,511,480 of record CM076584.1, read on the forward strand.
TCCATTAATATAATATAATATTTATTATTTTCAACTAACATTATCAAAAATAATTAAAATTAAAAATATATAAAATACCCTATAAACCTAATTCTCTATAATTTACCCAAGTATATTAATCCATTATACTTCTTAACTCCATCACTTTTTATTTATATCTCATTTAATGTAATTAATTTCAACTTGGTCATGTCATTTCATCCGGATATCTTCATTTTTTTCCTTGTTGATCTCATTATCATTTTTTAACATCCATTTATAATCAAGCTAGTAAAGTGGATCACCATAAATATAAATTTCATCTTTATATTCCCGTTTGGTGTGAGAAACTAAACATGTGATCTCACAAATAGTAGATGTGTAAAAGTAAACATAAAGTCCAAGAAACTTAGTTAGATAAGACTATATTTTAAAGATAAAAATGAAATTGTAGTATAAATTTGCATGCACGAACATAACATCCCACTCACGGCTATATTGTGTAGATTATCATCATAGGAGTAATTTTCCTATGACTAAATATAAATACGTTGAGAAAACGTTTTAAACTAAAATGATACGGAGGGATTAAAAGACTTGTCTTAAGTTTCAGTTTCAAATTATAACATTAAGAGTATATTTTACAATTAACAAATAAATTATATTAAGTATTACTTAACAAGTTCTAATACATCAAGTAATTATATTAAGTATTACTTAACAAGTTCTAATACATCAAATTATAAGTGATAGCTTACAAACTAAAAAAAGGTTTAATTAAAAAAAAATTATTAATTTAAAATTACAAGATCATAATTCAAAATGTGAATATCTTAAGTTTAATAAGAGAATGTTGAAGGTAGCTTTGATAAAATATATTTTTAGAACAAGAATAGGAATTTGAATACATGGTCTGATTTAGTTTGAAAATAATATTATAAATATGATCATGAAAATAACAAAATTTTAAATAACATTAAGAGTATATTTTACAATTAACAAATAAATTATATTAAGTATTACTTAGCAAGTTCTAATACATCAAATAATTATATTAAGTATTACTTAACAAGTTCTAATACATCAAATGAAATAAAATTATAAGTGATAGCTTAAAAACTAAAAAAAAAGGTTTAATTAAAAAAATTATTAATTTAAAATTACAAGATCATAATTCAAAATGTGAATATCTTAAGTTTTATAAGAGAATGTTGAAGGTAGCTTTGATCAAATATATTTTTAGAACAAGAATAGGAATTTGAATACATGGTCTGATTTAGTTTGAAAATAATATTATAAATATGATCATAAATTTATGAAAATAACAAAATTTTAAATAAATAAATAAATAAAAATCCCCAAATAAATTTTAATTTTCCTTTTAAACCACATGAGATGGCACTTATATATATATATATATATATATATAATAGCCATTTTCATCATAATGTCGTTATGGTAGCGTTGATAATATATATTTCTAGAATAAGGATAGAATTTGAATACATAGTCTGATTTAGTTTGAAAATAATATTATAAAAAGTATATTATAAATATGATCATAAAATATAAAATTTTAAATAAATAAATAAATAAAATTCCCTAATAAATTTTAATTTTCATGCCCAAACCACGTGAGCTTTGGTATTTTAGTTAGTATATATATATGTGTGCATTTTTCATCATAACGTAAAATGTTTAAGGGTATGGAACATGGGAATTTGGAAGAAAAGGGGGAATTTAAACCCATATTTTAATATATTTTTTATGTTTTTAAAGAATTTTTATAGTTTTGGAAAAAAAATATGGAAAAATTATTTATATATATATATTTTTATGTATTATAATATGTTTTAAAAAATTATTGTGAAAATTATACCAATGGATTCAATCTAATCTTGTAATATACTAAAACAAGATATTTAATCCTTCCTACAATTTGCGGAAACAAAACACGATCGCACAATCACATATAAGTAAGAGAAAGAAGTAAATCAATACACAACACTAGATATTCTTGGGGAAAGAAACTTCTCAAAACCCCTCCATATTCATTGGATAATCAACCAAGGAATCATGAAACAATAAAATTTATTTGTGATCACCACAACCTCATACACTCTACCAATTTCTTCACACTGATCTAGGAAAAATTGGACAAACACATAGCCAATTATCAGCCTACCCTCATCTTGCCCTGCTTACACAATCCCTAGAGAAATAAACCCATATTAAATAGGAAATTAAACCTTCCTTTATTATGGAATTCATCATGGGATTCATGTGGTTATATCATTGCATCTAGGTAGTTTGCTAAAAATAAAATTGATAGTTTACTTGCCTTGAACCTTTCTCTCAATTGGGTATCCACCTAAATTACCATGCATGCAACTATAAATAGTGAATCATCAATTACTTGGTAGATCACTACTAGTGAATTAAATCTATTTCATTTCACTTGATCTTCCACTAGCTCATCAAACATTTAGAACTAATAAAACTGATTTTAACTCAATTCACATAGCGCCAACTAAATACACTCACACTACGCTAGTGCTACAATTGCAACTAGACCTAGTTAATAACATAATCTATCCTTGTCTATCCTTTGGTCCTCAACTCGAAATTAGTGTTAATTTAACTAAGTCTAGCACACTTAAGCATTATAAGTTGTTATGAGATAAGATTACAATTAATTTTCAATTTATTTAAAAATTGGTTGCACACTAATGTGTCACTAGGATCCATCAGCATGACCTGGCAGTCCCACACACCGGTGTGTGTATTTGTTTGCGGATGCCAGTTCGGTGTTTTCTTGTTGCAAATTTCAATGCTCCTCTCAGCAAGAAAGCAATCAATCTATCTCGATCCAGTATGATCCAAATGGAAAATGGCATCCACCCATGGTGTTCATCCACCCATGGAATTTATCCATGGTATTGTAAATGGCATCAACCCATGGTATTTATTCGCCTCTGGTATTGTAAGTGACATCTATCCATGGTATTCATCCACCCATGGTATGTATCCACACATGGTATTCACCCACACATGGAATTTACCCATGGTATTGTAAGTGGTATCTACCCATGGTATTGACCCATGGTATCCACCTATGGTATCTACACATGGTATTGTAACTCAAAAAAGGCTATAAATAACCAGCCTCAGTTTGTAAAAGGACAAATTTTCCACCACAATGTAGCTTCTACAATTATTGTTTGTTTTAATAAGACCACAAAGAAACTTGTTTTATTAAAAAAGAGAATAACTGTAGAAGCTACATTGTGGTGGACAATCTGTTCTTTTACAAAGTGAGGCTTGTTATTTATAGCCTTTTTTTGAGTTACAATACTATGGGTAGATACCATAGGTGGATACCATGGGTCAATACCATGGGTAGATGCCGCGCAACTACAGTGAATTTAAATTCTGTATTGTGGATGTGCAAATAGTGGACTACTAATGGGTGATGAGAAATATCATAAATAGATGTCACTTACAATAAACGTCATCTGTCGTCGATGCCATTTTATAACTCTGTGGGTAATCTAGAGATTAGATGGATAACATGGGTGGATGAACACCATGGGTGGATGCCATTTTCCATTCGGATCATAGTACCTTTGGAATGTTATGCATGAAACACTGCTCTAGTGTTGGTCACAGATGTAACTCTCCTGAAAATGAATATCCTCCAAACAATTGAATCAGTATAATTCATCTATCCTCAAAGTCTTCTGACTATTGCTAGCTACTACACATGTCTGTTGGACTCTCTGCAATGATGACATCTGCATCCATGCACTCTGCAGTGCTACCAACTCTGATATGCACTCCAGTATCCGACACCTGTCACTCTGATTTTTGTCATCCTAGCATCTAACTGCATCAATCTAACCGATCCTTCCTGCTACTGTTTTACTATGCGATACTTGTAGCTAGGTTCAATCCATGAGACACACCATCTCAATGGACCCTGCCCAAATTTATTCTTGGGATTAATTATGCACATTGCCCCACCTCACACCTGGAGGTATATTTGCATGTACTCCCTCTGCACATCTAGCTTGAAATTTCCCTCTCCTGGAGGTCTTTGCTTGAGTGGACTCTTCCACTCGACCGCCTCTCTGCTTCTCTAATTGTGGTTGCTCCACAACCTTAAGAGATTGTTGTTGAGGCTGCATGTTGAGAGATAATTTATCCCTCTCAACCACCAATTCATTAACCACTGATTTTCTCCTCAAAGCCTTGCATGCATCCTCAACCTCGAGAGCATACATGTTCTTGACTCTTGAATCGATCTGCTTCACCTGTCCCGTGGTTATGTGTTTAAGGAAAACCTTTCATCTTCTAAACATCACCTCATAACCACGGTCTTCCAATACCGCTATAGAGACAAGATTCTTCCTTAGGCCTAGAACATACAAAACATCTTCTAGTCTGAAAGGGGAGCCAGACTCCTTCTGAAATATAATTGTACCTATGTCGGTCGTGTTATTCCTCCTGTCATCTTCAAAGTCTATGTTTTGTTGGAGGTCCTTCTCCTCCAAGTCACTAAAGAGATATCTACTCCTCGTCATATGGAATGAGGCACCGCTATATAGATACCACATGCATCCCATTGCAATGCTAGCCATGCATGTAATGAGAGTAAAATCAAGCTCAAACTATGAATCCAATGCTTCACCCGTTGCAACTGCAGGCTCCTTCTTGCTTGCCTTCTTCGGTGGAAAATTAAAAGCATAGTGCCCATGCTCATGAAATTGAAAACATATAATCTTAGAGAATTCTCTCTTGTCCTCTTTTCCTTGGTACTTCTTTCCCTTGGATTTCTTTTCTTTTCTAATTCATGCACATTGTAATTGTCCTGTCATCGCAAAATTTTCTAAAAAAAAAATTATTTTAGATTAGTGATATCTCCCTCATCCGAGCTCCGATTCGACCGATTTGTTTTTCAATTTGGGTATTTTTCACAAAGAATCCAAATATGTTATTTGTTTTTGAAAATTTGCATCAAAATTTTTAGATATTCTCTGAAAACTCGCTGCCCAAATAATTACTACTCTTATACCATTTAGAAAATCTCTAACACAACTCTAATAACATGTAGAAAATCTCTAACAAAACTATAATACCATGTAGAAATTATATAGATGGATTCAATCCGATCATGTAATGTACTAAAACAAGATATTGAATCCTTCTACAATATTTGCGGAATATAAATCACGATCGTTCAATCACATGCAAGTAAGAGAAAGAATTAAATCAATATACAACATTAGATATTCATGGGGAAAGAAAATGCTCAAACCCCCTCCATATTTATTGTATAATCAACCAAGGAATCATGAAACAATACAATGTATTTTTTATCACCACAACCTCATACAATATACCAATTGCTTCACACTGATCTAGGAAAAATTGGACAAACACATAGATAATTATCAACCTACCCTACTTATGCAATCCCTAGAGAATTAAACCCCTATTAAATAGGAAATTCATCCTTCCTTGATTGCGCAATTCATCATGGGATTCCCATGGTTTTATATAGCTGCATCTCGGCATTTTGCTAAAAATAAAACTGACAGTTTACTTGCCTTGAACCTTTGTCTCAACCGGGTCTCCACTAGAATTAGCATGCATGCACCTATAAATAGTGAATCATCAGTTACTTGGTAGATAACTACTTGTGAATTAAATATTTTTTTAATTTACTTGATCTTCCACTAGCTCATCAAATAGTTAGAACCAATTAAATTGATTTTAACTCAATTAATGTGATCTAAATGTCCCACTGACACTGCACTAGTGCTACAACTGCAAATGGACCCTCTTAATAATAGAATCACTCTATATGCCTATCCTTTGACCCTCAACTCGAAATTCTTGAGCTAACTAAATCTCTCACACTTATTTAACTATCACAAGTTGTTATGAGATAAGATTACAATTAATTTTCCAATTTATTTAAAAATTGGTTGCATACTAATGTGTCACTAGGATCCATTGTTGTGTGACCTGTGATCCCACACCACTGTGTGTGTTGTTTCACGATGCCAATTTCACTGTTTCTTGTTGAAATTTTAAAAAATTATGGGGAATGAGAGATGTATATGGAAAAGAGGATAAGGGAGAAGGAAGTGGGATCAAGGGAAATGAAAATAATTTGAGAATTAGAGATATTCATAATTTGGGAGAATGATTTTTAAACCAGTATAGATCCATCTCAACCAAAGATATACCAAATGCTTGAAGGGATAATTTTTTAGTGATATGAACTTAAAAGTTTTTAATTTATTTATATAATATACATATATCAGGGAGGTAGGAATGGGAGGGTTTGTTTTCCACCTTAATGAAGATAAAGAGATACAATATGCTTGGGGTTTGGGGATCTCATCTAACAACCATGCTGAATTCTTATCCTTGTGGAAGGGACTAGTCTTGGCAATATCATGTAACATTCAACAATTAATGGTATTAATAGATTTAATGGTCATCATTCAATGGGCTTATAAGATCAAAGAGGATCCCACACAAATTTAATCATCCATATTTCATAGACTCGACTTGCAAATTGAGAAGTTTGAGAAAGTTTAATTCTTTCACATAAAGAAGCATCTAAACTTGGAGGCAGACTCACTAGCAATCCAAGATGTCTCCCTCAAATAAGGAGTGATGGTTCAGAATGACAACAACATAGTTATTAAATATATTCCATGATATTCCCATTTTCAATATAGATATCAAGGGTATTAAATAATATTAATGGTGGATTAGAAAGGTGGGTTTTCCAACATCCATATGTCAGACTCCACTAAGGAATGTCATACATTCTTATTATTTATTGTTGGACACCTAATCCATTAGGGTTATGGTGCATTATGTAATCAGTTACTAAAGTCCAAGAAACCTTGGAAACTGAATCCAATTATTTAAACATTGTATTTATATGTACAATATTCTTAATAGTAATTTAATTCATCTTCTACCACTGGTAAAAGAGAGGTATATATTTATGTTAAGTAGATTAAGCCACTAGTTTTGTGCTCTTCATGGGAGCTCATTTCTTAGTTGTGTGTAACTAAAATTTTAGGGGATAAATTTTATAAATGGGTTATGTTATGGACAATTTTTTAAAAGAATATTCCCCAATTTGGTTAAAAAATTGCCTATTTTTTACATATATGATTAAATAGATGATATTAGCCAAAAAAAATGCCAAATTTAATAGTAAATTACATGTTTTTTTATTGAATATTCACCTACATTTTATACATATGAATTTTCAAATAAAAATAGTGACCTAAAATGTTATATATAGGAAAATATTAAATCCTTCAAAAATACACTTGTTTTCTATGCATCGATTTGAGAGTTGGTGACTAAGAAAACTAGAAGTAATCATTTTATGTGAAAGAACACTTATGACTGTATCGATGCCTCTCTGTAGACAAGTTTAGAAGCTAGAATCTTGGGAGTGATTCAATGGAATTAAGTGCAAGGTTTGCAGCCATAACAACATGCATCACCAGGGTAATTAATAGGAATGTTAGGTAGTTACATTAAGAAGATTTTTTCGTTGTAGAAAGATTTGGAAAGGAATGTTGTTTGTTGTAGCATTGTGTTGTATTCAAACCCATGGAGACATTGTAAATGTCAAAACTCGTGAACACGTGACTGCTCATTAGTGACATAATTTATGCACATGAGTTTCATGTAGAGGAAACAATTGTGGTGTTTTCTTCTCCAAGGACTTCTCAAATAGGAGTGACACCCTTGAATCTTCTTCACCTCCACTTGAGTTATCACCATTTATTTTCTCGACACTATGAAAATATTACATCAATGTCATTTTAGTGTTTGTTTTGGAGAAATTTCCAGTTAACATAATCGAGAAGGTTGATTATGCGTATTGCTACAACCCATGGTACAACCGAGGGTATCGAGCCACCTCATTGCTCATAACGTGCTAAGAATTAATTTTTGGATCTTGCACTATTATTAATACGCCACAGTGAAACCTGGTTCTGTTGGTTGCTATCTGTGATACATTAGAGCTTTATGCTCGTATGTTGAAATAAATCTCCACAACGGTCTTCCATGGATTCCAAAGGCTCGTGATAGTTTCTAATAATGGTTGTTACACACAGTAATGATTTCAAATTTTTTTGTGTTTTAATTGTTAGGTCTTTCAGTTTAATTTCAAATCTATTTTTTATTCTGCGCTTACCACACGAGAAACCATGAAAAGTGAAATGTTTATATTTATGTGACCAAGTTCTATTTCATGTGATTATTACCGAAAGAATTCTGCTAATTTATATGATTGACCAAGTTCTATTTCATGTGATTATTACCGAAAGAATTCTGCTAATTTATAGTGATTGTTTTCAACCCCGTTGGATGAAGTTAATGCTAATAATTGAGGTACATCTATTGACTTACATAACAAGTGAAATTATTCTTATGGTTCATTTTGGAAGATCGTAATCAGTTTTGTGTCTTGTGATAACAAACGTTGTTGAGGGTTCCTTAGCATTGGTGGCTACCAAGAAGCAAAAATCATGTGTCAATAAATTAATTGTTGGTAATAAGTGGGGTTCCTAGCATGAGTGTGTTTGACTCGGTGAAATAATCCATTTTTATGCTTGGGAAAAGCCTCTTTTTTTTAATTGAATTGAACTTATCTCTCATTGGAACAAGAATAGAAAGTGCGATGGATAGGGTTCAAAGATGGTCAGACATAAGGTTTTGAGTTTTTTTGAGCTTTGAATTTCATTTGGTTAAGGTTAAATTTGTCACTATTTCTTATTTCGATATTTAAGTTATATAATGAATCTCCTACTCATGTTCGTTTATTGTTGAACAAATTCATTTCATGAGCACGAGTTATATTGATTCTAGAAGACTACTATACATTTCATACATTTGACTTGAATTTTCTTTGTAAGTAGGCGCATTTTCGATTGAAGCCGACTCCTTTAATTTTTTGAATATAAGTTATTATAAAATAACTCAAATTAATAGTTTTTTAGAGTTACTAAAAAATCTCATATTTTTTATTACTGAGGAAATTGTGAATATCACCAAAGGCATTCTTGTTGATATCAGAATCTATCTACATCATGCATGGGAGGTGGTTGAGTTTCTCCAACATGAGTGTCAGCTACAACTAGATGAACTACAAAAGTAGAATTGTAATTCTGAACTATTTTTTTTTCAAAACAACTCCCTATTTCATCCTGAATCCCATCAACAATCAAAGAGTGATCATAATAATGGATCCATTTCAGGAGCAGATTTTCATGCAGATGTAAAGGTTCAACCCGCACTTCCTAAGACCTTCATCGGACCTTGGGAAAAAGTTGTGAACCACAAGAATAAAACTAGTCTAGGATATGACAAGGATGTGTCCTTTCATATTTATGAATAGTCCAAGCCCATCTAGTTTCACAGCACTTGATTTCTTCTGGATGATCCATCCTCACTTTCTCTTATTCGACAACCACAAATTTTCAATTGCCAACATTGTGATCAGGTTGGCCATATGAAAGATCAATGTTTTGATATTCACCCTTTTGAGCATTGTGGTAAGCACACTCATCATTCAAATAGATGTTTTAGAAACAAAAATCCTGCAATAATGAAGGTTCACATTGCATGGATCACTTCTTGGCAATGGCCTTCAACAACCAAGAAGATATACCAATCAAACCACATAATTTATTCTCGAGTATTGGCTAATATTGCAGTGAATAATTCTTCATCTTCTCACCTTGCTTCTGACAGGGGGTAATTAATGGTTAGTTATCAACTTCGAAGACTCATAATTTGAATATTTATCAAGCGAGCTTGAGCCACAACTTGAACCTAAGCCAACTACCACAGCCTAGAGCTAGAGTTACCCAAGCCTAGAGATAAATTCAACCATATCCGTATTCATATTTGTAGCCATAGATAGAGTAATGCTCCATGATCATGTTTTTCTCGTCGGTATCCTATCTTAAACCACCACCTATAAAATATTTTGGTTTCTGCTATAGTTTGTGGCCATCTCAAACCATTATTAGTGAGCACTTCCACTAAAATAAGACTTTAGCTTCTAGACAGATTTGGAATTATTCCAGGAACTACTTCAAGTTTTAGTTCCAGAGTTGGTGGTGAGCCTTAAACCACCACCACTTGAGACATCAACTTCTCCCACATTTTGGTTTGTAGATTTTCTTAAACCACCATTTTAGAGAGCACATTCAACCATTAGATTTGATGCATTTTTATTTTATCTCTCTTCTTATACTCTCATATACACCCCTTTGGATTAAAGGGTGGAATGTTGGAAATTTAATCCATTAGGGTTATGGTGCGTTATGTAATCAATTACTAAAGTCCAAGAAACCTTGGAAACAACATCCAACTATTTCAACATTGTATTTATATGTACAATACCCTTAATATGAATTGAATTCATTTTCCGATTTTGATTCTGACATTTCTGACATTCTCTGACGACCCTTTCATTTAATAGAAGGTTGGATTCATGCATCAACTTGGTCTCTCCTTGCAATAGGTGTGAGGAAAAAGGAAAACTAGCTATTACCTTAGCCTATTATTAATTATAGATGGATTCAAAGTAATCGATCTCTAATTCTTGAGATGCGGCATACACACTTGTACTACTCGACCATAATGGAATTGATTTCAAGTTACAGAGAAATTAACTCAGCGATGAAAAGCCTTGTTCAGTGATTGCATGAGAATGATTATCTTATGGAAAACACCACAAAAAATGATCGGCTGAGGGAGTTTGTCTTGCATGCTTATAAGAAGAGGTTGTGAGGAACTACTTCTCCAGGATTATTAGTTTGGTTTGCTATATATTCTAAAGAAAGGAGGGTTAGGGTCATGGAGGTTCTCATTGAGCATTATTAAACTATTGAGAAAGATGAAATCATCGTTGAATTGGCCCAGCTGATGGCATCAACGGATTTCATTATGTATTTTCTTTTTGGGCAAGTGCAAATATTTTTGGCGGAATTACAATCACGCTTTATGATATTGAATTAAAGAATCAACCTGATGTAGTCGAATCTAGATCAAATCAAAGTTGCTTTTGAAAGATTAAATTTCAAGCTGGAAATAGCGTCACCCTTGGTTGTATTAATGACAACTAGAGAAACATTGAAGAAAGTGAAGAATGTGAAGGATAGTAGGTCACAACACCAATTCAGCTGGAGATGGTAGCCAAGTAAATGAGGAATTGTATTCTTCCCCTCCACAAACAAGGCCAGAAAATTTTCAGATCGAATGAAACCTTGCTCCTAGGGTGAATATTGATGGATAGCTTCTCTTTCAATTTTATCTTAAGTTATGCAAATATATAGTTATCTTAGGAGAATTTTGGTGGATATATATAAGTCAAGCCATAATATAATAATTGTATGTAGTTAGAAAATCAAAAGCACTAGTATTTTTTTGACACTTTTGAACTTATAGGAAAAATATATTTTCATCGTTGAACTTGGAGCACAAATATTTTGTCAGAGTTGTAAAAGGTTTCACCCTTCAAACCATATTTAATTAATATAAAATCCATAATTGTTTCCTTTAAAAAAGGAATACATACATATATGCATAGTTGACATTGAAATATTTTACTTAATATGGATATTAACATATTTCATTTATAAAACACGTTGTTCATATTAAAATATTATTCTTTAATTAATATACTTTTAAATATATATCAATATTATTTAACATTGCATAGTAAAATATTTTATCTATGGCGTATTGAATATTTGTAATTATTGATTTCTTCTAGGCATTGAAATATATGTGTATGTGTGTGTATTTGTTTCTATTTGAATATACATATATAATAAGTTTATAATGATATATATGTAATCCAATCCAAAACACGTACATATCTCTAAGAAAAATCACACCGCCTCCAAGAAATGTCTTCCAAAAAAATTCTTTAAATCTTAAAATGTGAAGAAAAATTTTTGAACAAAAAAGCTCAAAAGATTTATTTCAACACAAAACACGTACATACCTCCAAGAAAAATCACGTCGCCTCCAAAAATGTCTTCCAAAAAAGTTCTTTAAATTCAAACTTTGAACCTCCAAGAAAAATCACGCCGCCTCCAGAAAATGTCTTCCATAATTTTTTTTTAAACCCAAACTTTGAAGAAAAATTTTTGAATTCAAACCAAGTTGTAAGATGAAATGAAGTGCGAAATGTGCGAAAATTGTGAACCATTTCGCGGCAATTTATATTGACCGCGAAATATGTGTTTTGTAGGGGGCTCCACAAAAATTTCCGGCCGACGGAAAATTACACAATAGTTCGGCCGAACTTTTGATAATAAGTTCGGCCGAACTATTGTGACATTAGTTTTAACTGCTCGTAAGCGGAAAACATAGTTCGGCCGAACTAACGCGTCACCAATTACGCAGACCCAGGCTCTGAAAACGGTTCTGCAACTTTGGACTGATTAAACTCCATGAAAACTTGTTAATTAACTGTCGGAACCAAGACAAGCATTTTCAGAATTGAATCTACTTTCAGAAAATATAAATTTTATGGAATTTCGTAAACGTTTATTAATTTTAATTATTTTTCTAATAAAATGAGTGCAAACAATTTTTGAGGGTCATCGTGATTCAGTGAAATCAAAATTTTGTGTCTCCCAAAATACATTGTAAAAAAAAATGAAAAAATTATGGGGCATTACATTGGTCCGTTGACTCTAATGGGTAGCTTTTAGGTTTTTAGTTTATAACTTATATGTTAAGAAATTTGTTGCCACACGAAACATATCAAAAATACGCAGTTTTTCGTATTAGACCAATTCAAAAAATTCTAGTAATTATGATATGCATCCATTGGCTTTGTAAATATGACGAAACCAAAGTAGACTCTGTCTAGATTGTTGTAACACATTTTGTTTTTTCAAAAACAAGAATTTTCAATGAATACAACGTTGCCACATAACATGACTACTTATGAATTCTTTGATTGTTAAGAAACACACACTAAAAGAAACGCTAAGTTGACATATCAAATCCGCATAAAAAAAATTTCAAAAAATAAGTAATAGAAAGCTAACAAAATTTCTCACAACTTTTATTTTTACCGCAAAATGAAATTCTACACGGAAAAATTGTTATAGTTTGCAGAAAGTTGAAGAACCCAAAAAAATGAAAAAATTTTCTCAAAAAAGGGCAAAAAGTGTAACCCAGCTTCACATTTTCACCCATGAACATTGAAACTTCTTTTCATTTCCTATATTGAAATATTATAAGGTATATATAATTTTTTTTTTAATTTTAATTATCTTATCTCGTGATTAATATAAAATATAGACATCAAAATATTTTATTTATGGTTGAGAGAGAAATTGAAGTATTTTTACCACATCTCCTTTATAATGAGTTGTAATATTAAAATAAATTGAATCGAGCTAACACAATAAGAGTGAGATTATTAATATTTTATCACATTTTTATTATAGTAAACTTTTTTTTCTTTTGTTTTTCTTTTAATATTTCTTTTTTAAATAATGCCATTAGACTCCACTTTTATTGTGGATGAAATGCTATAATTCCCTCTATATTTTTCTCTGAATGTGATATCGAAGAAATTGAAAAAAATAATGAGTAAATGTTGAAAGCTGGTGTCGTTGATGCTGCTTAGCTGCTGTTTGTTTGAAGGAAAATCATGGAAAAAAAAATCCACTTATGATGGTGTTTTCATTGATGGAATTAGATGGAAATAAATTGAAAAGGATGACACATGTGTTCCAGATTAGTTACAACAAAGATGAAGATTATCATGGTGGAGAATGGTGCAGAGAAATTAGAGCCATTTATAGAGTTTCAGATCATGTCAGATGAAGATGAAAGTCACCTAAATGAGAAGAGATCGGAAACATATTTCTATTGGTATGTGGAAGTTTGAAAATGACCTCCTGGATTAAACGTTAAGGCCAATCAAAGTTGCAAGATCCCCCAAGTCAAACTTTCTAGAGCTAAGTTGGTTGGAGTATCTTTAGTGCATGACTAAAGTTTGGAAAAAAACCAAACCCATCTAAACAAAGGAGAACTGAGCATGCATGGATGGAACGATGAGGAAGCAGGATTTTTTTTCCATTGGTCGCATGTAGAGCCCACACTCCATGCTAGCTTGATGGAGATAACTGAACCAAACATTCCATGCTGGAGATGAACCACAATGGATGGTTTGAAACATGTTAACCAAACATTCTTGATGTGATTTCTACCAAAAGTGTTTCTCAATATTCAGTATTATCCCTGAGGATTTTATTTAGTGATTAAAAAAATCAATCGGGATGATGACAGTTGGGCACATCTGGAATTGATAATAGCAGGTTTTAGAGGAAGGTGATTGGCCCTTGGTGGAACCTCATTCCAACATTCACCCGAGAAAAGGTAACTCAACAAAACCTTAAGGAGGGCAGAGGAGAATTAGCAAGAAAACGTAGGAGCACAAAGTGCAGAGAAAAATATTCCTTTTGGCTGAGGCAGAGCCCATAGAACACTTAAGCCCATTGCAACATCCATAGTGGGTGTATCCCAAAGATATTTCAATGGGAACGCAAGCTTATGAGTTGGATGAAACAAGATCAGGGGATGTGGCCCTGACAACGACACTGTTATTGGCTCATAATTAAGCGGGAGGCCCCAACAACTGACATTGAATCACACAAGACTAGAATAAAGGTGACCCAAGATGATTTCAAAGTAGCAACATAGAAGAGCATTGACTCGACGGAAGGATTGATAAATACAAAGAGAAATGGTTGGGACCATTTTAATTTTTTATAAAGGAAATATAGTGAAAAAGCAGTCATGGGACCCTTCTCTCTCCTCTCTAACAACAAGATAGGTGGTAGCTTTTTATTGGTTAGAGGTGATTTCAACAACCTCCCAATGGGAGTGTGACACATGGAAGGCAAATTTGGTTTTTTTGGGCACTCGAAGGGCCCAGTTATGAGTTACATGTGGACCAATCGTAGGTCAACACATGACACAATTGATGTCAGCATGATGTCATCCAATTAATCAGAGCCTAGAAGGTTAAATAGTAGTGCAAAATGGAAGTGGCAATAAAGAGGCATTAGGCTAAATTTAATTTGCAACAGAGTGGAGATCAATAACATATAGGCGATATGTACCCCACTTACAGCTAGGCCTGCCAAGAGAAGCCTAAAATATTTACGCAGAGGCATATTTTATGTGCCAATATTGAGGGCTCTAGGCTAAGTACTAACAGAAGGTTTCCTATGGTAAATGAGATTAAGGGCACGAAGATAAAGGGGAAATGCATGATGACTTTATGGAAAAATATGAAGGAGGAGATATAAGCATTCTTGACAATTGATGATTCCGTCAAGTTGTGGAACGTAACCTAGAACATGGTTTTGCAGTGATTTCACATGTTAGAGGAAACTAAGAGCACAAAGGTTTATAATGAATAAATAAGCGTCATATTCCTAAATAAGGAGAAGTTTCTAAAGGAATATCCAATGGTCACTCCACCTGGTCCTATGGTGGAAACACAACTAAAGGCACTAAGGTTGTTTTGGCAGAATTAACAAAGGTTTTAATAAAATAAAAAGGGCCAAAAAAAATTTCTATTATTTGGAAGTGGTATATTAAAATTCCTTTTGGAATATGGTAATGTGCCTTGGGAATATGCATGGAAATTTGAGTCTGCAGTTATTTTGACAACTTGTTATGATTAACAGATCTTTTGGGCTAACGGATGGATGAGTCGACAACATGTGACGTTTTAGTGGCACTATTTGGAAGTTAAGCCAAAAATAACAACACAGATATAAAATCATGAATGAGTTGGAAGTATTTAAGAGGTGGAGTTAGTAGTTCTGGTAAAAATGGAGGCTCTCTAGAAACAGAAAACTCCTAGCTAAATTCTGTAAAATACCATAATAAGAAAAAATAACATGAAATCTCAAAGAAGTCATCGATAAATGCGGATAAAATATTTAGAAGTTAAATAACATATTCAAAAGAGTCAGTTGAATAGGAAAAACACAAAAATTAGGATATTCATGTAGAGATCAAAGAACAAGTTAACTAAAATCACATTCAAAAATATCAGTCCAAAGTTCTTTAAAAGTAGAATTAGAGAAGGAGAGTCAGCGTGTGCAAATCAATGTGTGTGGATATTTGTGTGTGAATCAATGTGTGTGGATCAATGTGTGGGGATCAATGTGTGTGTATCAGTGTGTGTGGATCAGTGTGTAGATGAAAGGTTGTTGGTGCAACAAGATGTATTGTGCATCAAGCGTGAATCAAAGATCATATTTGATATCTAATAGGTGAATAATGAATTGGATATTAGTGCTTTTGGTGATTGATGTTTTTGATGAATATGGTTTGGTTATTTTTTCAAAAATGAAATATTGTTGAAGGTATGGTGATTTTATCAGTATTCATAGATTTTCGAAGTTATTTGTAAGGTGGTCTTGGTGAGCAGTTGTAATGGGTAAGTTTGTTTGTTTATGAGGTAAGAGGTCTATCGGTTCTATTTTGAAAATAAATGAAAGCTGAATCGAGACGGTTAGAAAGTGGTAGCTTTCATATTAGGGGTAGTACGTATGTCCTTCCAATCGATGTTGGTAAATTATTATGGGAAAGAGTCCCTTTTAGTGGCAGTTGATAAATGAATAGGGGCAAGATTCCCTTTCAGTAGAGGCTAATAAACGAATATGGGTAGAATTCCCTTTTAGTGAAGACTATTAAACAGGCAGGGATAGAATTTCCTCTCTTTGGAAGCTAATAAACCTACAAGTAATACCTTGTGGGGAAATGATGTAATTAAGTTGAAACTTTTAATAAAAGGAAGATTTGTGTCTTATGTATATGTTTCTCACGTGCATGATGATGTTTATGTTTTAAATTATTAATTTGTGGTGTGGATCTAAGAATAATTTCTAAAGTGATTGAAAAGTATAATTTGTGAAGGATTGTATAATTTGGTCACACTACTGATTCAGCCCCAACCCCTCAGCAGTGTCCTAGTTTTCTATTGTTTCTAACAATTGGTATCAAAGCTAGTGTCCTTCATAACAATTTAAAAAATGAAAGGAAGATTGAGGATCATGGAGAAAAAAGGCCGAATTACCTCAGATGGAGTTTCGTTTATGAAAGGCTAAAATTATACAACTTGCAAGGTAAGTATGTGTTGTAGTGGCTAAAACCACCTTCCAGAATTTTTCCTATGTTTAAATTTTTGAGCCCAACCTTCTACTCACAGGAGCTTATATAGTACTACTATCATGTATTCATGCTTCGATTGAAACTTATCTTTTCATTCGTGTTTGTGTTTTCTCTATTTTACACAACTGATATTTTTAAGTCACAATCTAACCTTCGAACTTGGTCTTGTAGCAGTTCTAGGCTTGCCTCCAGAAACTACACAATCCATGAGGGCAAGCTTGACCTTGATGACTGGAATTGTGCAGTCATGAATGGTAGTTATGCCTTGAGCCCAGAAACTAGCTAGTCTTAGATGGAAGTCCAACACTAATCCTAGAAATTGTGTAGTCCATCATTGAGCTAAAAAACTGCGCAATACGCTAAGCTGAAAACTTTCCTAGCTCCCCAAAATTGCACAATATTTCTTGACAGTGTGCATGGAAGTTTCTCTAAAAACTATAAAAAAAATCAGAAAAGTTGAAAAAGAAAAAAGAATCCCTAAAATATATGGATCTATTTTTTGTAACCGGAAGGAGGCTTACTTGTTATTTTTGGAAACTTTTGCCATGTGTCAAATTTTTCTTGATTTTAGGCATGCACATCATAAAACCTATTTTTCTCAAATCTATGTAATAATGCCTCTATATCTCATTTACACATTCAATCTTGGAGAACTATCATTCCTCAGGAGATCGAGGAGCCATCGGTGCGACCGTTGTCGCTTTTCCGGGTGAGTTTCACGTTGATCGCTTCTTGTCGCTTTTTTTGTCACTTTTTTCCATTTGGATTGTGTGAGCAATGTTTTGCTTATTTCTTTACATGCATGTTGGAGTTTCAACTTGGTTTAGATTTTAGAAGTTTTTTTTCAAGTTATCATTTCACTCCCACAAGTGTCACATTATTTTCTTCGTTTTTTCACGGATGGTCGCTGTTGTAGCCACTCTCCTCACCATTTTGGTTTTCTTCCTATTTATTCAGTTTCTGCACTTGATTTTTGTTGTTTCATTCATATTTAGTTAGATATACACTCAATAAAACACTATCTCTCATATCTTCTCATTTTTTACACTTTCCATGGGCAGATCCACCTTTCCCTTGGTTGGTTCTCACTTTTCCCAGTTGGGCACTTTTCAATCCCAAGGATCAAGCTAAGAGCTTGGCCTCTAAAATTATGTAGTATGCAGTATAGGCTGGCCCAAATACACATTGTACAGTTCCAGATATCAGTCTGTATCCCTAGCTACTGCAACTATGAAATGCGTTGTATCTCCCAGAACACTGCCCAAGATGAACTGCACTTTGCATAGTCTCATAACTAAAGCTTTGACCTTGACTCTTGAGATTTTGCAATGCGTAGTTCCCACAGGAAGCCAACCCCTCTTTCCAGTAAAATTTTTGGAATCGTTCTCATCAAATGCTCGTTTTGATAATTGAACCGGGGTTGATACTTGAACATCCCTTGAAAGTGGATTTTCTTAAGATTGATGTTTGCTTTCCGTGAGTGTCTTTCTCTATCCCACAGGTACATCAACTATTGAGAACCTATCTAGCAGTCACTATTACCATGGCACCCAAGAGATTTGCATTAAAAGAAACCCCTAAAATAAGTACTAGGGAAGCATTTGAGCAAGCACTAGTTAACTTCCCAGTATATGCGGATAGTCAGCTATTTGTAGAAAAGGAATCAATAATAGCATGGAAACAAATTAAATATACTTTTTCAAAGGGCTTTGGCCCAGATTTATAGGACTAGTAGGTTTATCTCAACATTCGATAGTCAGGACTATAGAGGGTTGCATGCAGGGTCCTATTCAAATCAGAAAAATGTTGCTCCTGATTGAGAAAGAGGTTCAAAAAGGCTCCAAGACATTGTACCTAGATGCTATGGAGGCAAGAGACTGCTTCCGACCTGACACCATCACGAATTTTGGGTGTTAGGGCCCTATATTGTTAGTTTAGCTTCATTATTGTTATTTTTGTACCCATGTAGTCCCCAAATTGTTATATTGTGCCCTATAATAACACACTATAGTTATTTTTGTGCCCTTACATTATTATTTTTAGGTCAACATTGATTATATTGTGACCCCATGGACTCCTATATATAGAAAGGAGTTTTTTTCATTTGTATCATATAATAATTGTTGATTTATGTAATGTAAAGGAGGTTTACCCCTCGAAGTGGCTGATTTATAAGGCGTTGATCTCTCTTTCCTTCTATTTTTGGAGTTTTTTTCACAATATTTGGTATCACAGCTTTGGATTCTAGGGTTTCGCTACTTCAAAGAGGTCATTGTGGAATTTTATCTATAAAAATTTTCTACAAAGGTTCAGATGATAAAAAAAACCCATTTGCGAAGAAATATTGAGGTGCTTTGTGTAATTTTTTTTTAACTTGGTTCAAAATATTGTCAGAGATATGATCTGTGGAATTTAGGGTAATTTCAGGCTCTCGAATTTCCTCTAAAAGAGGTGACCTTGGTAAAATCATCATAACTCTCTCTCTCTGAGCATCAGATAGGAATTCTATAAAAAATTGTTAAAAGTACATGGACTATAGTTTCTTATGTATCAAATTCAGAGCGGAAGGAGGAAATAGTGACACGTGGCATGACGTACAAGTTAGCCATACTGAAGTAGTCCATAATTAGGTCATTGTGGGAGATTGGGTATAAATTTTACTTGAAGAATCCAAATCATGTCATAAATGTGGCATTGGAAAGATGATTTAGAGGGATAATAAAGGATCGAAGATAAAATCTTAGGGATCTGAAATCACAGAGATCGATCAAATTCAATATCGAGCTTCAAAAAAGTAAGAAAAAGGTGTGTATTTTTTCAAAATTGCATCAGTATTGTTTGAAAAATCAGTTTGAAGAATGGCATGGAGCTAAGATGTATGGCGTGGAAGCTAAGATGGATGGTGTGGAAGATAAAATGGATGGCATGGAAGCTAAGATGGATGGTATGAAAGGAAACATGGAATATAAGATGGATGGTTTGAATAAAGGCATGGAAGCTAAGATGGATGGTTTAAAGAAGGGCATGGAAGCTAAGATGGATGTTTGTGTTTTCTCTATTTTACACAACTGATATTTTTAAGTCACAATCTAACCTTTGAACTTGGTCTTGTAGCAGTTCTAGGCTTGCCTCCAGAAACTACACAATCCACGAGGGCAAGCTTGACCTTGATGACTGGAACTGTGCAGTCATGAACGGTAGTTATGCCTTGAGCCCAGAAACTAGCCAGCCTTAGATGGCAGTCTGACACTAATCCTAGAAATTGTGTAGTCCATCACTGAGCTAAAAAACTACGCAATACGCTAAGCTGAAAACTTTCCCAGTTCCCCAAAATTGTACAATATTTCTTGACAGTGTGCATGGAATTTTCTCTAAAAACTAAAAAAAAATCAGAAAATTTGAAAAAGAAAATAGAATCCCTAAAATATAGGGATCTATTTTTTGTAACCTGAAGGAGGCTTACTTGTTATTTTTGGAAACTTTTGCCATGCGTCAATTTTTTCTTGATTTTAGGCATGCACATCATAAAACCTATTTTTCTCAAATCTATGTAATCAATGCCTCTATATCTCATTTACACATTCAATCTTGGAGCGCTATCATTCCTCAGGAGATAAAGGAACCATCGGTGCAACCGTTTTCGCTTTTCCGGGTGAGTTTCACGTTGATCGCTTCTTGTCACTTTTTTTGTCACTTTTTTCCATTTGGATTGTGTGAGAAATTTTTTTCTTATTTCTTTACATGCATGTTGGAGTTTCAACTTGATTTAGCTTTTAGAAGTTTTTTTTCAAGTTATCATTTTACTTCCACAAGTGTCACATTATTTTCTTCGTTTTTTCACGGATGGTCTCTGTTGCAGCTACTCTCCTCACTGTTTTGGTTTTCTTCCTATTTATTCAGTTTCTGCACTTGATTTTTGTTGTTTCATTCATATTTAGTCAGATATACACTCAATAAAACACTATCTCTCATATCTGCTCATTTTTCACACTTTCCTTGGGCAGATCCACCTTTCCCTTGGTTGGTTCTCACTTTTCCCAGTTGGGCACTTTTCAATCCCAAGGATCAAGCTAAGAGCTTGGCCTCTAAAATTATGTAGTATGAAGTATAGGCTGGCCCAAATATGCATTGTGCAGTTCCAGAGATCAGTCTGTATCCCTAGCTGCTGCAACTATGTAAGGCGTTGTATCTCCCAGAACACTGCCCAAGATGAACTGCACTTTGCGCAGTCTCAGAACTCAAGCTTTGACCTTGACTCTTGGGATTTTGCAATGTGTAGTTCCCACAGGAATTCAACCCCTCTTTCTAGTAAAAATTTTGGAATCGTTCTCATCAAATTTTCATTCTGATAATTGAACCGGGTTTGATACTTGAACATCCCTTGAAAGTGGATCTTCTTAAGATTGATGTTTGCTTTCTGTGAGTGTCTTTCTCTATCCCACAGGTACATCAACTATTGAGAACCTGTCCAACAGTCACTATTACCATGGCACCCAAGAGATTTGCATTAAAATAAACCCCTAAAATAAGTACTAGGGAAGCATTTGAGCAAGCACTACTTAACTTCCCAGTATATGCGGATAGTCAGCTATTTGTAGAAAAGGAATCAATAATAGCATGGAAAAAAATTAAATATAAATTTTCAAAGGGCTTTGGCCTAGATTTATAGGACTAGTAGGTTTATCTCAACATTCGATAGTCAGGAATATAGAGGGTTGCATGCAGGGTCCTATTCAAATTAGAAAAATGTTGCTCCTGATTGAGAAAGAGGTTCAAAAAGGCTCCAAGACATTGTACCTAGATGCTATGGAGGCAAGAGACTGCTTCCAACCTGACACCATCACGAATTTTTGGTGTTAGGGCCCTATATTGCTATTTTAGCTCCATTATTGTTATTTTTTTACCCATGTAGTCCCCAAATTGTTATATTGTGCCCTATAATAACACACTATAGTTATTTTTGTGCCCTTACATTATTTTTTTTAGGTCAACATTGATTATATTGTGACCCCATGGACTCCTATATATAGAAAGGAGTTTTTGTCATTTGTATCATATAATAATTGTTGATTTATGTAATTTAAAGGAGGTTTACCCCTCGAAGTGGCTGATTTATAAGGCGTTGATCTCTCTTTCCTTCTATTTTTGGATTTTTTTTCACAATATTTGGTATCATAGCTTTGGATTCTAGGGTTTCACTGCTTCAAAGAGGTCATTGTGGAATTTTATCTATAAAAATTTTCTACGAAGGTTCAGATGATAAAAAAAACCCATTTGCAAAGAAATCATGAGGTACTTTGTGTAAATTTTTTTTAACTTGGTTCACAATATTGTCGGAGATATGATCTGTGGAATTTAGGGTAATTTCAGGCTCTCGAATTTCCTCTAAAAGAGGTGACCTTGGTAAAATCATCATAACTCTCTCTCTCTCTCTGAGCATCAGATAGGAATTCTATAAAAATGGTTGAAAGTACATGGACTATAGTTTCTTGTGTATCAAATTCAGAGCGGAAGGAGGAAATAGTGACACGTGGCATGATGTACAAGTTAGCCATACTGAAGTAGTCCATAATTAGGTCATTGTGGGAGATTGGGTATAAATTTTACTTGAAGAATCCAAATCAGGTCATACCCGTGGCATTGGAAAGACGATTCAGAGTGATAATAAAGGACTGAAGATAAAATCTTAGGGATCTGAAATCACAGAGATAGATCAAATTCAATATCGATCTCCACAAAATTAAGAAAAAGGTGTGTATTTTTTTAAAATTTCATCAATATTGTTTGAAAAATCAGTTTGAAGAATGGCATGGAGCTAAGATGTATGGCATGGAAGCTAAGATGGATGGTATGGAAGCTAAAATGGATGGAATGGAAGCTAAGATGGATGGTTTAAAGAAGGGCGTGGAAGCTAAGATGGATGTTTTGAAGAAAGGTGTGGAAGCTAAGATGGATGGTTTAAAGAAGGGTGTGGAAGCTAAGATGGATGGTTTGAAGTAAGGCATGGAAGCTAAGATGGATGGTTTGCATAAGGGCGTGGAAGCTAAGATGCATGGTTTGAAGAATGGTATAGAAGGAAACATGGAATATTTGAAGAAATAAATGGAAGGTTTGAAGGAAGGTTTGGAAAATTTGCTACAAGAAAAGCTTCCTAATGGTGAAAAAGTAGTGGAGGAAACTCATGATGAGAAAAAAAGAAATGTTAATCATGATTTCATAGACTCTAATGTTGGATTTAAGACCCACCATATTCCAAAGATAGATATGAGGAAGTTTAATGGCAAGGATCTGATAACTTGGATACTACAAATGGAGAAATACTTTGAGCTCCATAATACAAAAAACACATAAAATGTACACATTGCAACTTTATATTTACAACAAATTCAGTTTGTATGGTATCGATGGCTTTGTTATCATAAACTTCTGGTCACTTGGTCAATTTTTAAGAAGGAAATGATAGCACATTATGATGATATAAAGAGCAAAACCTTCATTAGCCAATTGGTAAATCTCAAACAAAAGGGTTCAATGATAGAGCACATTGGGGACTTCAAAAAATTGAATATAACCTGGTAAATAATATTCCAGAGGAACATAGGATTGATGTCTTCATATGGAATATAAAGGATAACATCCAACATGAGGTTTGCCTTTGGGAACCTAATATATTGGAGAAGGAATTCAGGTTGGAAAGAAAAATTGAAAGAAAAAT
The DNA here is from genome assembly GCA_034641835.2 of Pinus albicaulis. NCBI lineage: Eukaryota > Viridiplantae > Streptophyta > Pinopsida > Pinales > Pinaceae > Pinus > Pinus albicaulis. The sequence continues at coordinate 349,535,457 of CM076584.1, forward strand.
AATGGTGACAAGGAAGCCTACCACTTACAACTATAAATATGGAAGTTTTGCTACTCCTAGACTTCCACAACCTACAAGGATGACACCAAAAAAATTGAAAGAAAAAGGAGCAAAAGGGAGTTGCTATAGTTGTGATAGAAATACACCAAAGGTCATAAGAAATAATTTTACATGGATTGTGAAGAGGAGGAAGAAAACGAACAAGAAACTTCAAAATAAAAGGATATACATTAGGAAACAACCGTAGAGGAAGAAGAAATGAATCCGACCATATCCTATAATGCATTAGCAGGAATTACCACTCCTCAAAATCTCAATACATAATGACATATCAAGAATAAAAATTTAATGTGCTTATTTATTTGGCTAGTACCCATAATTTTATTCATTGTAAGGTAGCTAGGGAATTGAATTACTTCCTATACCCAGCGCCAGAGTGTCAAGTGATGGTGGAAAATGGAGGAACTATAAATTTCTCTGGAAAGTGCCATAATATCAAGCTAATCATGGGGGAATATGTATTGAATATTCCAATTCTTTCCATTCCAATGGGTGGTGATGATGTTGTACTAGGAGTACAATGGTTACAATCTTTGAGGATGGTAGGTTTTAATTTTCAAGAACTTCTCTTGAAACAAATTTCAGAAGGAAATGAAATTGAATTACGAGTTATTTCAGGGAATCTAGGAAAGATAATGAGCCCTAATCTCATGAAAAATATTCTGAATAAAGAAAAATGAGGCGTCATTTCACAATTATTCTCACTAGAATTTCCAACATCAAAATCATCTATTTCTCCAGATCTCCAGAAAACCTTGGAAAATCATTCCAATGTGTTTCAAACTCACAAAGTAATCCCACCTATTCGTGATCATGATCATGATATTCATTTGATTCTAGGAAGTGTTCTTCCAAACATCAGGCCTTACAGATATCCTTATGTCCAAAAGAGCGAAATTGAACGTATGATTGCAGAAATGCAAGACGTTGGTATAATTCAACCTAGTCAAAGTTATTTTTCTGCTCCAGTAGTATTGGTGCACAAGAAGGATGGATCATGGTGCATGTGTCTGGATTATAGGGATCTCAATAAGCTCACTATTAAAGATAAATTTCCTCTTCCTGTGATTTATGAATTATTGGTTGAATTATATGGAGAAATTTAATTCACCAAGTTGGATCTTCGTTCAGGATATCACCAAATTAGAATGAAGACGGAAGAAATTCCGAAAACAATATTTTGAACTCATGAGGGTAATTATGAATTTTTGGTCATGCCTTTTGGCCTTAAAAATGCACCTTCTACATTTCAAGGGTTGATGAATTCCATTTTCAAACCCTTCCTTAGAAAATTTTTGTTAGTATTTTTTGATGATATACTAATCTATAGCAAGCCTTGGAAGGATCATGTTCAACACATTGACAGGGTGCTCAAACTATTGCAAGAGAAACAATTATATGCAAAAACCTCCAAATGTTTCTTTGGAGTACAAGAGGTGGAATATTTGAGTCATATTGTATCTCAGGAGGGTGTTAAGGTAGACCCTAACAAAATTAAAGCCATTAAGGAATGGAAAGTCCCCACAACCATAAAGCAACTGCGAGGATGTCTCTGGTTAACAGGGTATTATCGCAATTTTTTTAAGAATTATGGGAGAATAAGAGCACCTCTAATAGAATTATTGAAGAAAGGTGAATTTTCATGGACTCCTGGAGAAACTAAGGCCTTGAACATCTCAAAGGGATAATGTGCCAAGAACCGGTCTTAGCTCCGCCAGACTTCACAAAAACCTTTATTGTGGAATGTGATGCCTCGGGAAATGTAATTTGTGTTGTTTTAATGCAATAAGGAAGACCCGTTGCTTTTGAAATTCGTCCAATCAAAGGAAATTATTTATAGAAAGCTATTTATGAGAAGGAAATGTTGGCAATACTACATGCACTAAAGAAATGGCAACCTTTCCTAATGGGAAGGAACTTCAAGGTAAAAACTTATCATGATAGTCATAAATAATTTTTGGAACAAATATTATGTTCAGAAGAGCAACAAAAATGGGTCACAAAGATGTTGGGTTATGACTTTGAAATAATCTACAAATAAGGGAAGCTAAATGTTGTTGTATATGCACTCTCAAGAAAGGATGAAGATGTGTAAGCATTGCTTATTGTCATTTCTATTATCCAACCCGATTGGATAAACGATGCAAGGGAGGAATGGAAGAATGAAGAAGAAGTATGGACACTCATTCAAAATATGTAACAAGATCCCAGTACATCTGATAAATTTAGTTGGAAAAATTATTCCTTATGGTACAAAGATCACTTATATCTTAGTAATAATTCCCAACTAAAACAAAATATTCTTTTGGAATTGCACTCCTCTCCCTTAGGAGGACACTCATTATTTTCAAAAACTTAACATAGGGTGAAGAAGTAATTTTCTTAGGATGGCCTTAAATCTAATATTAAAAATTTTGTGGCAGAATGTTTAAATTGCCAGCAAAATAAAGTTGAGACAATTAAGACCCCGGAACTGCTACAACCTTTATCGATTCCTAATCAACGTTGGGAGGAGGTTTCAATGTATTTTATCACGGGTTTAGCTAAGTCCGAAAGAAAGAGTGACATCATGGTGGTAGTTGATAGACTTACCAAGTATGCACACTTTTGTGCATTATATCATCCATTTAAAGTGAGTGCAGTTTCTACTAGATTTATGGAAACAATTTAGAATCTACATGGAAAGCCAAATATTATTGTAAGTGATAACGATCCCATTTTCACTAGAAATTGGACATAACTATTTTATTGTTTGGGTAATCAATTAGCTCATAGCTCATCTTATCATCCTTAATCCGATGGGAAAACTGAGATAGTGAAAAATTTCTTGGAGGGATATGTTCGTTGTTTTATATATGATAAACAAACAAAATGGGTCAATTGGTTACCTCTAGCTGAATGGTGGTAGAACACTTCCATCCACACTGCAGCAAAAATGACTCCATTTATGGCACGTTATGGATATCATCCACCATCCATCACATCATATTTAAGATAAAATTCTAAGGTTTAAGCAATGGAATATCACTTCGAGCATCAACAACAAGTTCTCCAATTCTTAAAGGATAACCTAAATTTGGCACAAAATCAAATGAAACAACAAGCAGATCAACATTGTAGTGAGAGAATTTTTGATGTAGGATACTAGGTATTTTTACGACTACAACCATACAAAAAAATGTCCCTCAAGCAAGCTAAGAAGGATAATAAATTATTTCCAAAGTAATATGTTCCTTACAAGGTGTTGCAAAAGATTGGTACTATGGCATACAAATTGGAGCTTCCTACATCTTCTTGAGTGCGCCCAATTTTCCATTTTTCATTCTTAAAGAAGGTTATAGGTGACAAAATTTCGGTTCAAACAATATTTCCAGAACTTGATGAGGAAGTAAAAATGATGTTGGAACCTAAATCAGTCACGAAAATAAGAACTTGACAGCTACAAAATCGATAAATTTCAGACTATCCCATCAAGTGGAAGAACTTAGCCACTAAATATTCCACATAGGAGGATGAGAATTTTATAAAAAAGAATCCAAAACTACTCAAGCGTTGAGGACAACACTTTTTTGAAGGAGAGGGGCATGTTAGGGCCCTATATTTTTAGTGTATCCCCCTTATTGTTATTTTTGTACCCATGTAGTCCCCATATTGTTATGAGTGTGCCCCATAATAGCCCACTATTGTTATTTTTGTGCCCTTACATTATTATTGTTAGGTCGACTAGGATTATATTGTGAAGCCATTGACTCCTATGTATAGAAAGGAGGTTTTGTAATTTGTATCATCTAATAATTGTTCATTTATGTAATTTAAAGGAGGTTGCCCCCTCAAAGTGGCTTATTTCTAAGTCATTTATCTCTCTTTTCTTCTATTTTTGGAGTTGGTTTCATAACATTGGGGAGACCATCAAACAATACCAATATTGGCATCAATATGTGACCGAGAGGCATAAATTCAAAGTTTCCCATCTTGATTTCACCCAAAATATAGCATTATAGTGTTTTGTCTTGTTAGGTTGTCAAGTTGTCTCTACCCTATTTTGTCTTACATGGGTATGAGTGGAAAATGTAATATTATTTGTAGTTATTGTAAAAGTGCAATTCCAAGTGTCCATGTTGGAATGTGAATAGTCATATTGTAATGTAATGAGTTATTTTGTAAAGAAGTTGAAGAGTTATGAGGGGAGTCCAATATTCACAAAGGGGGGAAGCCAAGAGTCACCCCCCTTTGTTATAAATGTATCCTCATTACTCATGTAACAGGCTTTTGGGAGCCAATATTTTGGCTATGCTTAGGCTTAGGAAGAACCTGGGAGTTTTTTTTTATCCTTTTTTTCTCCATACCATACAAAGAGTAGTATACTTCTTTGGAGGAGAAGGTGTTGTAGACTTCACGTTCCACTATTGGGGCAAGTGGCTTGTCAAATGTTGTATGTATTATTGGAACTATCACTTTTAATAAAACTCAGAACTGACATGCTTTCATGCATATGTTGGGGATATAGTAGGAATATTCTTGTTGTATTTGAAATATATGTTAGTTAACTTATGCATATGATTATGACCTATTTCATTTTCATTTGTATGAATCGTGTTGGATGTTTTTTGATGTATCAATCTATCACCTTAACTTGTCAAATATTCTTCTTGTTAGTTCGTGTGATGTCATTTTTCTTGTGTTTTCCTTCTAAGTTGCATCGTATTACAGGATTCCAAGGGGCACAATTCCTTTTCCATTCGTGTGTTGCAACCATCATGCATCGCACTTGTCTCTCCACAAGGTCACACACTTGTTCTCACTAAAGAAATTGTCCACCACTCTATGCATTTTTCAAAACATGGCAGATCCTTAATGCCCCACTATTGGGAGTGCTAATCCAAATGGTGTGAGGTCTTGTTGGTACTTCATATCAAGGAGATCACTTTAATTTTTGAAATTCCATCACCGTCGAATTTTCTAGCGCTAGAATGAAGGCTAGATGACAAGTTACGCCCTTGAAGTCTATTTTGAATTTCCACACTCATCTAATGAGTTCTTCCCAAATAATACTCCCAGAATGTTTGACCAGAAATGAAAAATTCCAAGTGCCGACGAATATTATCGATGACTTTTCAACTCTTAAATTTGATGGTGAGGGTGAAACAACCTTATTTGAGCATACTGCTCGTTTTCTTTAATTTTTTACAAATAACAACATCCACTGTGAGGATGTTAGTTGTAGGTTTTTCATTCTCACATTCGAGGGGTGTGTAAAGAAATGGTGTCACATAGTGACCGATGGATCCATACACTCTTTCGAACACCTTGTCACAAAACAGTTTCATGCTTTTGACATGTATGATCGTAAACATTTGTGAAAGAAAATTTTAGAATTGTGAAAATCATCTGATGAATCACTGCATCATTTTCAAAATAGTTTCATGCATTTGTTCTTTGAATTTCCAAAATTGTAAGTTGATTGCAATTTATGTTTAGGAATATTTCAATATCTTGTTCACATTTAAAAAAATTCGCACAAGTTAGAATATTTTGAACAACTCCCAGTATACCTCAATGTTAGAGCTTCTAAATTTTCAACAAACAATGTTGTTTTTCCAAGTGAACCTCACCCCCCCTCTCATCAAATAGGTCTTGTCCCACAAGTTGAGGTGGGAGATATTCAGAAGTCATCCATTGATCTACCACCATCTCTTCCCACCCCCAACGATATGAATTTCAGCGCAGGTTTGGACAATGAGTTTGACGGTTATCATGAATTTTTATCTCCTTGTCCTCCATCCTTTGGTCCCTTTGATCCTCTGGATTGTGAGTTTTTGTGTTCACCTATTTCAAGTCGTTCTTGCGATGCTCACGAGGATCAAGTTTTAGATGGATTTGGTGTTGAGCATCCAACTTTCAATATCATTTATGATGATTATTTGTGGGAGACCATGGTTGGAAAATAATTTGTGATGGAGGATTACTTTATTCCTTCCCCACTTCTCCCACACCATCTTGACATTTTCCACGATTTTGTCATTCCGGTTGAATCTTGTGAAAATCTAGTTTTTGATCATGTTACTAGTTCCAATCATTCACATAATACATGGGGTGTTATTTTTTCATCCATATGCGGAGAGGATGAATATTATACTCTTGATGCTTCCAATCTCTCATCTTTCCTTTCTGAAAATGTAGAGGGTGAAATTTTCCATTTTCAATCTTCCCCTCTATATGATTCATCAGACCATGAGGATACCCCTATTTGTAATATTTAACTTTCTATTTGTGGTGGTCCTGACCTATTCATTGATTTAGTTGATCACAATTATGATTCTTCTATTGTTAATTTTTCAAAGCCATTGATCTTTGATGATCTACCTTTCGATAAGATGGAACTTCCTCAAGTTGTCGAGGCACTTCAGCCCAAGTTGATGGTTATGTCAAGTTTTCGTAGCCTTGAGGTTAGCTCCACTTCCGATCAGAAGAGTGTTAAATATTATGAGGCTCCTAATCACTCTATTGTGCATATTGAAAATCAATATTTTTTACAATTTTCATATCTTCCATATGTGTTACATGATCCTATCGCTTAGTCATTGGAGGATTCGTATGTAGCGAGCATTGTGGAAAAATAAATTCCTTCTTTCTTTATGTTTTCTCACCTTCATTGTTCAAAAGTTTTTGTTTGTAATTATTTTCCTCAAAGTGTGTCACGACACCATGATACAACCACATAATGTCTTCCATGCACTTTATTCTCTTACTTTTCTGCGAGTATATTTAAACTTCAAACATTTTGGTTTACACTATATTCTATTTCTTATTTCTTGATTTTCTTATATATCTTTCTCGACATGAATTCCCTTGCCCACGTAGGCCAACCAATGCGTTGATGGCTGCATTGGAAGTATCACTTCATGATCTAAAAATGGGTTGGATAACTTGATATGCTTTTCAAGAACCTCCCACTCAGTTAAACAAATAAAAGATCTAGCTTATACTTGACTTTTGTGGAATTTTAGACTTGAAATAGGTGTATGATTTTTAACTATTTAAGTGCCTTAAGTCCATTTTTTTTTCTGAATTTGAACATGTTAAATATAAATATAATGCAGCAAATAGAAATCGACACATAACAGAAAATTTAATCTAGAAGTTCACCTGAATATCGTGGGCTACGTCTCCTTGAGCTCTTGTCATCTTGACTTGGCTCTTTCGGATTATGGAAAGTTTATTTTACGAGCTACAAAATCAAATCCAATGGTTAATTGAACTGAACCAATGGGTTTATAATACCATTATATCCCTTTCATGGTTTTCATCACTCTGAAAACAGATCTAGCCTTCCTTAGACTTGATTCCTTCTGTCGGTGCTCTTGAGCTACACTGAGCTTCTATATGGAACTAACTCCCTCAAATTTTTTTTTTTCCCTGAAACCTCACCTACTATCTCCATCACATATCATACTTCCAAAATGGACTGATCATTTTCTCAAAATGAGTATTGCATCCCCAAACTAGGCCTCCCTCCACAATTGGCCTTGGGCTGCCCAAAAATTACCTGTAGGTTATAGACATTTAGAAGTCTTAAAATGACTCTTAAAATCCCTTAAATGGATTAATAATGTCAAAAATATTCATAATATACTATTGGTTCGCTGAAATTGGCCTCCAGCTGCTCCAGTTTCGCCTCCGACACCTGGTGGCACCCCCTAGCTCAGGGGTCAAAGAAAAATTCTATGTGGATTTTAAAGCTATATAATTATTCAAAAGCTTCTTAAAACTCCTCCATTGGCTTCATAATTCTCATTACAGTCAGAAATGACTATTGGTTTGCTGAATAAGGCCTTTAGCTGCCCTAGCTAGGCCCCTAACTACTGCTGGCACTTGTTGGCCCTAGTGGCCCTTGGAAATTCACTGAATCATCTTGGTCTTAAAAAGTCCTATACAATCTATAAAAACCACACCATTAGTTCCATAACATCTAAAGCATCCAAAAATTACTATTTGATTACTGAGAAAGGCCTCTAGCTCCCCTGGCTAGGCCTCAAACTATTGATGGCCCATGGTGGCCCTAGTGACCCCTAGAATTTCTCTGAAGAAAAAACCTACTCAAAAGTCCTCTAATGGCTCTACAACCATCACCACTGAGTCTAGAATGTCTTATATAGTGGAAATTGACAAGTGGCACTCCAAATTTGGTCGAATCTAGCTCAAGATAGAGCCTGAACTCATTTTGGCAAATGACCCCTAAAAATCCTCCACCAAACTTGGAGGAGCTGGACTTAACTCCAGTTAAAAGTGGCAAAATCCGAAATTTCTAGTGGCATGCCAAATATTCCCCCATATAACCGTTAGCCATTTTTTAGGGTGGTTAAGTTGGTCACATGTCTGCCTGAATCTTTGCGGTCTTCAAAACGGTGGGTAGATAAATTGTAACCTCGTGGCATGTGACAGGTATTCAGTTGGCAGCTACAGTTGTGCAGACAATGGGAGGAGGTTTAAATTGTGGCTATTAATCTGCATGTGAACATGTTTTAAATATTAAACGGAACCCTCGTGGTTTTGGGGCTTAGCCCTTGGTTCTTGGCACTAAGGCCACATGGGGGGGTTGGCCCCCTTCAACCCCCATATGTGTAAGCACTTAAATAAACGTTGCACACCATAATTTTTAATAGCCATTGTTAGGAGAGTTGGTAAATCGTGTGCGTGTGCGGGTAGTAGGTCTTGTGTTCAACTCTGGTACAGTCCAAACAATATTTTACCACTCCATTCATGGGCCACATGGTGGCCTCTGGGCCTGCCATGTGGCAGCATCCAATTGGTTTAAAAATTCTAATGTACATGCAACAACAAATCACATCATGCCACTTGGAATGAATTGACTGGCCCAGATAGAATATTCTAGGGAATATTTTAAGGAATATTCCAAGAATATTCCCTAGAATATTCTCTTCTTAATTTTCCCAAATTCCAGTAAAACTTGGTCAAAGTCCAAAAATTGCAGTTTACTGGACTTTTCAAACTACGATAACTTCTTCATACGGTGTTTGTTTTTTGAACCGTTCATGGCACCAGAATCAAGAAGACGAGATCTATCTGGTCGCTCAGGTTCGACACACTTTCTGACACTTTTAATTTTGAACTATCACTTAGGTCCTTGATCCAAATCTGATCACTTCACATGACTTTGGCCTGTGCTCTATTTAGGTTAGGAGAAGGGATAATATTTTTCCTTCTTTTTTGTTTTCTTTGATTTTCTTTAGATTCATTTTTTTTCCGTTCTGCTTCTTTCCTTTTCACTTATAGGTTAGTTTCCACATGAGGCCGTGTTTGGTTTCTGAAGAAATAATGGTGAAACCCAATAGGAAGTTGTGCTACTATCAAAAATTGGTTTTCTATCTTTTCCCTCTCTTTGCGTAAATTGTGCATTGTTTTAAGTTGATGATACTATGATGGAAAATGCTTTCCTTGTCGAATAATATCACAGAGAAATCATGATATTTGAATTTCAACTAGTACTGCCTACTCTAATCGGTTAATCCTTGTCAACCTAGTTGAGTAGAGTAATGAGGGAAGAAAAACCTTAACAAGTATGTCAGAGGTGTATATAAAAATCATTCTCTGAATTAAAATCCTCTTCTACTCTCAATAATTAGTTACCCCTCTTCTACCCCATGAAATAAATAGGTGCCTATGCACAGTTCTTTGAACAAAAAATGAAAAAAATGAAAAAAAAAATAATGGGCCAAAGAAGAGAAATGCTTCCTACATAGAGAGAAGGAGAAAGCAATTCTGATGGGGTACTATCTAGGCTCATTGGCGGCAAAGAATTGTTTGTGTTCCTGAAGTGACTCCATCGGTGTACTATCCAGGCCTGCTGGCAACAAAGCAACACCAAATATGAAAAATAAGACTCTGAAATTTTCTTTTACTTGTGCAATTATATACTCTTCATCCCCAATAGAAACAACTCTATTTTACCTATCTTGGTTACTGTGCCACCGATGAAAAGGATGGATGGGCCTATGTCTTTAACTCAGACTAAGTGAGGAAGTTGTGGTAATCAATGAACTGAATAATACTTCCTGAAGGGTGAGACTAGTTTTGCATGAGACAAGATTCGTTCAGAGAGTTAGAGTTCTACTAGTGTGTCGCTATTGTTGCAACGGCTACAACCACCCTCCAAATTTTTTCCTATCCTTATATTTTGCAGCCTAACCTTCTACTCACAGGAGATTATCTTGAACTATTATAAAGTATTCATGCTTTTATTTAAACTTTTATTTTCATTTGTTCTTTTGTTCACTCAATTTTAAACTTAATTGATCTTTCTAAGTCATAATCTAACCTCCAAACTTGGTCTTGTAGTAGTTATGGGATTTCCTCCATAAACTGTGCAATCCATGAGGGAAATTTTGACCTTGATGACTAGAAGTGTGGGTTCATGACTGGAAACTGTGCCTTGAGCCCATAAACTACGCGATCATGGATGGAAGCTCTACATTGAGCCCAAAAAATGTGTAGTGCATCACTGAGCTTAGAATCTGCGCAGTACACTAAGCTGGAAAGTTTCCCAGTTCCCTACAATTTCACAATATTTCCCTCTACTATGCATGAAATTTTCCCAAAAGAGAAGAAAAAAGTAGAAAATCTATAAAAAAAAACATCCTCAAAATATAGGGATCTATTTTTTCTAACCCGAAGGAGGCACACTTGCTATTTTTGGAAACTTTCTCCATGTGTCACTTTTTCCTTGATTTTAGGGATGCGCACCATAAACCATAATTTTCTCAAATAAATTTAATCGACACCTCTAGATCTCATTTTCACATTTGATCTTGGAGCTCAAACATTCCCAAGGAGATCAAGGAACCTTCGGTGGGATCTTCGTCGCTTTTATGGGTGAGCTTCGCGTTGATCACTTTTTGTCACTTTTTATGTCACTTTTTTCCGTTTGTCTTATGTGATAGTTGTTTTTATTTTCTCTTTGCATGCATTTTGATGTTTCAAATTCCTTTACATTGTATAAGTGTTGTTTCAAGTTATCATTTTCCTTTCACAAAGGTCACATTGGTTTCTTCAGTTTTGCACCAATGGTCGTCGTTGCAACGATTCTTCGCACCAATTTGGTATACTTCTCATTTATTCAGTTTCTGCACTTGATTTGTGTTTTTTCATTTAAACTAAGTCATATTTTCACTCAAGTCAAAATTATCTCTCATATTTTCTCGTTTTCACACTTCCCTTGGGCATATCCACCTTTCCCTTGGATAGTTTTCACTTTGCCCAACTGGGAACTATGCAATCCTAAGGCTCAATCCGAGAGATTGGCCTATAGTATTGCACATTACATGGTAAAGGCTGGCCCAAATATGCATTGCACAGTTCCAGGGCTCATCCTGTATCGATGGCCACTGAGACTGTGCAATGTGCAGTCTCTCCCAGACCACTGCCAAGGTTGAACTGTGCATTGCATAGTCTCAGACCTCAAGCTTCGACCTTGATTGCTAAGACTACGTAGAGCGTAGTTCCCATAGGTAGCCATCCCCTATTGCAAGTGAAAATTTTGCAATCCTTCCCATTAGATGCCCAGTTTTTGGCTTGAACATGCCTTGAAAGTAGATTTTCTTAAGACTGATGTTTGCTTGTTGTGAGTGTATTTTTCTGTCCCACAGGTACAACAGTTGTTGAGAATCTATCTAGAAGTCACTATTTCCATGGCAACCAAGATATTTTCTTCAAAATAAACCACTGAAAGTAGTACTCGAGAATCAGTTTAGCAAGCAATAGTTAACTTGCCAATATTTGTGACTACTCAACTGTTTGTAGAAAATTACTCAACACAGGAATGTCAGATAATTAAAGATACTTTTGCAAAGGACTTTGGGGCATATTTATAGGACCGGTAGGTTTATCTCAACATCCGACAGTCGGGATTATAAAGGGTTGCATGCAAGTATCCAATGTTCCTGTGTATAGATGTGATCAGCTGGGTTATCTCACACACTGATGAGAATGAACAACACCAGTAGAAAAAATCTTGCTACCTTTCTGGAAGCATATTTTTAGCATATACATCATCTTACCAAGCCATTAAATATCATGGAATCATTATTTTATGCAACCCACAACTACATGAAGACAAGAGATATTTTTGAAGGTTGGGTGAAGGAGTTGTCCAAGTTTCAAAATACACCCACCCACACATACAAGACAAAGTCACTCAAGAAGGCCTACCAACTCTTGGTCAGCTTAGCTTGTAGAATCTATGGTCAGCTAAGCATAGAGACCTTTCTTGAGGGGCAGTCTATCTTACTAAACCTAGTGGCGAACGAGGGGTAATCGTTCAATTGGTCAGATATTTTGGTTCATCAGTTCAGAGCCCATGTAGCACAAGCCCAAGATCCTCCCAAGGGTGATCATGCATGCTTTTATATGTCTACACACTTACTGGATGGAATATGTGCATAGAATCAGTTTTCTGGCATGAACTGGACGTGAACACCAAGAGAAAATGATGTGTGAATCTATTGTGAGTTATGTTCGAAATTGAAACCATCGAGGAGTTATGGAGAAACTACTTGATCACTTCATCATTTGGCTATACAAGATTATATTTCAAGAGTACCCACCTTGCATTTCATGAAGAGTGATGGAGCAAATATCAGAGATTATATATTGGTCTGCCTTGCCAGATGGCACATTGATTATAGTGTTTGGAGGGAAAAATCCACCACATATTTTGCCAAGGTATGCCACTGAAAAATTTCCATGCAAGAAGTATCATACCACCTTGCCATAAGGTTGTCAGCAGCACTGCATAGGAAGAAGAAAGCACCATGGCCCATGATTCCTTTCCAAATCAGGTTATACATGATTAATAATATCAAATGTGCAGATACTGAAGTGAAAGCCTTAGTAAAGTTTGAGTTCATAACAAAATACTTCAATTTGTATGATATGAGGGGAATTTGCAAAGACCATTGTGTGAGAATCTACTACAATTGGTTCAACAGGGAATTTTAGTGGACAGAGGAGGAACCGTGGAAGAACTTATATAATTCCTCCAGACCCCCGAAACAGATCAGTATAGTTGGGACTTCACAGGCTAATCCACAGACAACAGCAGTTCTAGAAGAAATAGTTGCAAAATATAACAACCCAGTACAAGGTAAGGGAAAGAGGAAGGTTTATAACAGTGCAAAGGAGGAACAAATATGGAAGTAGAAATAATATCCACTTCTCACAAAAAAAAAAAATTGCATTAGAAGTAAAGACGATGCAAAGGCTATAGAGAGAAGTGTGGAGGAAGAGAGAGAAGCAAAGCATGGAGGAAACATAGTTGAGAGTGTAGAGGCCAGAACAAGAGGTAAGGGAAGAATGAGAGCTAAGAAGGAGAGAACATTAGGAGAAGCAAAATTACAAAGAAGAATAAAGTCAAGGTGTGACAGGAGAAGAAATAATGCATATTCAGGTCGAAGATCAAGAACAGACCCAACCATCGGTAGAGAGAGAGCGCAAAAAAATGTAGGATCTGGAGCTTGCTCAACAAATTGAAGAGTTGATTGAAGTTGCATATATGGATTTTGGAGCTAGAGCCACATGATGAAGATGTGGACCTAATGCCCAGCACACCACAGGTCACCATTTAGACTCCACCACCTCCATCCGCAGAGCCAACCCCAAGCGAGGAAGGGGAGATAGTTCCCCTTGATTATGATCAAATTATGGATGTGTACAATTTTTCATTTGATGAACTACAAAATAGGATTGTACAAACATGGAGAAAGCACTTCTCATATGATCATGAATTTCCTGCATTTAAAAGAGAGAGGGTGATTGTGGCAGACATTAGTAAAGCCAACTTGGTCTTCGCAGGTGCAATGAAATCTAACACTCAGTATTTGATGGTTGAGAATAAACAGTTGGTATAAAATATACATGTTTCCTGAGAAGATATTGAATAACTATGCATAGAATCGTAGAATGCACCTTCCATACAAGTGTACTTGGAGGAGATGAGAGCAGTGATACTTCCTAAAGTATCCACACTTTGAGACACTAGTTGGAACTCGATGAGGAGCTTATGAGCGTACGTAAGGAATTTATCTTGTTCCATGGCTTGAAACGACAGAGCAGAGAGGATGTCAATATCCTTAGGAATGTGTAATATTCCATCACTATCATGCATGATTGGATAATTTGATACAAGCGGGCACCACTTACCCTAGGTAAGAAGATGAAACTCCATGCAGAGCTCGAGAAAGTGAGAGTTCAGATGTTGATCCAGAGCAACAAGTACCTCTCCTCATTCATTGGAAATATTTAGGCCTCATATGTACGGATATATAATAGTATCGATTTCACGGAAAGAACCTAAAATATCCCATCATTTGACACACTCACCGAGGCTAAATGCAAACGTCATGTCAGGAAGGAGATCGATCACTGCTTGGAGGAGCTGAAATAGATCGCCACCCAGGAGGACTTAGAGTTGAGTAGACAAAACATGCAGACCTACATCTATGGTCCTATTCAGATCAAAATAATCTTGCTCCTGATTGAGAAAAAGATTCATATCGGCTTCAAGACAGTGTACCTAGATGTTATGGAGGAAATATTCTTCTTCCAGCCTAACACCATCACGCAGTTTGAGGAGACCATTGAAAAATACCGAGCTTGTTGTCAATATGTGACCAAGAAGCATCAAGTTGAAGTTTCCCATCTTGAGTTCACGCAGACTCCAGCATCATAGTGGTTTGTTTTGTTAGGTTTTCAAGTTGTATCTACCCTATTTTTCCTTATATGGGTATGAGTTTAAAAATGAAATATTATTGGTAATTATTTTAAAACTTAAATTCCAAGTGTCCATGTTTGAATGTGAATATTCATATTGTAATGTAATTATTTAATTTGTAAATAAGTTGAAGAGTAATGAGGGGATTCAAAGAGTCACAAGGGGGGTGAGGGATTCGAAGAGTCACAAGGGGGGCATGTCGAGAGTCACCCCCATTTTTTATAAATATATACCCATAACTCATGTAACGGGATTTTGGGAGTCAAGATTTTGGCCAGGCTTAGGCTTAGGAAGAGCTTGGGAGTTTTTTGTAAGCCTTGGCTTCTCCATAGTGTAGAGGGAGTATACTTGTTTGGAGGAGAAGTTGTATAATTCACGTTCCACTATTGGGGCAAGTTTCTTGTCAAATTTTGTATGTATGATTAGAAATATCACTTTTAATAAAACTCAAAGTCGACACATTTTCATGGATACATTGTCGATATAGTAGGAATATTCTTGTTGTATTTTCAATATAATTTATTTAACTTATTCATATGATTATGAACTATTTCGTTTGTGTTTGTATGAATCTTGTTGGATGTGTGTTGATGTATTAATTCGTCACCTTAGCTTGTGGAATATTCTTCTCGTTAGTTCCTGTGATTTCGCTTTTCTTGTGTGTTACTTCTAAGTTTCATACTATTACAGGCTTCCAAGGGGCACACTTTCTTTTCCCTTCGTGTGTTAGAACTATAATGCATCACACTTGACTCTCCGTAAGGTCACACACTTGTTCTGACCAAAGACACCGTCCACCACATTATGCGTTTTGTAAACAGAGGTAGATAATTAACACCCCACTGTTGGGACGCCTACTCCAAATTTTGTGAGGTCTAGTTGGGACTTCATATCAGGGAGATCCCCTAAATGTTGGTTGGTCCAACACCATCAACAAGATGTGAATCTATTTTCAAGATATTGATTTGGATGTATGTCTATCTATGGAGAATGGAGTAATAGATGAGAATTCTGATAAACAACCTAGGAAGGAAATCATGAAAGGGTTGTATAATTTATATATTGAGAAAGTAATTTATTTTAAGACTTCCAAAGGAGGTATGGGATAAATTTTAGTCCATCTATGATGTAGACATGCAAGTTGAATGTGATGTCAAGAGTGTTTCCCTGGAGGATGAAGCAGTCAAATATTCAAGGATCATTTAGGATAAACACTCATAGGAGGTGAAATCTGCAAATAAATTGTTTTTTTATTTATTTATTGTAGAACAATAGGCCATTTATATTCAAACTACTTAGTTGTAAATACTGGTGAAAGTGAGAGTTGCTCATTTAGTTATGGTGAAGAAGGAGCTACGTTACTAGTAATAACAAATATGTACATTGGTCAAGAATAAAATAGGTTCACCTCTAGTGAAGAGGAAGGAAGGATATATCATATGTTAGAAAAGAAATCCCTAGATTCAACAAGGGAACAAACTTTCGAGAGTGAAATAGGCAGTTGTTGTGAATCTAGTTTATCCTCTATTGTTTTGGAAGATGTTGAAGAAAATATTTAGTTGAAGAGGAAACTCATATTAGCTCTTGAGGATATCAATAATTTCAAATCCAAAAATATGGATCTAGAGAAGGAGAATAATATTTTAAAATATCAGTTGATGAATCTTTAGAAGTATGAAAATAATTCGGAAGCGTTTAAGAAGATTCAAACTAGCCATTCTTCCTCTCAGGCCAAGACAATGTTGGAAGATGAAAGTGACTCAACAAAAACATTAAATGGACCCATGACTTTGGTTAAAGTAATATCTCATAAAATTGCAGTGGCGGAGAAAATAACCCAACATCAAGGAGATAAAGGGACTTCTAGGAATCAAAATAAATGTATACAACCCCTCATATGATTTTACTGTAATAATGGAGGGCACTTTGCATTCAAGTGTATAGAGAGGAAAATTAAGGTGTAGTAGTAGAGGTGGAATGTTCTTTTTCAACCAAAACCATGAGTTTCTAGGAGTAATTCAAACAACCAAGCACAAAGAGCCTTTTCCCCTCAAAGAAAATATTTTCAGCGGCCGAATAACAACAAGAGAACAAGTATTAGTCCAATAAATTATAGAAATAGAAGCCTGGGTAAGAAGTATAATTCCTTTCCCCCCTTCTTGAATAACATTGAATGCCACGGGTGTAATAAATATGAGCATAAAGAAACTACATGCAAATTTGGCAAGAAAACCTCTTTTCATAACACTACAAATAGAGGTATGGATCATGTGGAGAGAAAGTAGAGAGAACTACACATGAGTTATTTCAACACTCAAAAGAAAGGCAAATCGAATGGTGCACAGAGGCAGTGCAAAATAGTGTATGACTTTGAAGATAATTGATGAAGATTTAGCATATCAAGGAATGATATTCCTACAATTAAAAGAAGAAGCATCAACCATGACATATCTTTAAAGATACATAGTCAAAAAGAATAGCAAGAGATCAATTACAGATTGGATTTAATTGGTGCTACCAAGAGGAATCATCAGTGGTTTGGCAAGAATTCACTCAATCAGGAAAAAGTACCACATCAGTGCAAACAACTAGCTCATGGTGTTGACCAAATTAAAAATACCCAGGTATGGAATAAAAAGGGAGATAATATACTCAATGGGAGTAGAGCCCTTATTCTTATTCATTGAAAATAAGAGATTGTGTTTAAGGGAAGCTAGAAATTTTAGATGCACAGAGAATAAAGGAACATGTCAAGAAATACATATGAAGGACAAGGGAAGTATTACATGTTGTTATCAAATCATATTGGTAATGATATATTTACTATTGAAGTTTCTTTTACGAGTATTATCTGTAGATTCCTAATGCAAAGAGGGAGAATATCCATAGGGGGGGTAATACTAAAGACAATATTTGAGTATCATATTATTCGTTGAAAATTAGTGTGATTAATTGGTATCGATAGTGTGTTGCATGACAGAGGCTAATGGTGTTTGTTGCATGTTATGTTGAGTTATATTTAGTTGGAGATATGATGAATGTATTAACTATTGCGTTGATGTTGTTCTATTGGTAATTGGTATCATGAATCATATTTGTGGTGAAAGGAGCATGAGCAGAGGATGAGGACACACAATTATCTATGGAATCAATTCAACAATTGGAATCATTTTAAATTGGTATCACTTGATATCAAAGGTACTATCAATTGGTATTTATAATTATTAGACTCTTTTTCAAAGTATGGTGTTCATATTATCAATATGAGTTTGTAATTTCAAGCATTGGTAGGAAAGTATTGATTTATATGATTATTTTTCATGATGAGTCAAGAGTATCATGGTGAAATAGATATCATTATAAGTCTACCAGGATAAATTTAAGGTGATTTGTTGCTCTAGGCATGCATTGATCAGAGTCTCTCTATGTTTGTAGAGTAAGAACTTCTAAGTGTTTTACTTTGTTGTTCATCATTTGACAAATTGATGGTGTCATGCATAGGAAAGGTTATTCTTGTTACTAGAGGTCAGATGTATGGGTCTAGGTAGGAAATGTTATGAATGTAATCCTAGTTGAGACTCGGACCAATAGGAAATTATTTCTCTAATGACTCAGTTGTACTAGCATGCATTTCCATAGAAAGAGATCCCTATTGACTACATGAGGTAGGGATCAGGAGTAATTACTCTTTTCCTTTAAAATAAATATTCTTCAAAAAATAGAGAGGAATTTCCTTGGATTAGATAAGAGGTACCTAAGGTTTTTAGCTTAAGAAGAAGCAGCTGGAAGGTCCACAGGATTAGAAAGTAAGAGGGAGATTGTTGACAGGGGGAGCATGTTATTATATTTTCCATTGATGTCAAAGGGGGATAAGTACATTCTAATACAAAAAAACAAGGAAAATTTTTTATCAAACAAGAGATGCATCAGGTAGAAGGTTGTTAAGAAAAACATAGAAAGAAAAAATCAAAGAAGAGAATTACACTTATATTTTCTTGATCATTGGTGATTATGCTTTGTTTGATCTTAGTGTTTCTGTTAATTCCAAAGGGGGAGATTGTTGGAAATTTGTTTTCATTGATTAAGAAAGGAAAATCATGGCAACTGAAAATGGATTGATGATGGTGTTTTCATTGATGGCATCATATGGAAATAGATGTCAAAGGCTGAAATAGATGTTCCGGATCAGTTACAATAAGGATGAAGATAAACATAGTGGATAATGGTGCAAACACTTTGGAGGCATTTCTAGAGTGGCAGATCATGTCATATGCATATGAAACTCACCCAAATGGGAATAATTCTGAAATATGTTTCCAGTGGTATGCATAATTTTGAAGATGGCCTCCTAGATTGAAATTTATGGCCAATTAAAGTAGCAAGAACCCCGAACTCAAAGTTTGTAGAGATAAGTTGGTTGGGGGAGCTTTAGTGCATGGTTAAAGTTTGGAAAAATATTCAAACCCAAAAAAAGGTTAGAAAAGTGAACAAAGGAGGATCAAGCATGCATGGATAGAAAAATGAGGAAAATGGATTTTTTTTTCATTGGTTGCATGTAGAGCTCACACTCCATGCTAGCCTGACAAAGGAAGTTGGATAATATTATCCTGGAAGATTTTATTTAGCGGTCAAATAAATAAATCAAGATGAAAAAAATGGGTACATCTAACACTAATAGATGGCACTAATAGCAACAGGTTGTAGAGGAAGGTGATTGGCCACTGATGGAGCTCCATTACAAAAATCACCTCGATAAAGGTAAATCGGCTATCATACCCAAACAATACATTAAGGAGGGTAAAGGAGAATTAGTGGGAATACATGGGAGAACACATCGTAGTGTAAAAGCTTCTTATTAGTAGAGTTAGATCCCACATAACAGATAAGCTTGCTTCAACAAACCCAATGGGTGTATCCCAAAGATATTTCAAAGGGAACCGAAGCGTATGAGTAGGATGACACAAGACGGGTAGACGTAGCCCTGACAATGATGCAGTTATTGGCTCAGACTTAAGTAGGAGACCCCCAAAATTGACAATGAAGCCCGCAAGCCAAGAAGAAAGGTGGCCCTAGAGGATTTAAAAGTAGCAGCACAAAAGAGTTCCAACCCAAAGGAAGGATTGCGTAGTACAAAGAAAAATAGTCAAGACCCTCTTAAATTTTTATAATGGAAACATGGTGAAAAATTGGTTACGGGACCCTTATCTCCCATCTCTGATAGCAAGACAGGTGGTATCATTTTATTGGTCAGAGGTGATGTCAGAAATTTCCCAATGGGAGTGTGACATGGGGCAGGTATTTTGGTTTTTTTAGGCATCTGAAGGGCCCAATTCTAAGTGACAAATGGATCGATCATAGGTTGAAATGTAGCACAGGTGATGTAATATTAACGTCATGCCACTGGTTATATATCAGAAGGTTAAAGAGTATAGCACAAGGGAAGTATCGAGAAAGAGGCACCTAGATTACTATGCTTTGCAACAGAGTGACGATCAATAATATAGAGATGAGGCAGACCCTGCTTACAACTAGGCCCATCAAGAGGAGCTCATAATGCTTATGCGGAGGCATATTTGAATCTCAAGTATTGAGGGCTTCGGGATAAGCACCGAAGTGATTTTTCATGTGGTACTCTTGTGCTATACAACACCCCCCATTTATTTTAATAAATGGGGACCCTTTAGAAATAAATAGGAAATTTAGTTTTAGCTTTAAAAACAAAAACTTTAAGAAATAAAAAGTTTTCTTTTTAGTTTTCCTCTTTAGTCCTTTAGTGCATCGCAAACCGCATAGCTTACAACCTAAAAGACTTGCAATCCTCTAAGTCACGCAGGCTATGAAATGCGCTAAACCTTTTTCCGAACTTATGTTTAAAACTTGCAAAAAGATTCAATTATTGTTATACTTTCTTTATTGCATCGTACCTCATTTAAAACAATCAATTTATAAAGAAATTTGATATAAGTGTGATTACACAGACCCGATGAGCCAACAAAGAAATATATATAAATCTCTAAAGTGCTATTAAGCGAGGTCACTTGACTTTTTGAATGCGCAATTCGCATTTCACATGACTTAACCAAAAACAAATTCATTATCGCATAAGAGTTCCGATGTGCGATTTGTGCAAATCGCATTTCGTAGTATTTATGGGTAAACATCACAAACGGTAAAAGTTATATATTGCGATATGAGAACTAATGGAATTTAATTACTCAAGCGTGTGAAATGACTTATGTCGTATCCAAACCGAAATTCGAGATCCAACAACTTAAGTTGATTGATAACTATTTCGTGTAAAGGTGTAAGATATTTTATTTTGAAATGATTATTAATGATTAATATCATATTTCATAGATTCATATCTATTTTTTCATGTTTTTAAATAAATTAGTGATGGATTTGTCTCTTTGTTCCATATATTTCTAATGATCGCTCTCTATACTTTAAATCAGGAAACCAACTAACAGAACGAAGGAAATAGAGATGAAAAAGAAAGGCAAAAAGATTGCTCAAACATTGTCTACTGAAGACTCAAACATGTATCCCTTATTTTCAGACACCACCTGAAACAAGGAATGTGGTATTTTGTCATGGGAAGCAATGTATCCATTTTTCGAAAATGAAAAGCCAATAGTCATAGATAAAGTTGCTTCAGCAGAATTATCTGTTTCTTCATACTTGACTGATTTTGACGTTGCATGTTCATTCGTCCACAAGGTAGAAGCAAGACCGAAAGTTATCCCTTACACATATAATGTTAAGTGGGAAATTAACCACTTAAGCATAAAAGACAGAACTTTTAAAGATTCAAGAAGTGAGAATATTGATTCTTTCAGGGAAAATGATTTAAAAGAAATGTACCACTTACCAGACCCACAACAAAACTATGAAAAATCCTTTGTTTAAGGCTTTAGAGAAGAGCACCCAAACCTCATGAAAGTCATAAAAGAATGGAAGTAAGAACAGGGAAAGCTAAAGCGAGATAAACATGGTAAGTACTCAATTTCCAAACTTCCCTTACCCATATTGCGATGTTGCCGGTATGTTGTGTAGATTGTTTTCCAAACCAAATACCACTAGGTTTTCAGTAGATTGGGTTCCATTGATTGACAAAATCATAAATTCCTCAATTCTAAATTGGAAAAATATCCTATCTGACAGTTTAGCCAAACACATCACAGAATATAGGAATAAAAGTAATATTTCATCTAGAGAAATACCTCCCTTTTATATGTTTTCCTATGTCATGGATGCAATCTTTTTTTCTTCTAGTTTTCCTACCATGGGATGGAAATGGAATACACAAGACTCTACCCCTATCCATATTTACCATAGATCCCTTTGGGATTCAGACTTCCATCTGCATTTTTATAAAATTTGTCATGGAATCATGTTTCCTATGCACCATATAATATTCAATAAGAAAACCCCTAAGGTTTCCAAAGAAGCTAGTACATATATTCTTTTTGTGGCTAGGTGGTTTGCAGAAGAGAATTTTACATATGTTAGAGTATTTGGGAGTTATGCTTCTCCCCACGTCCTACCATATTATGTTCCTGATAGGTTGCTTGCACGAGAGATAGCCTACCAGCTTGTTAATGGTATCACTAAACAGATGAAAGATGCTAAGAAGGCTATTTGGCCTAATTTCTCTGTACAATGCGCCACTTTTTCACTTTTTGATATTGGTCATACCTACAAGGAGGTTTATAAGGTTAATCTATTTAATTTGGTAGTAATTCCAAAGAGGTTGTATGATCCAAATGATGTAATAAAAAATTACATTGCAGAGCTCAAAATGAAGCCTTTTGTACAGGAAATAGATGGATTTGATGATCTCTTCCAAGGCATGGAAAAGTTTTCAGATATAATTAAGTTTGCAGCCAGCCAACTAAGCCAAGATGAGTTGGAAGCCTTCCAAATATATAGAAATAAGAGACTGGAGAGAGTTCCTCTCAACTTGTTAACTATTGAATATGTCCAGAAACCTACTCCAAGTATCATCTTGGATAATGAAGCAAAATACATGTCTGAGGATGAATCGAGTCAATCAAAGCATCAATCTCACAATTCAGATCATTCTGAAAATGAATCTAAATCCGAAAAGGATATCCCAGAAAAGATAATTGATCAAGTAATCCAAGAGATAGAGATGCGGGAGTGAAAAGAAAATAATGGAACAAATTCAACTTCTCAAGAAGTTCAGCATAGTCATGACACACTTGATCAGTCAAAAAAGTCACAAACAAAGAATTTGAGTAGTGAATGGGATGAGTTTTATGAAGCAATAAAAACTCCTAAAGCCAATCCCAATACTGATCAAGTAACTAGTTTTCAAACACCTGAACATTCCCAGAAGATAATGGAAACTGTTAATCCACTACAACAAGTTCTAGAGACTCATGATCAAGAGATCATACTGGCCTACCCTATAGAACAAATAGTTTTACAAGTTGAAGAAATCGCTTCACTATACATCTTCTACAATCCTAGTTATAAAGTTGTAGTTAAGAGAAATAAAAGGAGAAGAACTGATGAAACATTCTCAAACCTCACAGATGAATCTATTGACATTTTTTGGAAGGGTTCCTTAGCTGATCCTACTGAACATCTAACTAAATTATCACAGTATGTAGGGGCATATGCTACTACCACTATTGATAAAGCTACTGAAGTTAGAGTGTTGCTGAGGCAAAAAGAAGGCAAAATACAAGAACTCGAGAGGTCGTTAGATGAAGAAAAATCCAACTCTAGTGAGAAAATGAAAGAAAATATGGCCCAATTTCAAAAATATTTCGAGAGTCTTAAATTGCAGCATCAAGCAGAAATCAATGAGAAACAAGCACAACTAGAAGTAGTAATGACCAAGTTACAGAGCCAACCACAACTAGAGAAATTTATAAAGGAAGCATTGGATATAAATTCTAATTTAAATAAACAACAGGAATTATTTTTCCATCAAGCTTCTATATTGACTCTTATTGTGATTCAAATAAAACACTGATCCAACAAGTAGCTATCCAGAAACTTGAATGTGAAAGGCTCGAGAAGAAAATCAAAAAACACATTCAATGGCAAGCATCAGTCTCAGGAAAGGAAGTTGATCTACCTCGGGTAGATAAGTTTCATAAGGATATCCTATTCAAATATTGGGGAGGAAAAATCAAGTAGGCAGAGCAAGCAACAGTGAAAACATCAAAATTATCAAAGGAAATTACTGAATCCTTATGTGAACAACTGGTGAAAGTAGAATTTATCAAAGAGTACACGTCTGAAGTGTTCTCAGAAGTTAAACAACTAGAAACGCAGTGGATACAAAAGGCAGAAATTCAGGATGAAGTAATTAAAAAGGTAAATAAGTTTGATCAATAAAATTATTGGAATTTTCTGATCAAACCTTATCATCAGTATCAGATTTTGTACACCTTAACAGATTCAATGAGAAGATCACAGCCTGTACTTTCAAACGTGGTATTCAAGGGACAGGTCAGATCGAGGAATTTGCAGGCAGCTCAACTCAAGCGTGTGATAGATATTTGTCAACTTCGTGACCAAATCTAAAGGAAAGGGCAGAATTCATAAATCAAAATCGTTATTTTATTTTCCTAGATTGTATTTTAAGTTAGTCTTACGAGGATGTTTTTTTGAAACCTCCTCTATATTTTTGTAATAATCTATTTTAGAACATAGTTAATTTAGTATTTAAACCCCTATCATGCATTTAGAGAAGGGTCCAGAAATTTTTCAAAAACATTTGCAAAGAATGCACTATTGTAAGTTTGTGAATGCTTTGATGAATTAATGGAACACATTTGTTATCTTTCGTCAATTAAAGATGTTTAACTGATGTTGCACTATTGTACTCTTTAAATTGCTTGAAAGTGAAAAGGAGAAGATCAATTACTGTCATTTTACATGAGTAGAACTTCGTACATATGGTACTTTTATTCACTTGTATTAAGTCCTACTTTATAGATTGACAACAATATTTTTATTGCATTATATATTGGAAACATTATTATATATGAATGTTACACGCACTTCTATTCTAATATTTATCTATGATTTCTTATTGAATATATAATCACACATATGAATGCGATATATTTTTCACAATTCTTCTAGTCAAACTACTTTGTTAGAAGAATCATCTTACATAATTTTCATCTCTTTCAATTGTTAAATGATCTATATTACTAATAGTTGAAAGATATCTCTTTAGATCGCATAAAGGAAGAAACATCTCAGGCATATAGTAGAATAAACAGGTTAGATAGATGCATAAGATTGATTAAAATCATTCTTCATTTTCATGTCATATAATCACATCACCCTCAAAATCATCCTTATTGGGAAACTGGTCCCATTATCCCTAGTCGGAGCCACTACACCAAACAAAAAAGGAGTTTCTTTAAGGTCCAGACCGGGTGGTTTTCCCCCATGTTTCAGCATTGGAATTCCGAGGCCTCAACATTTTGGCACTATAAGGAGGGCCTTGTGAATGGAAAAAAGATATGATTAATCTAAAGGTCAATCGAAGAGTCTCTCTCCCTCTAGATCCCCATCAACTTCCAGAAAATTATCTAGATCCTCATCTTTAAAATCTGATGTAGGAGCATTCTTCAAAACGTATAAGACCCATGAGTCTTATTTCACATTTACTAAAGGGAGTGGGTTCCCTTAATCAATTTATTTATTTTCCTAATTTTAGTTAAGTTTGGAGAATTTTAATTATAATTTAATTAATAGGGAATATCTTGTGAGATATATAAATCTTAGGGATGAGTGAGAAATACAAGGAATAGTGACGATTTGAGGGATTCAAAGTCTAAATTAGGATTTGGTTGACAAAATAATGGATTTGAACTAATTTGGTTCATGAATCCTTTTCTGTATAAATTGTAGCTTTTATAAAGCATTGTGGGGGACCTAAGTAAGGAGGAAAAGAGTGGTTAAGGTAGATGTAGGGATTTGAGAGTGATAGAAATAGAGTTTAGAAATTTTATGTAATCAGACCAGAAAGGGTCGTTACTCTGTAATCTCATTTTGTTTAAAATAGTTGATTTAAGTGTGGTGTGAAATCTTCGATCATGCAATTGGATACCGAGTTTTAGTTCTATAATAGCATATGGATGCTTTATTTAGTGCGGAATTTGTTGATTGTTTTCTGATAGGAAAAATATTTAGGATTTGAATTATAGATGTATCATTGCTTTAGTGCGTTCTATATTCCTTAATTCCACTGTCAAGCCTCAGCATAATTTTGAAGCATTTGAATATTCCAGGAACTTCTTTTCCCTTCCTTTTTGCTGCTTGACTCATAAATTCTATGCACAAACACAATGTCTACAATCCTTCTAGAATCTACTCACGACTATCTTCTGGATTTATAATATCACAAACTTACAACTGTCAACCCATATTCCTCAATAGGTTCATGCAGAACACTTTTTGTTCATAATCCAAGAGATTGAAATTGAAATTGTTATTAATTGCAGGATTGCAATTGTGATTAGTTGCAGTATTGCAAGTTACCATAGCTCGAAAAGCAGCACCGATTGAACATGAATAAGACAAGGTGTTTGATCCATTAATGGGGATGTGGTTGCTTGTTGATGGAAGAGATCGTACATATAGGCTGGCGTTTCAATTCTTTGAAACATTTTCTCAAATAATCCATTATCCAAATTTTGTTTCTTACTGAGGAGGCTTCCGAATCAGTTTTGGCTTGAATTCATATATGCAAAGAGTTGGAAGAGAGAATCGAAAGCACAGTGGAATTATGATGGCACATTACAATTTTAATGCCTAACCAAGAGGAACTATGAGTCAACGGTCAAGAGAGTTTGGAACTCTAACTTGATAGCAAATAGAACTGTGAAGTGATTGTGGACGGAACTATGTGCGTTGGAACCTGGTAGCGGGGTTTATAAATGGCGATGGTAATAAAAAACCGATGGTGGTATTTCGCATAGATCTGAGGCAGTAAGTGGTAAAGTTAATTTCAGTGCGATGGAATGAGACCTTGACACGTTGCGTCTAGAAGAAATGGAAAACCACCATTTTTTCACATTACAAAGTGGTCGATTGTCACACCCTCGATGTGTGATTGTCGTTGGATCAATGAGCACACCTGATCGACGGTAAAAATATGAGTTGATTTTTTTTAATGTGGCCTAAACATTATGCCATCGGTAATTATGTTCAACCATAAATTGAAGCATAAGGTTATGTTATGGGTTTCACGCTGAGAGGCCCCACAAGCTATGGGGAAAATATTGCGGAATATATATTTTAGCATGTGGTTTCATTTAATAAATTTATTTGAATAACAAAGTTTCGCTTATATAATATGAGAACAATTGGTGTTGGATAATAATATAAGATGGAAGAGGGGCTTTGAACCAATTGTAATGTTTTTTATTTTGAATTATATACTTTATAAAAGTATAGTCCTAGGGAGAGTGGGGTTAACAGTTAGCTCTACGTGAGAAATCGGGTTAACTATTTATCCCCGCATCAAAATCTGAAGATGATCATCCTTCTCCTAAGTCTCCTAGTGGTACTCAACCCATACTATTTCTAGATTCCCATCAAGCTTCGCCAGAAGTTTAGTATTTGATAGAAAATTTAGAGAGAGTATCTATTTCTGCTAAAAAGCCTGAATCTTCTCAAAGAATATTAACTCGATCAAAAAGTTAAAAGACAAGAATTATTCCTTTTTAATTTCCCATCAACAGTACTCGAAAGAGACTAAAGAGGACCCAATCAGAGTTAGTCTCCAACGAGATCTTATCCCATTAACCTCCATTACCTATGCTCACTTCCACAACTTCCATTCCAACAATCAGTGTTACTTTGACTAGTTCCAGTACTCAAACTATTATCCCTTCAACTAGTCCTAACACTCAGCCTGCCTCTTCTTCAACTCAAACTCAACTCATCAAACATATTCAAAATCTAATGGCAGGCCAAGTACCTCCACCAAATGTAAACCCATGGAGCAATCCAGGGGTTGTAAACATGCCCACTCCTCTTCATGCTCTTCCAAAAAATCCTGAAATATGGCTACCTAAATTTAATCTTGATGATGGTCTTCCAGCAGAAGAACACATTCACAATTGTATGTTAGTCGTCAATATAAATGGATTAGTTGAAGAGGATTGTGTTGTAATATCATTTCCATATACTCTAAAAGGATCCATGGGATCCTGGTATTTTTCACTACTTGCCCGCTCTATAACTAGCTGGAATATGTTCGAAAAACAATTTCTAGCTAAGTTTGGGGATGACAGGACCACTCTTATGCTCATCAATCATTTTTCAAATCTAAAAGCTAAAAAAGGTGAGAATATAAAATATTTCAATTCAGGATTTAATAAATTACTCAATAAAATTCCTGCTACAGCAGTTCCTAGTGCAGAAGTTCAAATTGAGTGGTATATTTCATCTCTTCAATCTAATATAGCTATTTTTGTTGATAGAGTGAAAATACCAACACTTGCAGAAAACATGAAGGAATCTCTATCTGTAGAGAAATGCATAACAACTCTTGAGAAAAAGAATTATTAAGAAGATCAAAACTCAAAGACGGTATCTTTCAAAGATGATTCTAAATAGAAGGCGCCAAAAGATCCTTTTGGCGTAGAAGGGCTTCAAAAAGTTTTGAATACTATAACAAACAAGATGGTAGATATCAAGAAACAAGTCGCTGAAAATGATAGCTAAAAAAAGACTTTCAGAAACTTTAAGAAAGGTCAATCTTCTAATACTCAACCTCCAAATATCATATCTAATGTTGAATCTGATCAAGACACAGAGGAAGAGCAAACAGAGGAAGAAGAAGATGACGAAGAAGAATAAGTCACACTAAATGGAATGTGGGAATTCATCCTACCAAATTAAGAACAACATGAAGCTTTACCTGTGAGCACAAGGAGAAAAACGACTACTGAAGCAATGCAGCCAAATCAACAGCAAAAGATTTCAAATCCTGCTAAGGATAAATCAGTAAGCAAAAAGTCTACTTCAAAGGCTACACAAACAAATCTAATTACTTCATATACTCCACCTGCATCTATGACAATGGTAGTCTCAGACACTATTGAGTATAATTTATTTGAAGATATGAAGAAAACTAGGGCCTGCATTTCAATTCACGAACTTACCAAATTGAAGAAGCAACAAAAAATCTTACTGAGAGACTTAAATGCGGTTCCTGCTTCAAAATTACCTCCTCCAGTAATAGTACAAACTGCTAATGAAATGGGTAAGCCACCTTCTCCTTCAATGAAAATAGATGCTACAGACTTGATTATGATAGTTGATCGATCCATCTCTCATGCTCCTCCATTTCTCTTAACCTATGAGATCTATAACAAAAATGTGCATAATTGTTTAGTAGACTCAGGGGCTGCCTCAAACATAATGCCAAAATCATTTTGGGCTAAGTTGAACATAACTCCTCAGAGTTCCAATTTTCATATAGTAGAACTTGATAGAATCAGAGCACAGTTGGTAGGAGAAATAAATTCTGTTTCCATTAGATTTTCATCAAATCCCAAGATTACTCAAATAATTGATATATTGGTAGTTGATATTCTTGAATTTTATGGCTTATTTTTAAGCTGAGATTGGTCTAAAAAACTTCATAGTTATTTTGCAATAGACTAGTCACATATGATGTTATTATATAATGGAAATCCAAATCAAATTTGGGTAGACCGTGAAAATTTCATGAAGCATACAGTCACCGATCTCGAAGGGGTATATAAGCCAGTAGCATTCAGTAATAACATTATTGGAAACTACTTAGCAAGGTCATTTTTTGGGAAATTTCAATGCTCAACCATCACCTTTCTTTGATAATGCAGTTGTTTCTCAGATTGAGAATTTTTCCCAACCAGATGGTTCCAAATGCATAAATTTTGTAGATAGAATAGTCGTTACTCTTTATTTTTGACTCTTTATTTTGACGGTTCTAAATCTGAAGATGGTGCAGGTGCTGGATGTATTTTAATAAACCCAGAAGGAGAAAATACCATGTTATCTTGCATATTAGAAATTGATTGTACAAACAATGTAGCTGAATATGAAGCATTAGTTCAAGGCTTGTACAAAGCCATTGATCTTAATATCAAACATCTAAAAGTCATAGGAGATTCAGAAATCATTGTTAGACAGGTAAGAGAGACCATTCATTGTAATTCTAGACATTTAAAGCATTACCAATCATTATTCCAAGAGTTAACCATTCATTTCTTAGCCTTCAACATTTATTCTGTACCTAGAATGCAAAATGCTAGTGCAGATCTACTAGCTAATGTAGCATCAAAGTTAATTCCATCCCAAGAGTTTAGTCCCGATAGATTTTCTATTGAATTAATTTTTAGGCCATCCATTCCCGAAAATATTACCAATTGGAGAGTATTCAATAATGATTCAGATATCATAGATTTCCTAACATCTAAAGGATCTTATGATAGTCAAATTTTGGATGAAAATGAACATGACATTCAGATTAAGAAATAACAAGAAAAAAATCATAATACTAATTTTTTTTTCAAGTTAGAATACCTATATGATTTGAAAGATAGGTTTAAAATAATTACTAATTCAAAAACACAAAGCTCTACCTTAAGATTTGAGTTAGTAAATCTAGGAACTGACGAAAAACCTCAAAATTTCAATCTAGGTCTTGTTCTATCTTCTGAATAAAGATTATCATTTATCAGATTGTTTAGAATTTAAAAAAGTGTCTTTTCATGGGATTATACTGATCTTAAAAGATATAACACTTCTGTGATTCAACACACAATTCCTATGATGTCAGAAGAAAAACCTATACAACAGAAATTGAGGAAGATTCATCCAAATCTGGAAAATCGAATCAAAATAAAACTGAACAAACTCCTCAAGGAAAAAATCATGTTTCCAGTCTGGCATTCTAAATGGTTATCAAATTTGGTACCTGTCAGGAAGAAGAATGGCAATATTAGAATTTGCATTGATTTTAGGAATTAAAAAAAAGATTTTTAGAAGGACAACTTTCCATTACCAACCATGGAACAAGTATTGTAGACAGTAGCTGGTTCTGAACTTATGTCCTTTCTAGATGGATTCTCGGGATATAACCAAATTCTCATACATCCAGATGACTGATTGAAAACTACATTCAGAACTAAGTGGGAAACTTACGCCTATCAAAAGATTCCATTTGGATTAATTAATGCATGCACAACTTTTCAGAGAGATATGGACACAACTTTTAGGGGGCTCATAAATAAATCAGTGGTTATTTATTAGATGACATTACAGTATTTTCTAAACAAGTAACCAGTCATATGAATGACCTAAAGCATGTATTTGAGTGATGCAAAAGGTATGGCATCTCCTTAAATCAAAAGGAATCATTTTTTGCATTAGATGAAGGAAAATTTTTAGGATTCATTGTGTCAAAAAGAGGTATCTATATTGATCCTAAAATAATTGAAGAGATTAAACGAATTCCTTTCCCTCATAACAAGAAATATATGCAGTCATTTCTTGGGAAAATTAATTTTGTTAAAAGGTTTGTCCCTGAATTTTCACAAATATTCTTACCATTACAAAACATGATTAAGAAAAATTCAATCTTTAAATGGGGACATAATGAAAGAGAAGCATTTGATTTGATTAAACAATCCATCATTAATGCTCCATTCTTGACTACCCCCAATTTTCTTAATCCTTTTACTTTATACACTTTTTCATCAAATACATCATATGCTACTGTTTTAACACAACTTAATGACCAACAAATTGAAGCACCAATATCATTTTTTAGTTCCAATTTTCAAGGTGTAGAACTAAATTAGACATACGTCAAAAAGCAAGCATTTGTTGTATTTAACGCTATAAAGCATTTTAGGCCATTTCTCCTAAAAAATCATACCAAAATAATAGTTCCATTCTCTACAGTGAGACAACTATTGATGCAAACAGAATTACGAGAGAAAAGGGCTAACTGGGTTACCGCCTTACAAGAATATGATGTAGAAATTAGACCCTCTAAAATTGTTAGAGGTCAAGGTTTTTGCAGAATTCTTACAGGAGAATCCCATCTATCATCAGACGAAGATTCAGGTAACAATGTGCAAATATCAGAGGTAACTCTCAACGATGCACAATCTCAATACATTGATCTCATATTTTATTTGAAGAATGGATATGCTCCAAATAAACTCAGCTAAAAAAAAAATGGGCTTTTAGATTAAAGGCCAAGAAATATGAATTAATCAAAGATGTATTATTTAGGAGAAATTTTGATTATGTACTTTTAAGATTCTTAGAAAAATCTGAAGCAGAGAAAGTCTTGCAGGAACTCCATGATGGACCAGTTGGAGGACATTTTGGAGGAAATACAACAACACACAAAATCCTACATGGAGGTTACTATTGGCCTACACTTTTCAAAGATGCTCATGAATATGCAAGAAATTGCAAAGTGTTTCAAAGTGCATCTGGAAGACAAAGGAAGCCAACATTCCCATTACATCCAGTTAATATTGAACAACCATTTGAACAATGGGGATTAGATATAATTGGTGAGATTGTTCCTAACTCTTCCAAACAACATAGATATATTCTCACAACTACATATTACTTTACTAAATGGGTGGAAGAAATTCCACTAAAACCAGCCAACTCTGAGAATATCATTGATTTCATCGACCAAAATATCATAACTAGGTTTGGCTTACCTATTGCTTTAATGTTTGAAATGCATCTTACTTCTCAGGAAATGCTATGATGGAATTTGTAATTAAAAGAGGTTTTAAACTTAAGTATTATGCGAACTATTACCCACAAGGAAATGGTTTGGCAGAATCTACAAACAAGAACTTGATTAGAATAATCAAAAGAACTGTTGATCAAAACCAAATAAATTGGCACAAGTCATTAATATTTGTTCTTTGGGCAGATCGAATAACTCAGAAATATTCTATTGCCATTTCTCCATTCAATCTTGTTTATGGAAAAGAAGTTGTACTTCCCACTAATGTATTTATTCCCTCTCTTTCCTTAGTACAATTTATTGATTAATCTCTTCCTTCTTCTTTACAACTTAGACAATGTCAAACTCTTAAGTTAGAGGAAGAAAGAGAAAAATCTAAATAGACTCATTTACATCATCAACATATAGTAAAATCCTCATTTGATTCAACTTATGTTACTCCAAAAAAAATTCAAATTGGTGATTTGGTATTGAAATGGGACAAAGCACATGAGGAAAAAGGTAAACACACGAAGTTTCAAAAACTTTGGCTAGGTCCATTTCAAATAATTAAAGAAATAGGCCCATCAACATTCTTATTGCAAGAGCTATCAGGCAAAAAGGATTCTTTACCTGTTAATGGGCAGATTTTGAAAAAAAAACTTTTCATAGGAGGTAATCCCTTCTATTCCCTATATACTAGTAGCTTTTTCTTTTCCTTAGAAAAATAAAAGTTGCTTAGTATAAATTTTTGGCTTTTAAAAATAAAATCTCAGATGATCCTTTTTTATTTATCTCTTATAGAAATAAGAGGTGTTAAGGAATAATCAAAATATTTGAAAGACAAATAGATTTTATTTTCACTGAAAGATGCAATTTCACTGAAGTTATTTATTCTCTGATGAACTCTCATTCTTATATAGCATGATTACTCTGTTATCAGTCAAGAAAAGAATATTTAACATAGTAAATACTCTTTTACAGAAAATAAATCTAAAACTCAACATTATCATCCAGAATCCTCAAAAGTACCAATGATTCACCCCATCTGGGAAAACTTGTAAATTTTTGAAATAAATTCAAAAAATATTATAACTAAAAAAACTTAAAAGATAATAAGTCTCATCATGAGATTTTTTACCATGTTCATAGGGAATTAGTTAAACTGACATTACCAATACTGCTTACCAAAATAGGGTAATGACTTGCGATTATATCAAGAGGACAAGGGATCTCACCAATAGACATTTTGATTAGTTTAATTACAACTAGTGAATGGAATTGTCATCATTTGGTTACCAAGCCAAGACAATGGATTTTAAGTAAATAAAAAATATGATACAAAAAAGAAAATTTTCAAAAAATTAGAGCCTATTTTTGAAATTGTAAGAAACACTTGATGGGACAGCAAATCATTGTTGGGTAAAAGGTAACCCTGCCAAAAGCTTAAATTTCTTATTGGAACAGAGGCTCAACCAGTGATAAAAGAGTATTTTTTTATAAAACTGATCTGTAAGAGCCACCTACTTTATCACTTTGAACTGAGTAAAGACTGACATAGATTTTCATACTTATATCTTTAAAAGAGGGATTCTTATGAATTGTAAATAAGAGAAATTTCATGACTTAGTAAGATATTATTTGTTTGAAATTCATTCTTGCAACTATTTTTATTTTCAAAAACGTTTTAGAAATTTCAAAAAGTTAGTCAGAGATAGTTGGTTTTCCCAAGTGAATCTCCAATTGTTGTGCTATACAACACCCCCCATTTATTTTAATAAATGGGGACCCTTTATAATTAAATAGGAAATTTATTTTTAGCTTTAAAAACAAAAACTTTAGGAAATAAAAATTTTCTTTTGAGCTTTCCGCTTTATTCCTTTAGCGCATCGCAGACCGCATAGCTTACAACCTAAAAGACTTGCAATCCTCTAAGTCATGCAAGCTACAAAATGCATTAAACCTTTTTCTAAAGTTATTTTTAAAACTTGCAAAAAACATCAATTATCGTTATGCTTTCTTTATCGCATCACACCTCATTTAAAACAATAAATTTATAAAGTAATTCGATATAAGTGTGATTGCGCAGACTTGATGAGCCAACAAAGAAAAAAATATAAATCTCTAAAGTCCTGTTAAGTGCGGCTGCTTGACTTTTTGAATGCGCAATTCGCATTTCGCATGACTTAACTGAAAACAAATTCATTATCGCATAAGAGTTGTGATTTGAAATTTGCACAGATCACATTTCACAGCATTTATCGGTAAACATCACAAACGGTAAAAGTTATATATTGCGATATACAAGCTAATGGAATTTAATTACTCAAGCATGCAAAATAACTTATGTCGTATCAAAATTGAAATTGGAGATCTAATGACTTAAGTTGATTGATAGTTATTTCGTGTAAAGGTGTAAGAGATTTGATTTTGAAATGATTATCGATGATTAATATCATATTTGATAGATTAATATCTATTTTTGCATGTTTTGAAATAAATTGATGACAAATTTGTCTCTTTGTTCCATATATTTCTAATGATCTCTCTATATACTTGAAATCAGGAAACCAACTAACAGAATGAAGAAAATAGAGACGAACAAAAAACGAAAAAATATTTCTTAAAAACTGTCTACTGAAGACTCAGACATGTCTCCCTTATTTTTAGACACCACCTGAAACAAGGAATGTGGTAGTTTTTCATGGGAAGAAATGTATCAGTTTTTTGAAAATGAAAAGCCAATAGTCATAGATAAAATTGCTTCAGCAGAATTATCTGTTTCTTCATACCCGACTAATTTTGACGTTGCATGTTCATTCATCCACAAGGTAGCCACAAGACCAAAAGTTCTCCATTACACAAATATGGTTAAGTGGTAAATTAACCACTTAAACATAAAAGACAGAACTTTTAAAGATTCAAGAAGCGAGAATATTGGTTTTTTCAGGGCAAATGATTTAAAAGAAATGTACTACTTACCAGACCCACAACAAAACTATGAAAAAGCTTTGTTCAAGGCTTTAGAGCAGAGCATCCAAACCTCATGAAAGTCATAAAATAATGCAAGGAAGATCAGGGAAAGCTAAAGCAATATAAACTTGGTACGTACTCAATTTCCCAACTTCATTATCCCTATTGCTATGTTGCTAGTATGTTGTGTAGATTGTTTGCCAAATGTGATACCACTAGGTTTTCAGTAGATTGGGTTCCATTGATTGACGCAATCGTAAATTCCTCAATTCTGAATTGGGAAAATATCCTATCTGACAGTTTAGCCAAACACATCACAGAGTATAGGAATAAAAGGAATATTTCATCTAGAGAAATACCTCCCTTTAATATGTCTACCTATGTCATGGATGCAATCTTCTTTTCTTCTAGTTTTCCTACCATGGGATGGAAATGGACTACCCAAGACCCTACCCCAATCCATATTTACCATAGATCCCTTCGAGATTCAGACTTCCATCTGCATTTTTATAAAAAAATTCATGGAGTCATGTTGCCTATGCACCAGATGAAGCCCTAGGGTTTTCGAAGAAGCTAGTATAGATATTCTTTCTATGGCTAGGTGGTTTGCAGAAGAGAATTTTACATATTTCATAGTATTCGGGAGTTATGATTCTACCCACCTCATACCATAGTATGTTCCTTATAGGTTTCTTGCATGAGATATAGCCTACCATCTTGTTAATGGTATCACTAAACAACTGAAAGATGCTAAGAAGGTTGTTTGGCCTAATTTCCATGTATAGTATGACACTTTTGCACTTTTTGATATTGGCCATACCTACAAGGAAGTTTCTAAGATTAATATATTGAATTTTGCAGTAATGCCAAAGAAGCTATACGATCCAAATGATGTAATAAAAAATTACACTACAGAGCTCAAAATGAAGCCTTTTGTAAAGGAAATAGATGGATTTGATGATCTCTTCCAAGGCATGGAAAATTTTTCAGATATAATTAATTTTTCAGCCAACTAATTGAGCCAAGATGATTTGTAAGCCTTCCAAATATATAGAAATAAGAGACTGGAGAGATTTTCTCTCAACTTGTTAACTATTCAAGATGTCAAGGGACCTAATCCAAGTATCATCTTGGACAATGAAGCAAAAGACATGTTTGAGGATGAATCGGGTTGATAATAGCATAAATCTCACATTTTCAATCATTCTAAAAATGAATTCGAATCCATAAAGGATAGCCCAGAAAAGATAATTGATCAGGTAATCTAAGAGATACAGATGTAGGAGTGAAAATAAAATAATGGAAAAAAGTCAACTTCTCAAGCAATTCAACACAGTCATGACACACTTGATCAGTCAGAAAAGTCACAAACAAATAATTTGAGTAGTGAATGGGATGAATTTTTTGAAGCAATAAAAACTCCTAAATCCAATCCCAATATTGATCAAGTAACTAGTTTACAAACACCTAAACATTGCCAGAAGATTATGGAAACTATTAATCCACTACAACATGTTCCAAAGACTCATGATCGAGAGATCATACCAGCCTACCCTACAGAACAAATAGTTTTACAAGTTGAAGAAATCCCTTGACTAGACATCTTCTACAGTCCTAGTTATAAATTTGTAGTCAAGATAAATGAAAGGAGAAGAACTGATGAAAGAGTCTCAAACCTCACAGATGAATTTGTTGATGTTTTGTGGAAGGATTCCTTAGCTGATCCTACTAAGCATCTAAATAAATTATCACAGTATGAAGGGGCATATGCTACTGCCACTGTTGATAAAGCTACTGAAGTTAGAGTGTTGCTGAGGCAAAAGGAAGGTAGAATACAAGAACTAGAGAGGCTGTTAAATGAAGAAAAATTAAACTCCAGTGAGAAAATGAAAGCAAAGATGGCCCAATTCCAAAAATATTTCAAGAGTCTTAAATATCAGCATCAAGCAGAAATCAATGAGAAACAAGCAGAATGGGAAGCAACAATGACCAGGTTACAGAGCCAACTGCAACTAAATAAATATATAAAAGAAGTATTAGATATAAATTCTAAGTTAAAGAAACAATAGGAAGTATTTTTCCATCAAGCTTCTATTATTGACTCTTATTTTGATTCAAATAAAATATTGATCCAACAAGGAGCTATCCAAAAACTTGAATGTGAAAGGCTCAAGAAGGAAATCAACGAACACATTCAATGGAAAGCATTAGACTCAGGTAAGGAAGCTAGTCTACCTCAGGTATATAAGATTCATAAGGATATCTTATTCAAATATTGGGAAGCACAAATCAAGTAGGCAGAGAAAGCAGCAACGAAAACATCAAAATTATCAAAGGAAATTATTGAATCTATATGTGAAAAACTGGTGAAAGAATAACTTATCAAAGAGTACACGTCTGAAGTGTTATCAGAAGTTAAACAGCTAGAAACACAATGGATACAAAAGGAAGAAATGCAGGATGAAGTAATTAAAAAGGTAAATAAGTTTGATCAAGAAAATTATTGGAATTTTCTTATCAAACCTTATCATCAGTATCAGATTCTGCAGTCCTTAACAGATTCAACGAGAAGATCGTAGCCAGTACTTTCAAACGTAGTATTCAAGGGATAGGTGAGATCGAGGATTTCATAGCTAGCTCAACTCAAACCTATGATAGATATTTGTCAACTTCATGACCAATTTAATCCAAAAGAAAGGGAAGAATTCATAAATCAAAATTGTTATTTTATTTTCCTAGATTGTAGTTTAAGTTAGTCTTACGAGGATGGTTGTTTGAAACCTCCTCTATAATTTTGTAATAATATATTTTATAACATAGTTAGTTTAGTGTTTAAACCCCTCTCATGAATTTAGAGAAGGGTCCATAAATTTGTCAAAAACATTTGCAAAGAATGCACTACTATAAGTTTATGAATGCTTTGATGAATTAATGGAACACATCTATTATCTTTTGACAATTAAAGCTGTTTAACTGATGTTGCACTACTATACTCTTTAAATTGCTTGAAAGTAAGAAGGAGAAGATCAATTACTGTCAGTTTACAAGATTAGAACTTTGTACATATGGTAATTTTATTCACTTGTATTAAGTCCTACTTTATAGATTGACAGTCATCTTTTTATTGCATTATATATTTGAAACGCTATTATAGATGAATGTTACATGCACTTCTGTTATAATATTTATCTGTGATTTATTATTGAATATATAATCACACATATGAATGCGATATATTTTTCACAATTTTTCTAGTCAAATTACTTTGTTAGAAGAATCATATTACATAATTTTCATCTCTTTCGACTGTTAAATGATCTATATTACTAATAGTTGAAAGATATATCTTTAGATCGCATAAAGGAAGAAACATCTCTGGTATATAGTAGAATAAATAATTTAGATAGATGCATAAGATAGATTAAAATCATTCTCCATTTGCATGTCATATAATCAGAACACTATCAAAATCATCCTTATTAGGAAACTGGTCCCATTATCCCCAGTTGGAGCCACTACACCAACCAGAAAAGGAGATGCTTTAAGGTCCAGACCGGGTGGTTTTCCTCCATGTTTCAGCAGTGGAATTATAAGGCCTCAACAGGTACATGAGACCAAGGGAACAAATATAAAAGGGAAAAGTGTCGTAACATTATGAAAAAATATGGAGCGAGAGAAAGAAACACTCCTGACAATTGACGATTTCTTTAGGCCATGGGAAGCAACCCAAAACATGGTTTTGGGGTGATTTCACATGTTATAATAAACCAAGAGCACAAAGGTTTATAATGAAAATAAGCCCACTAGCCAATGGTCACCCCACTTGGTCATATGGTTGAAAAGAGAAATAAAGTGGTAGAAAAAGGGCCTAAGGCTATTTCAGTGGAAATGGTAGAGGTTTTATTAAAATAAAAAGGGCCACAAAGTTTTTATTACTATTTGGAAGCATAGTTTTGCAGTGGTATATTAAAATTTCATTCGGACTATGGTAACATGCCTTGGACATATGCATCGATGGTTGAATTCGAAACTATTTTGACAATGCGTTATGATTAACAGAGCATTTGGGATATCAGATGGACTAGTCAGAAACATGTGATAATTTACTGGCACTATTTGGAATTTATGCCAAGAAAAACAACACAATGTTTAATGCACAAACAAGTTGGAATTAGTCATTAAGTTAAGAGGTTGCGTTAGCAGTTTTAGTAAAACTGCAGATTCGCCAAAAATAGAAAAGTCCTCAATAAATTCTGTAAAATACCATAATAAGAAGTATTAACAGAAAAGCTCACAAATTTAGAACATAACTGTAGATCATAGATTGAGAAGTTAAAGAACACATTCAAAATATTTAGTTGAATAGGACAAAGGAAAAAATTAAGAGATTCATGCAGAGATCAAAGAACAAATTAATTAAAGCCTCGTCCAAAACTATGAGTCCATAATTCTTTAAAAGAAGAATTTGAGCAACAGAGTCAGTGCGTGTGGATTAATGTGTGGGGCTCAGTTTGTATGGATTAGTGTGTGGGGATCAGTGTGTGTATATTAATGTGTGGGGATCAATGTGTGTGGATCAAAATGTGGATGAGAGGTTGTTGGTGCTACAAGATGCACTGTGCATCAGGGGTGAAGCAGAGATTAGTTTTGATATTAGATAGGTGAATGATGAATTGGTGATTAGTTCTTTTGGTGATTATGTTAGGTCCCTATATTACTAATGTAGTCCCTTATTGTTGTTAGTGTAGCCCCCTTATTTTTATTTTTGTACCCTGTAACCCCCATATTGTTATTGTTGTGCCATTACTTTATTATTTTTAGGTCGTCTAGAATTATATTGTGACTCCATGGACTCCTATATATAGAAAGGAGGTTTTGTCATTTGTATCATCCAAGAATTGTTCTAATTTAAAATAGGTTTCCACCCCTAATTGGCTAATTTATAAGGAGTTGATCTCTCTTTTCTTCTATTTTTGGAGCTGGTTTCATAACATTTGGTATCAGATCTTTGGATTCTCGGGTTTCGCGGATCCAAACAAGTCATCGTGGAATTTTCACTATAACGTTTTTTCTACGAAGTTTCAGAAGCTGAAATTTTTACCACGAGAATCCAAAATCCTGAGGAACTTCGTGTAAAAAATTTAGATTTTGGTTCACAATATTTTCTAAGATTTGATATGTGGAAATTAGGGTTTTTGCAAGATCCCAAATTTCATCTAAAAGAGGTGACCTTGGGAAAATTGTCATAAATCTCTCTCTGAGAATCAGATTGGAATTTTGTTATAAGTGGAAAAAATTACACAGACGATAGTTTCCTGTATGTCAATTTTAGATCTGAAGGAGGAAACAGTGACACATGTCATGCCATACAAGTTCGCTCTACTAAACCAGTCCATAATTAGGTCATTGTGGGAGATTGGCCATAACCTTGCCTTGAATCTTGCAAATCATATCAAACCTTTGGAAGTCGAAAGAAGATTCAGAGGGCTACTACAGGGCCTAATTTCAGATATTGAAGATCCAAAATCACAGAGATAATTCAATTTTAATATCTAGCTCCTCAAAAGAAAGAAAAAGGTGTGTATTTTTTTTCTCCAAATTGCATAAGTCTTGTTTGAAAAATCAGTTTGAAGTGATTCCAAGGGCATATTGAAGCATAGATATTAGTATTGGGTTGTAAAATTCCCCTTAAAAAGAATTCAACACCCATTAATCCCTTAGAATACTCTACTATGACTCATGGAGAGGAAGAAGTACAACATGATATATCAAAATTACAAGAGCAAGTGCACCAAATATCTCTCTCACAAAGAGCATCAAAAAATGAAATGGAAGTTTTGAAGAAAGGCATGGAAGCTAATATGGATGGCATCAAAGCTAAGATGGATGACAATGATGAAAAAATGAAAGACAACATAGAAGACATGAAGAATGATCTAAAAGAAGACATGGAAGGTTTGAAGGAAGGTTTGACAAAGTTGATACAAGAAATGATTCCTAATGGAGAAAATATAGTATAGGAAACTCATGATGAGAACAAAATAAATGTTAATCATGATTTCATAAACTCTAATGTTGGATGGAAGACCCACCATATTCCAAAGATGGATATGAGGAAGTTTGATGGCAAGGATCCCGTACCATGGATACTACAAATGGAGCAATATTTTGATCTCCATAATGTGCAAAACACACAAAAGGTACACATTGCAACTTTACATTTAGAACAAAATACATTTGTATGGTATCGATGGCTTTGCTCATGTAAAAAAATTGTCACTTCGTCAATTTTTACGGAGGGAATGATATCACTTTATGAGGATACAAACAACAACACCTTCTTTAGCCAATTGATAAATATTAAACAAAAGTATTCAATGGTGGAGTACATTGAGGACTTCCAATAATTGAATATAAGGGTAGTTGATATTCTAGAGGAACACATGATTGATGTCTTCATAGGTACTTTAAAGGATAAAATCCAACATGAGGTTTACCTTTGGGAACATGATTCATTGGAGAAGCCATTCAAGTTGGAAAGAAAAATTGAATGTAAATTTATGGTGGAAAGGAAGCCTACCACTCACATCTATGAATATGGAAGTGTTGCTACTCCTAGACTTCCACAACCTACAAGGTTGACACCACAACAATTGGAAGAAAAAAGAGAAAAAGGGCTTTGCTACAGTTGTGATAGCAAATACACTAAAGGTCATAAGTGTGCTAAGACGAAATTATTTTACATAGATTGTGAAGAGGAGGAAGGAAATGAATAAGAAACTTCAAAAGAAGAGGATATACACCAGGAACCAACCCTAGAGAAATAAGAAATGAGTCTGACCATATCCTATAATTTTATTCATTGTTAAGTAGCCAAGGAATTGAATTGCTTCTTATAACCAGCACCAGAATGTCAAGTGAAGGTTGCAAATGGAGGAACTATAAATTTCTCTAGAAAATGCCATAATATCAAGCTAACCATTGGGGAATATGTATTTAATAGTCCAAAGCTTTCCATTCCAATGGGAGGTGCTAATGTTGTACTAGGAGTACAATGGTTACAATCTTTGGGGACGGTAGCTTTTAATTTTCAAGAACTTTTCTTGAATTTTTTTTCGAAAGGAAAGGAATTTGAATTATGGGCTATTTTCGGGAAGCCGGGAAAGATAATAAACTCTAATGTCATGACAAAGCTTCTGAAAAAAGAACAACGAGGTGTAATTTCACAATTACACTCACTAGAAGTTCCAACATCAAAATCATCTATTTCTTCATATCTCCAAAAAGTCTTGGACAATCATTCCAAGGTATTTGAAACTCCTAAAGGTTTCCCACCTATTCTTGATCATGATCATGATACTCATTTGATTCCAAGAACTCTTCCTCCAAACATCAAGCCTTACATATATCCTTATTTCCAAAAGAATGAAATTTAATGTATGATTGTAGAAATGTTAGAGGTTGGTATAATTCAACCGAGCCAAAGTTTTTTCTCTGCTCCAGTTGTATTGGCGCACAAGGATGGATCATGGTGCATGTGTCCAGATTATAGGGAGCTCAATAAGCGCACTATTAAAGATAAATTTCTCATTCTTGTGATAGATTAATTATTATATGAATTACATGGAGAAATTTATTTTACCAAGTTGAATCTTTGTTCAAGATATCATCAAAGTAGAATGAAGACCGAAGATATTCTGAAAAAAACATTTCCAAATCATGATGGTCATTATGAATTTTTGGTCATGCCTATTGGCCTTACCAATGCACCTTCTACATTTCAAGGGTTGATGAATTCCATATTCAAACCCTTCCTTAGAAAATTTTTCTTAGTATTTTTTGATGATATACTAATCTACAGCAGCTCTTGGAAGGATCATGTTCAACATGTTGATAGGGTGATCAAACTATTGGAGGAGAAACAATTATATGCAAAAGCCTCCAAATGTTTCTTTGGAGTACAAGAGGTGGAATATCTGGGTCACATTGTATCACACAAGGGTGTTAAGGTAGACCCTAATAAAATTAAAGCCATTAAGGAATGGAAAGTCCCCACAACCATAAAGAATTTGTGATTATTTCTCAGGTTAACAAGGTATTATCGAAATTTTTCTAAGAATTATGGGAGAATAGCAACACCTCTAACAACATTATTAAAGAAAGATGAATTTTCATGGACTCTTGAAGCAACTAAGTCCTTTGAACATATTAAAGAGGAAATGTGCCTAGCACCGATATTAGCTATGCCAGACTTCACAAAAACCTTTATTGTGGAATGTGATGCCTCGAGAAATGGAATTGGTGTTATTTTAATGCAAGAAGGAATACCCATTGCTTTTGAAAGTCATCTAATCAAAGGAAAATATTTACAAAAAACTATTTATGAGAAGGAAATGTTGGAAATACTACATGCACTAAATAAATGGTGACCTTACCTAATAGGAAGACACTTCAAGGTAAAAATTGATCATGATAGTCTTAAATACTTTTTGGAACAAAGACTGTCTTCAGAAGAGCAACAAAAATGGGTCATAAATATGTTGGGTTATGACTTGGAAATCATATACAAAAAAGGGAAACTAAATGTTGTTGCAGATGCACTCTCAATAAAGGATGAAGAGGTGGAAGCATTCCTTTGT
The DNA here is from genome assembly GCA_034641835.2 of Pinus albicaulis. NCBI lineage: Eukaryota > Viridiplantae > Streptophyta > Pinopsida > Pinales > Pinaceae > Pinus > Pinus albicaulis. Next base: position 349,579,672 of record CM076584.1, read on the forward strand.
GCCATTTCTATTATCCAACCAGATTGCATAACCAAAGAAAGGGAGGAATAGAAAATTGATGAAGAAGAGTGGACACTCATTCAAAATTTGCAGCAAGATCCTACTACGTCTTAAACATTTAGTTGGAAAAATGATTCCTTATGGTACAAATATTGCTTATATATTTTTAAGAATTCCAAACTAAAACAAAAGATTCTTTTGGAATTGCACATTTCTCCCTTAGGAGGACACTACGGATTTTTAAAAACTTACCACAGGGTGAAGAAAGAATTTTTTTGGGATGGCCTTAAATCTGATATTCAAATGTTTGTGGCGGAATGTTTGGCTTGCCAAAAAAATAAAATTGAGACAATTAAGACCCCGAGTCTTCTATATCCTTTATCCATTCCAAGTCAATGTTGGGAGGAGATTTCAATTGATTTTATCACAGTTTTACCTAAGTCCAAAGGAAAGAGTGTCATCATGGTGGTACTTGATATACTTACCAATTATGCACACTTTTGTGCATTATCTCATCCATTTAAAGCAATTACAATTTCTACTGCATTTATGGGAACAATTCAAAAGCTACACGAAAACCCAAAGATTATTCCAAGCGACAGAGATCCCATTTTTACTGGAAATTTTTGGAGAGAATTATTCTTTTGTTTTGGTACTCAACTAACTCATAGCTCATCTTATCATCCTCAATCTGATGGGAAAACTGAGATAGTGAATTTTTGTTTGGAAGGATATCTTCGTTATTTTTTATCTGATAAACAAACAAAATAGGTCAAGTGGTTACCTCTAGTTGAATGGTGGTATAACACATCCTTCCATACTACAGCAAAAAGACCCCATTTATGGCACTTTATGGATATCATCCATTGTCTATCACATCATCTTTAATAGAAAATTATAAGGTTCAATCAGTGGAGGATCATGTCAAGCACCAACAACAAGTTCTCCAACTCTTAAAGCATAACCTAAATTTGGCACAAAATTGAATGAAACAACAGGCAGATCGACATCGCAACGAGAGAAGTTTTGATATAGGAGAGTGGGTATTTTTAAGCCTACAACCATACAAAAAAATGTCCCTCAAGCAAGATAAGAATGATAATAAATTATCGCCAAAGTACTATGGTCCTTATAAGGTGTTGCAAAAGGTTGGTACTATGGCATAAAAATTGGAGCTTCCTACTTCTTCTCGAGTGCATCTATTTTTCCATGTTTCATGCTTAAAGAAATTTATAGGTGATGAACTTCTAGTTCAAACAATATTTCCAGAACTTGACGAGGAAGGAAAAATCATATTGGAAACTGAAGAAGTCATGGAAACAAGAACTCGACAGCTACAAAATCGATCAATTTCATAGTATCTCATCAAGTGGAAGAACTTACCCACTAAATACTCTACATGGGAGGATGACAATTTTATACAAAAGCATTCAAAGCTACTCAAGCATTGAGGACAACAATTTTTTGAAGGAGAGGGGCATGTTAGGTCCCTATATTACTAGTGTAGTCCCTTATTGTTTTTAGTGTATCCCCCTTATTGTTATTGTTGTACCCCTCTAACCCCCATATTGTTATTATTGTGCCCTTACATTATTATTGTTAGGTTGGCTAGGATTATATTGTGACCCCGTGAACTCCTATATATAGAAAGGAGGTTTTTTCATTTGTATCATCTAAGAATTATTCATTTATGTAATGTAAAGGAGGTTTCCCCCTCGAAGTGGCTGCTTTCTAAGGCATTGATCTCTCTTTTATTCTATTTTTGGAGTTGGTTTCATAACAGATTATTGTTGTTGGTGTGTATAGTTTGGTTATTTTTTTGGCAATGAGAAATTACTGAATGTGATGGTCTATTTATTAGTAATCATAGAATGTTAAAGGTTTTTTTTAAGGTGGTTTTAGTGAGAAGTTGTAGCGAGAAGGTTTTTTTTTTTATGAGGTAAGAGGTCTATTGGTTCTAGATTGAAAATGGATGAAAGATGAATCAAGAGGGCCAACAAGTAGTAGCTTGCAGATTAGGGGTAGCAAATCCTTCTAGTGGGTGCTAGTAAATTCTTAGGGCAAAGAGTACCTTACAGTAGTGTTAGTTTTTGTAGCATCATATGTGTTATAGCTACAAAATTTTGTCATAAGGCAAGAATACAACAGTTCTCCAAAACCCAGAAATCGTTTATAGAAATTCCACCTAGAAGTGGCTTAATTATATTATTAACCAGTTTTTAAATATTTCCTAAGTCTAAACTTAAGGAATATGGTTAATTAATCAAAATTAATTAATTCAAGGCGCAAATCATCTAGAAACTCACATGGATCGACTCCAAGATGATCCTAGCCATCGATTATGTTTTACTCTTGGTTGTTGGTGCTCCAACAAAGGATTATAAGAGGAGGTCGATGTGGTGATGGAGAAAAAACTTCAGTAGTTTGATTTCATTGGCATATCGATTTCCAGAGTATCATTTTTCATTTGTCGGAGAGAGAATTAGAGAGATTGAAGCAATGAGAGAGAGGAAGGGACAGTGAACCTGGAGGAAGGATTCTAGTTATGGTGAGTGAATTTGCAGAGAGGCAGAGGAGCCACAATGAGGCTCACAAGAAGCACAACAACCTCTAGAGGCAATTTCAAATTTGGCGGGGAGAAGAAAAGTTTCAGTGCCAGAAGCTGGGCATAGGTTCCAGAGGCCAAGAGAGACATTTTCCCACACAACAGCTGACCAGTCGGATTAAGGAGAAGTTGTTCCAAGTTGAGTGCAAAATTTACTACGCTAAGGTAACATAGTGACTGCACAAAGCCAGTTTGGATGACTCACTTTGAGCTGAGGTCAGAGCATAGATTTTCCTATGGAGTGAGGAAATTCCTCACTAGAAATTTTTTCTTACCAATTTTTTCTCTGTTGGATTGCTAGTTTCAGCATCTAGTTATACTCGGATGATTTCACTGCTGGATAATAATAAAACCCTCAGTTGTTGCACCAATTTTCCCAAGTTGGGTTTTTCTGGGGACATTTTTCCAAAAATAACTATGTAAATTTATGTGTGTGTGCTACAATTTCTTCTAGAATTTATTTATTCTGCAATTTATTTGTGTAGGTAGCAATGTCATTTATTCAGTATTTGTTGTAGAAAACAATAAATTAATTTTTAAAAATTAATTTAACAATTAGGAGAATTATTATAGAAATTTTAATACAATTATGTATTGCCTGGATTCTCTTGATCTAGAAATTATATGCCATTGTTAAATACATAATCGCTTCTACAAAAATTCTTGCGGAATTTAAAACATGATCGCCAATTGAAAACACATGAAGAAAGATAATTCACATATAACACAGATGTTTTTACCAAGAAATCATAAAGCTAAAAACACCACTATCATATATTATGTATATATCATGGATCATGAAACAATCTCATACAAAAGTCTAATCCAAGAGCTCTCAGTACAATATACAATCGTCTCACACTATCTTGCATAAATTGACAAATTCCTTAGCCAAATTTCTGCCTTACAACAGCCTGCCTCCATTGCGCAATCCAAGATGATTACAAAGACAAATTTGATGCAATCATGCCCTCCTTGACTATGCAATACTCATGAGCACATCCAATATGTGTTTGGCTTGCAAGAGTGCAATCCAATATAGTACAACTGATAGTCAACTGTCCCTTTCACCTACCTCTCAACTGGGTCCCCACTAGATCTGACATGCATGTAGTTAATATTAGTAAATCTTCAGTTTCATGTGAGATCACTCCATGTGAATTAATTTAATATTTAATTCACTAATATCTCACTAGTGTAACTTTAGTTACAACTAGCACAACTGAGTTAAACTACTTTACAACTCACATAACTACACATCCAACTCTATTACAACTTTGAATCACTTAGTTACAACTAATTCCACTTGCATGTCCCACCAACCAACCTTAGAACTCGAAATTCCTTCAGCTAACTAGTTTTCCACTTTAGTTAACTGATTCCAAGTGCTCCATGAGAATAGATTAATATTTATTGTCCAACTATTATTAAGGGATACTAATAGTCGACATGCATCTATAAATAGACATGTGATCTATAAATAGAATTTTCACATACATATAAAAATAGAGCATCATCTATAAATATAATTTTCTCACCATATACAAATAGACATAATCTATAAATAGAATTTTCTCATCCGTTCTAAAAATAGACTTCCACCTAAAAATAGTCTGAGGCTCCATCGTAGTGTTACTGTCTATCGATAGTTAGTGGGTTCGCTAATGTATTTAGTGAATACAAGACTAGACATATGCTATGCGGTGAACAAGCTTAGTCGAGTGATGGTTAAGCCTACCAAGCTCTTTTGGAAGGCGGGCAAGAATGTCCTGAGATACCCGAGGGGAACATTTGAGTATGGATTTTGGTACAGATAGACGGATGAGGTGAAGTTGCATGGCTTCATGGATGCAGATTGGGCAGGCAACCCAACGGACAGAAAGAGCACATTAGGAGGGATCTTCAGTATCATATATACAACTTTTTCTTGGTACAGTAGGAAACAAAGATCCATAGCACTCATTTTAGCGGAAGCATAATATATGGCAGCAATTCAAGCTGCATGTGAGGCTATCTGGATGAGAAATATCCTGGTTGTTTTGTTTGGTTTTCATTTAGATCCTACAGTGATTCATTGTCATAATAATAGTTGCATTAAATTTTTATTGATCATATGTTGCATGATAAATATAAGCATATAGATATCCAGTATCATCATATCAGATATATTGTGCAGTGGAAGATTGTGTTGCTTCAGTACATTCCTACGGAGGATCAGGCTACAGATATTATAACGAAGGCACTCACCAGGAGAAAATTCAAATACCATAGAGACATGATTAGGGTGAAGGACAATCCCTTTCTTGTTGAGAGGGAGTGTTGAGATTCAACAAGATGATGATCCTATTGAAAATTAAGTAGGTAGCATCCACTACCTCTCCAAATGTAGCATCCTCTTTCCTCCAGTTTCCCGGAAGAGGAGTATCCATGGGTTTGTAACCCTCCATGTCAAACTTACCCAGTATATCCCTTGCATACTTTCCTCGAGACAAAAAAATTTCACCATCTCACTGCCATATTTCCAATCCAAGGAAATAATGAAGGAGGCCCATATCCTTCATCTCGAACGCCTTTACAAGGTCCTCCTTGCATGAGTGTATCAACTACTCATCACTAGTCAGTATTAAATCATCAATATAAAGAAAAATGATTAAAATATTACCCTCCACCAGAATTTGGTATAGGTTTGAATCCGCCTCACTCTTGGTGAAGCCAAGTCTAGTGAAATAACTGTCTATCCGATTGTACCAAGGATGGGGTGCTTGCTTCAGCCCATACGCTTTTTTGAGTCTGTACACATGCAACTCACTGCTGGAGATCTCAAATCTTTTAGGCTACTCAACGTACACTTATTCCTCAATGATCCCATTGAGAAACATAGTCTTCACATCCATCTGATGAATGTGCCAACCCATCTACGCTGAGAGAGCAAGGATGGTCCTTATGGAAGAATATCGTGCGACAGGTGCAAAGGTTTATTCATAGTCAATCCCCTCGATCTGTGAGAAGCCCCGGGCCACAAATATGGTCTTGTATTTCTCAAAACTCCCATCAGCATATTGCTTTACCTTGTAGATCCATCTTGAACCTACCACTGATTTATCAACCAGCCTTGGAACAATTTCCCAAGCACTATTTCTGAAAATGGAGTCATACTCCTCCACCATTTCAGCTACCCATGTAGGCTCCTGCACTGCTTCCTGGAAGGAAGATGGCTCGGTCACAATACATTCTCTCATGAGAGCCATGTATCCAGTGAATCGGTCGTGGGATTGTCTTTGTCTGCACTGTGAAGTAGGGACTCCTACATTCTGCGCAACATCAAGTCTCAGCCTCTCAGCTTCTGTGGTACGCCTTCTGCTTGTTCTGATGTTTGTCTCTGCATGAGTGGACTCCTCCACTCCATGAATCTCCTCCTGTGGCTGATCCACATCTAGAGACTCATCTTTGGAAACCAACAGTTCCTCCTCTGCATGCAAGTTCGGCTCCCTCTCAAGCAACAACCACATGGCTTTCCCCTCATCAAATTTTATATCCCGTCACATAACAATCATCTTACTGTTGGGAAAAAACTCATCATAATTATGGGGTGTTTTTGTGTACCCCACAAATATCCCAACTTCAGCAGTCAGCTCTAGCTTCTTCCTGGTGTTCTTGGTCACATGCACATAAATAGATGAGCCAAAAATCTTAAAGTGAGAAACATCTAGTTTCTTACCAGTGAAATCTTCTTCAGGTGTACTCATGCCAAGTACTCTATGAGGACAACGGTTTTGCACATAAATAGTAGTGTTGCATGCTTCCACCCACAAACGCATTGGTAGGCCCTGATCATGCAACATTTCTCATGTCGCACCCATGATCGTTCTGTTCTTCCTCTCCACGACCCCATTTTGTTGTGGGTTATGAGGCGTTATGAGTTCTCTTCGAATTCCTTCTTTTCTACAAAAGTATTTGAATTTGTTAGAGATGTGTTCTCCACCATTATTGCTCCTCAGAGCCTTCACTTGCTTCCCCAATGCTTTCTCCACCAATGCCTTAAACTCACAAAACTTTGAGAATGTTTGATCCTTCTTCTGCATGAAGAAGATACAACATTTATAAGAAAATTCATCAACAAAAATAACATAATACCTATGTTTTGTTGTTGGAGCAATTGAGAATGGTCCACCCATGTCTGTGTGAAATATCTCCAGGATCATCGAAGCACGGTTATCCTTTTCATGAAAGGTGGAATTTATATACTTCCCCATGGTGAAACCCTTGCACTGATCTAACTGAGGAAGTGTTCCCATTGGAAGTCCAGTAGATATTTGCTACATGAATTTCAAGGCTCCATGATGAAGATGGCCCAATCACATGTGCCATAATTTTCCCTCACCCCAGCTCACCACTCTTTCTGCCTTGCCCATCATGGCAGCACAACCATCTACCTTCATCTTGTAGAGATTCTTCACTTGAATCCCTATCCTCTTGGCTTGACCCATTGTTTTATGTCATAGGAAATCTCTTCCATTGCTAAAAACAAAGTCATAGCCTCTGTCCTCCAACATCGCGAATGATACCAAGTTTTTCTTCAGACCTGAAACATGCATAACATCTTTCAATTGAAATGGTTTACCAGACTCCCTCTCAAAGGTAATGGTACCAATGTCGCTCGCACTGTATCATCCATCGTTGCCCATCTCTATATGCATTTGGAAATCTTTCTCCTCCAAGTCACTGAAAATATTCTTATCTCCCGTCATGTGGAAGGAAGCACCACTATCAAGATACCACACTGATCCAAATGCACTCGGCACCATGCATGCGATGAAAGAGAAATCAAGTTTAAATTGCGAGGCAAGGGCCTCACCATGTGCAGCTCCAACAACTTTCTTGTTCTTCTTCTTTTGTGGGAATTTTTTGGCGAGATGCCCATGTTCGTGACAATAAAAACACTTCACCTTGGACAAATCCAACTTATTGCCTTTAGACTCAGATTTTGAATGGAATTTATTCCCCTTCCCTTTCCTTACCTTGGCATCCAAATCACAATCCTCTTCATCATCATGCTTTGATGAAGAGCCATCTTTGGTGTTCCGCCTGAACTCCCCCTGCACTAAATCCAACCATAGTTGTTCCCAATCCAGTAGTTTTTCTCGTCTGTTGATAGAGTCTTCATAATTGTGCCAACTCTTAGGAGGTCCCAAGAGAGCCAAGCTCACTAATCATCATTGGCAGCAGTGATTCCCACACTCCCCAATTCATCCCGACATTGGACAAACTTTGTGAGATACTTTGGAATATTTTCGCCCTTTTCCATCTTGATCTTTTTTATTTTATCCTTCAACGCCAATTTCCTATGGTCGTTGCTTCTTTGGAAAAGATCTGTCAAAGCCTTCCACATAGCATATGGAGTGGCTTTCCCATGAAGGCTTAAGACAATGTGGTCTCGTACACCTTCCAACAGAATCCTTCTCACCTTTGCTACTTTTTTTTGCCATGCATCCAGTAATGCAGCATCTGTTGAAGTGGGCTTAGGAACATCAATGTCGATGAATTCCTTCAAGCCATTATCTTCAAGCACCGCCTCCATCCTATCCTTCCAGGAAATGTAGTTCGAGTTTCCCTCGAATGCATACTCTTGATGCAAGATATTGAAATCCATTTTGATGTTTACTCAACTGTCGCACCAAGAAATTCTTGCAGCAAATTTGAATTGTTTCCAAGAACAAGCTCAGCTCCTACTTCAAAATTGCAATCTTATGTGCTCCGATACCATGTAGAAATTTTAATACAATTATCTATTGCCTAGATTCTCCTGATCTAACAATTATATGCCACTGTTAAATACAGAATTTCTTCTACAAAAATTCTTGTGGAATTTGAAACATGATCGCCAATTGCAAACACATGAAGACAGATCATTGACACATAACACAAATTTTTTTACTAGGAAAGCATAAAGCTAAAAACCCCACTATCATATATTATGTATATATCATGGATCATGAAACAATCTCATACAAAAATCTAATCCAAGAGCTCTCAGTACAATATTCAATCGTCTCACACTGTCTTGCAGAAATTGACAAATGCCTTAGCCAAATTTCTGCCTCACCATAGCCTTCCTCCACTGCGCAATCCAAGATGATTACAAAGACCAATTCGATGCAATCATGCCCTCCTTGACAATGCAATCCTCTTGAACATATCCAATGTGTTTTTGTCTTGCAAGAGTGAAATCCAATATAGTACAACTGATAGTCAACTGTCCCTTTCACTTACCTCTCAACTGGGTCTCCACTGGATCTGACATGCATGTAGTTAACAGTAGTAAATATTCAGTTTCATGTGAGATCACTCCATGTGAATTAATTTAATATTTAATTCACTGATCTCTCACTAGTGTATCTTTAGTTACAACTAGCACAACTAATTTTAACTTACTTAACTGAGTTAAACTACTTTACAACTCACATAACTACACATCCAACTCTGTTACAACTTTGAATCACTCAGTTACATCTAAGTCCACTTGTATGTCCCATGAACCAACCTTAGAACTCGAAATTCCTTCATCTAACTGGTTTTCCACTTCAATTAACTAATTCCAAGTGCTCCATGAGAATAGATTAATATTTATTGTCTAACTATTATTAAGGGATAATAATAGTCGACATGCATCTATAAATAGACTTCGGACATACATCTAAAAATAGAACATCATCTATAAATAGAATTTTCTCACCATCTATAAATAGACATAATCTATATATAGAATTTCTCATCCGTTCTAAAAATAGACTTCCACTTAAAAATAACCCGAAGCTCCATCCTAGTGTAGGTGCTTAATTTTCACTAGGATCATTATTTCTAGTTGCTACAATAGGATTCGGGTCACTGAATTTTCACATGGTATTAGATCACAGTTGATCAACCAGAGAGATCAGAAGAGAAAGTAGAAATTTCGATGCTTAATAAGAGAAACATGTTGAAATTCCTCAAGGTAGCACAATATTTTGTCATGCAAAAAAATTTACTTAAGTTAGTTCAATTTTTCTGGGGAGAGAAGTAGAAAAATTAGATCCTTCCAGATCAAGTGAGTCCAAAGGGAGAGGAAGAAGCTCAAAAATTTTGTTGGAAAGATCTCTAGTTGGACGCAGAGGGTTTCTGCAGCATTTTACTTGTGTAGAACTTGAGTCGAGTGGAGGAAGAGCACACACAACAGAGAATTTTTTTTTCTTAGGGGATCTTGAGATCTAGAGATCTAATATTTTTCCAGTTGCAGATTGGCAATAGTTGTGAGTAGATCTTCTCACTCAAGGGCGGAGTGTGAGTAGCAGATCCAACAACCATGTGGTAGGATAGAGGGATATTTTCGTGTTTATTTTCTCTATTTTTTAGTTTCATAGATTTTGTATATTTGTAGGGATGACCATACGAGATTCCGAGAGGAGGTTGTGCGAGTTAGCCAAAATGCAGATCTGAGTAGCAGTTCAACTTCCAGTTGCCAAAACTAAGCGTTGGATTAAGTACGATTTATCTAGTGCGAGTTGCAAATAATGGAAGGGTCCCAACCAGGGACTAGGATTGAAATGAGATAGTGGGGCACTAGTTCTAGGATGAGGAGGAGATTGATACTCCAGTGTGCCAAATGTATAGGATCCTTGACGAGTCTACCTCTTGGATCAGTACCTGGCCACAAAGGCCCACATTATTTAGTAATAGGATGGACCAGTGGAAGTTAGTGCAATTAGATGCCACAGTGACAGTTGCAGAGACTAGTAGCAGTTAGATGATGGGGAGGATAGTGAAGGGTTGGAAGCAGTGCAAGTGGCACATTGTAGAGTTAGAAGTAGAGTAGATTCCTCAGTGTCAGTGAAAATTATAGTAGCAGTCAAGACTTGGGTGAAATATGCATCATATTGAACAAAATTAGTTCATTATTTTGGAATTTTCTCAGGTGCAGATGTTGCAGTTGCGGAAAAATAGATGAGAGGGAGTTATAGTGCATATGCAGTGTTGGCAGTAGTTCAACAGGGTCAGCAACAATACAGATGCAACTCATATCAAAGTTTCATAGTGGTTGATGGGAAACAATAGCTAGGCATCAACAACATGATAGGAGATGATGCAAAGGCATGGTGTTGTGGCAGTAGATGCAACACTAGAACACATTCCTCACTAAGAGAGTGTTATCTTTTTAGCATTGGATGTGTTCTAGTCACAAAATTTTATGGAGAGGCTAGAGTACAAGAGTTCTCCAAAACCTACAAATCGTTTCTGGAAATTACGCCTAGAAGTGGCTTAGTTATATTATTAACCAGTTTTTAAATATTTCCTAAGTCTAAACTTATGGAATATGGTTAATTACTCATAATTGATTAATTCAAGGTGAGAATCATCTAGAAACTCATAAGGATTGACTCCAATATGATCCTTGCTATCCATCGATTATGTTTTAATATTGGTCGTTGATGCTCCAACATAGGATTATAAGAGGAGGTCGATGTGGTGATGGATAAAACACTTCAGCAGTTCAAGTTCATTCGTAGATCTATTTCCATCATATGAGCTATCAGTTTCCAGAGAGAGAGTCAGTGAGATCAAAGTAGTGAGAGAGGGATAGGGAAAGTGAAGCCGGAAGAAGGATTCTAGTTTTGATGAGTGCATTTGTAGAGATGCAGAGGAGCCATAGTGAGGCTGTAGTAGAGCATCACAGTAACCTCTAGAGGAAATTTTGAATTTGTTGGGGAAAAGTATAGTTTTAGTGCAAGAATCTCGGCATAGGTTCCAGAGGCTAGGAGAGACATTTTCCCAGACAGCACCTGATGAGATGGCTTAAGGAGAAGTTGTTTTTAGCTTAGTGCAAAAGTGACTATGCTAAGGTGATGCAGTGACTATGTAGAGCCATTTTGGATGGCTCAATTTGAGATGAGGCTAGAACCTGCATTTTCTTCTAGAGTGAGGAAATTCCTCACTAGAAATTTTCTTGCGAGTGTTTTCTCTATGGGATTGGTAGTTTCGACATCTATTTGTACTCATATTATTTCACTGTTGCATAATAAAACCCTCAGTTGCTGCATAATAATAAAATCTGTAGCTATTGCACTGGTTTTCCCAAGTTGTAATTTTCTGGGGACATTGATCTGAAAATAATTGTGTAAATTTATGTGTGTGTGCTAGCATTTCTTCTAGATTTTATTTATTCCATGGTTTATTTGTGCAGGCTGCAGTGTGATTGATTCAATATTTGTTGTAGAAGACATTAAATAAATTGTTAAAAACTAATTTAACAATTAATGGAATTATTTCCAGTTGTTGTAGTAGGATTCGAGTCACCAAATTTTCACATGGTATCAGAGTGAATTTGATTAGCCGAAGAGCTTAGAAGAAAAATAAGGAATTTCGTTGCTCAGTAAGAGCACTAGGCCGAAATTCCCCAGGGCAACACAATATTTTTTCAGGAAGGCCAAGTTACTTGAGGAAGTTCGATTTTTCTAGGTAGAGAGGAAAAAAAAACTATCCTTCCACATCAAGTGAGTCAAGAGCCAAAGGGAGTAGCTCATAATTTTTTTTGGGAAGATCTCTTGCTAGACACAGAGGGTTTCGGCAACAGTTTTCTAGTGTATAACTTATGTCAGGTAGAAGAAGAGCGCACAAAAGACAGGAAACATTTCTCTCAGGGGATCCTGATATTTAGAGATCTAATTTCTTTCCAGTTGGGGATTGTAAATATTTGTGAGTAGATATTATCATTCCAAAGGGGAGTGAGAGTAGCAGATCCAACAAACGAGCAAAAGGAAAGAGAGATATTATTGGGTTTATTTTCTCCAGTTTTGAGTTTCATATATTTTGTAGCTTTATAGGGATGAATGTGAGATATATCCAAAGGAGGTTGTGTGAATTATCCAAAATTCATATCTAGGTAGCAGTTCGACTTCCAGTTTTCATAAATAAGTGTCGGACACAGTATGATTTGTCTAGTGCGAGTTGAAAATAAAGGAAGGGTCTCATCTAGGGACTAGGCTTGAAAGGAGATAGTGAGGCACTAGATCCAAGAGGAGGAGGATATTGATACTCCATTGTGCCAGATAGGCAGGACCCTTGACGAGTCCACCTCTTGGATCAATACCTAGCTACGGGGGCCCACAATATTCAGTAGTAGGATGGACCAGTGGAAGTTGGTGCAGTCAGATGCCATACTGATAGTTGCATAGACTAGTAGCAGTTATATGCTTGGGAGCACATTGCAAAGTTCGAAACAGTCCAGGTGGCACAGTGCAGAGCCAAAAACAACGCAGATTCCTCAGTGACAGTGTAGATGCTAGTAGAAATGAGGACTCAAATGACAGATGCATCATAGTGAACAAAATTGGTTTAGTATTTTGGATGTTTCTAAGTTGCAGATGTTGCAGTTGCAGCAACAACAAATGAGAGGGAGTTGCAGTGAAGATACAATATTGGCAGTTTTTTAGCAAGGTCAACAACAACATAGATGCAACTCATATCATAGTTGCATTGTGGTTGATGGGAAGTAGTAGCCAGACATCAACAACATGACAGGAGAGGATGCAAAGACAGGGTGTTGTGGCAGCAAGTGCAACACTAGAACACATTCCTCACTGAGAGTTAGTGTTATTTTTTATAGCATCGGATTTTTGCTAACCAAAAAATTTTGTGGAGAGGCTAGAATACAAGAGTTCTAAACAACCCATAAATAGTTTATGGAAATTCCACTTAGAAGTGGCTTAATTATATTACTAACCATTTTCAAATATTTCCTATTTATAAAGTTAGGGAATATGGTAAATTAATTAGAATAATTAAGTCAATCTAAGAATCATCTAGAAACTCACACAGATCGACTCCAAGATGATCCTAGCCATCAATTATGTTTTAATCTTGGTCGTTGGTGATCCAACATAGGATTATAAGAGGAGGTCAATGTGGTGATGGAGAAAACACTTCTGTAGTTTGATTTCATTGGCATATCGATTTCCAAAGTAGAATTTTTTAGTTTCCGGAGAAAGAGTTAGTGAGATCGAAGTAGTGAGAGAGGGACAAGGACAGTGAAGATAAAGGAAGGATTCTAGTTCCAATGAGTGCATTTTCATAGAGGAAGAGGAGCCACAGTGAGGCTGACATAGAGCAACACAGTAGCCTCTAGAGACCATTTCAAATTTGTTGGGGAGAAGTAGAGTTTTAGTGCCAAAAGCTAGGCAGAGGTTCTAGAGGACAAGAGAGACATTTTCCCAGACAACAACTGACCAGAAGGCTTGAGGAGAATATTTTTTGAGCTCAATGCAGAATTGACTGTGATAAGGTGACTGAATGACTATGCAAAGCCAATTTGGACGACTCCATTCGAGAGGAGGTCAGAGCCCGAATTTTCCCATGGAGTTATGAAATCCCTCACTACTTTTTTTTATTGCCAATTTTTTCTATGTAGGATTTCTTTTGGCATCCAATTATTCTCAGATTATTTCCTTGCTGCATAATAATAAAATCCTCATCTATTGCATCGGTTTTCCCGAGTTGGGTTTTTCTGGGGAAATTGGTCCAAAAATAACTTTGTTAATTTATGTGTGTGTATTAGCGTTTCTTCCAACGTTTATTTATTCTGCATTTTATTTGTGTATGTTGCAGTGTGATTAATTCAATATTTTTTGTAGAAAACAATAAATAAGTTGTTAAAAATTAATTTAACAATTAGGAGAATTATTTCCAATTGTTGCAATGGGATTCAGGTCATCAAAATTTCACAAGTAGAAGTTGATAAACGAGCATAGGCAAGAGTCTCTTTCAGCAAAGGCTTACAAACGAGTAGGAGAAGCAACCCCTTTTAGTGAAGAGTAATAAACGGGTAGGGATAGAAGTTCCTTGTGATAAACCTAGAAGTAGTAGTTTGTGTGGAAATGATGTAATCAAGGTTAAGCTTGTAATAAAAGGAAGAATCATGTTTATGTTTTTCACTTAATTAGGTTTTCAATTGTTTTGGTATTTTAATTTTAAATGTTATTATTATTTTATTTTAGAAATTTTAAAATTTGATTTTTTAAAATAATATTAAATAAACAATTAGATGAAAAAAGAAAAATGGAAAAAGAGAAAGTAAAATCCATAAGAATTTCTAAGTTGATTCCTCCATCCAAAATAGAAAAGCAAAAAGTGTAGGAGTTTTTTATGGAGGCCCACATCCAAAAGTTGTTGGAATCTTGGAAAAAAAAATTAAGAAATTTGAATCATGTTTTTGATGGTGGAAATGGATTCAACACCATCAAAATCCTGAAGAGTATCCAAAATATTGAATTTTGATAGCCATAACCTAGATTTACAAAATCCCTACCATATTTTATTAAAATCTTGCCAAAATTTCGATGATTTCAAGGAAAAAAAGTAGACTAGTTAGACTACCACACAGATGAATAATAAGTAAATAAAACATTAATAACTTCTTCTCTACGATCATGTAAATGGTGATTAATGAAGACCATTTTCAAATAATGTTGCTAATTTAAATGAGGTATTATCGCAATACTTCACTTAAGTATTTCTTTAATAATTATTGGAGTGAGGGGAAAGAGAAAGAAATTCTCAGTTTTTAAAAGCTATAGTTAAATTAGAAAATTTTCAATAAGTAGTAATTTGAAATTTTAATAAAGTATATTTATATTTTTATATATTTAAATTTCAGTGAATTATAATTATTATTATGATTTTATAAAATTTTATTTTTAATAATATTTTTAGTAAATGGTATTTTAATTAATATTATAAAAAGTTATAATTATATATATAAGATATCATTTTTTTTGGATTTAAATGGGTTAAGTAAGTGATTTATTTATGACCATTTCCATAAGAGGTAGTTGTAACTGACTAATTTCTCATGATTTTTGAATCTAGTGATACTCACAGGGGTGAAGAAGTGGGATTGAAACTAGTGAAATGAATCACATAACGTCAATCAACATCATTTCTGGGGCTTGCAGGGGTGAAGAAGTGGGATTGAAACGAGTGAAATGAATCACATAGCGTCAATGAACATCACTTCTGGGGCTTGCAGGGGTGAAGCAGTGGGATTGAAACTAGTGAAATGAAACACATAGCGTCAATCAACATCACTTTTGGGGCTTGCACTAGGTAACTAGGACTTCTGGGGAGGTTCCACAATCAACCCCACTTGGCTTGCCACACCATTTGCAAAACCTTGGCAAGTATTGTGTCTCATGAACCATTCAAGTTAGTTGGCTTCACTCTTAGTGTTTAGGTATTGAGGAAACTCCTCTCTCTCTCTCTCTCTCTATATATATATATATATATATATATTGTAAAATAAAAATAATTAAAATATAAATATAAATATAAAGGAAATAAATAAAATCGGTATCCTTTACAAAGGGGGAGGAATGTTTTTATGGTGGAAATGGATTCAACACCATCAAAAACCTTTGGGACACCCTAAATCTTGAATTTTGACAGTTGTAACCTAGATTTACAAAAATTCCTACATGGTTTTATCAATTATGTTTTTAAGGTGAAAATGAATTTAGTACCATCAAAAAATTTTGGAGCACCCAAAATCTTGAAATTTAACAGTTGTACCCTATATTTACAAAAATTCCTATAGAAAAATTTACGAATTAATTAGACTACCGCAATAAAATTCACCACTCTTAAAAATTATATACCTTTTAAAATACTTACACTTTTAAAGAAATTGTATTCACCACTCTTAAAAATTATTCACTTTTTAAAATACTCACACTTTTAAAAGAAATTGTTGTTTTTATATGATATTCAATAACATAAATGATATTAAAATAAATATATTGTAAAAGAAAATATCTAATTTGATATAAGAAAAAAATATTTTAAAAATAATAGCAAATATTTAATTATATTTTTTCATTTATTTATTTATTTTAATTAAAATAATAATTTTTATTATAAAAATTTGAGTTTAGATTTGGTTTTGCATAAAATACATCAAATACAATTATGAAAATTGTTAATTTATTGATAAAAAAATACATAAAACACAATTATGTAAATTGTTAGTTAACTAATATACAATAGAGTTAGTATTTTCCACCTACAAATGAGTTTATTTCTTCCAACTATAATTCAGCACTAAATTAAAATTAAAATTAGGGAACACCAACACTTTCCAGCATACTCCAAAAAATTCTAAAACATTATGCTCCATACCAATCAAATTTTGTAAGAGTTAAATGATTCTAGACATTACTTCATATTTGATTCAACAAGCAAGTTGACTTTTGCTTTGCAAGGGAAGTTGACCTGAAGGAACGAAAGAAAAAAAAAAAAAAACCAATTATTATCCCATATGTTTGAAAAAAAAAAAATTTAATCAGTGAAAGTTATAAGATGACGTAAAAAGTTCTTTGTTCATTAATAACTATTTATCCAAGTGTAACAAAGCTCCCTTATTAGGGAACGGCATATGCATCTTGATTATTAGAGGGAAGAATATGAAATCATTTTGATTAGGAGAAATAGGCTCATAGACATAGTTTATTGAATAATTTTGATCACTTTGGCATAGTTTATTGTCTTATGGGATATAAATAGTAGCGGTATTTTTAATGATCAACTAGTTGATTTCCACCGTTAATTAAGATATTGTATGCTAGAGCTTTGCTAAAAGAAAATCCCATTTTCAATATAATTTTCATGCAAGTTGTAACTTTTTATTATTTAAATATTTATTATTTAATATATTCATTATCTTAATAATATATATTATATTAAGACACTTCAATTATACAAGATGCATAACTCAAATATACAATTTTAACAAATTTTTATTAGACTTTTTAATAAAATTCATTACAAAATATATTTAAAAAAAATAGAAATATAAAACAAGTAAATTTAGATATTTTAAATATAATCTTCAAAAAGATAGATTGTAGTCTTAATAATAATAATAATAATAATAATAATAATAATAATAATAATTATTATTATTATTATTATTATTATTATTAACTATAGTTTATTTAAATTAAAATATTTAGTTAAATAATATAATTATATTTCAATTGTTTATTATAATCATAATTAACTCGAAAAGTCTAAGTATGTTGTGAGTTGTGATTCGGTGTGATTTTGATGATTTAAATGTAATAGCTTAGATGCCAGGCTTAGTTAAGCCACAATTTAGTTGTGCCGCCTAAAGACTCATAAAAATTAACAAACACCATTTTTGAATGGTCCAATTATTCATTCAATTACGGATAAGGAAAACCCCTCCTCCTTGGGACTGAAGTAAAAGGCCCTTCAGAAGAGCTTTAAAGCTCTCAGGGAGGAGGGGGAGGAAGTTTAAACCTAAAACATCTAGAATAGTTCTAAGATATGAAAGAATTAAGGATACCTACAAAAAAAACTGATCCTATCCATAATGATACACCTGAAAATACAAACATATATATAATATTGATAAATAAATATATTTATAATTATAATAATTAAATAAAATCATATAGAACAATAAATTTCTTATTTATAAAATATTTATTTATTTATTTAAAATATTTAGTAATTTTATTTAAGTTTAACTAATAAAAATAATAAATATATTTACTTACTTAAATTTGAAAATACAAATTTTATATTATTATTTTTCAAATTTTTTGAATAATTTTAAATTACTTAATTTATATAAATATAGGAACTCATTTGATTTTCATAACCATTTCTCTTTAAATTATAAATAAAATTTATTATAAAAAATACATTTAAAAAAAAACCTCATAACCATTTTTACTTTAAATTATAAATAAATTTTATTATAAAAAATACATTAAAAAAAAACCTCATAACCATTTTCACTTTAAATTATAAATAAATTTTATTATAAAAAATACATTTAAAAGCCTCAAAAACATAAAAAATTTAGAATTCACTAAACTAAAGAATTCCATTGTTAAAGGCTATAACTAAAACCTAAGTCGTTGCATTGGGAAAATCTATTTAATTATAAGTGAATTGATGATGAGAATTGAGAATTAAGTGAAACAATAGGAATTGCAAATTTGTAAAAAATGGAGTGAAGATAGCCGAATTGATCGAGATTAGTTGCTAATCGACACTCAAATGACTGATTTCTGATAATTGAAATTATATATTTATTTATTTTAATTTGGTACATCTTTACTATTTTCTATTAATTATCAAAAAGCAGGTTACATAAAATATAAAGTTTGTTGGCCACCTTAATGCATTGAAAGCCATCCAAAATTGATATAGTTTCAGTTTTCTACTTGCACTAGCAGCACATCCAAAATTGATATAGTTTCAGTTTTCTACTTGCAATAGCAGCACTAGCCATTTTACTGTTTAAAACATTAACTAAGTACCAACTATGAACATAAACACTATTCGCAAAATTCATAAAAACTTAAAGTGAGTTCCTATCCATCTTAAGATTCTATTCGTGCAGGGTTCTTTGGGGTGGAGCCAGGCATGTCCACTTGCTGCATTCATAAAAACTTAAAGTGAGTTCCTATCCATCTTAAGATTCTATTCGTGCAGGGTTCTTTGGGGTGGAGCCAGGCATGTCCACTTGCTGCAGTTGTTGTATTTGTATTTCGATTCGACCAATTCAATCCATGGCTTGATATTGTATCACCTTGATATGTTGGAGTTGACTGTTGATGTCTTGAAGCAGTTTCATCATTGATGCTCCTTCAGTGTTTTTCCCTAGGTGAAGACTTTGCATAGCTTTTGCCAGCATACATTTCATGATCCAATATGTATGCACTGTTTGATTAAATAGTGAGAGACAACCTCTGGTATTGCCAGAGTCAGTGATGAAATCCATTATTTCAGCCTCTTCTTCATTGTCTTCCTCATTACTATAACTTTCTTTTTCCCATCCTTGAATCACATTCCTGACTTGTGGAAGATTTTCAAGAGAATAAGTTGTAGAAAGATTTTCTAACATCTATTGTTTTGTCTTTCTCTCTAGCTTACTAGTCTCGGCTGCTGATTTTACTATCTTCTGCTTTCCTTTATCCTGGTTTTTAGCGAAGCTCTGCCTTGTTTGCCTCTTCACCATTGTTCTTCTCTGTGTATGTTGCTGAATTACTCCTATCTGAGATCCCCTGAACCACAGCTTTAACCCTCTGAAGTATGATTGTAGCAGCTTCTGCCCGTTGCCTCCCTTCACGGTTTCTTCTGGCGCAAAATGGCTTTAGCAAAGTCCAACTATGCGTTTTGAAACTTACCCTGTTCTGCAATTTACTTTGAAACTTACCCTGTTCTGCAATTTACACTGCCCTTCTGACAGCACAAGCTGTCTTCCTAAATGCGCAATCATACTCTTAACTGTCGCGTACATTATCATTCGATTAGGTGATAATATACTTAAGTTGTCACACTTGATCCCCGGTGGTTGGATGGTTTCCGTGCTGCACAGCTTTTGTGAGCACACATTTCATAATCCAATATGTATTCACTGTTTGATTAAACAGTGAGAGACAACCTTTGGTATTGCCAGGGTCAGTGATGAAATCTATTATTTCGGCCTCTTACTATAACTTTCTTTTTTCATCCTTGAATCACATTCCTTACTTGTGGAAGATTTGTGGAAGATTTCCGAGAGAATAAGTTGTGGAAAGATTTTCTAACATCTATTGTTTTGTCTTTCTCCCCAGCTTACTAGTCTCGGCTGCTGATTTTACTATCTTCTGCTTTCTTTTATCCTGGTTTTTAGCCACGCTCTGCCTTGTTTGCCTCTTCACCATTGTTCTTCTCTGTGTATGTTGCTGAATTACTCCTATCTGAGATCCCCTAAGCCACAGCTTTAATCCTCTGAAGTATGGCTGTAACAGCTTCCGCCCGTCGCCTCCCTTCACTGTTTCTTCCGGCGCAAAATGGCTTTTGCAAAGCCCAACTATGCGTTTTGAAACTTACCCTGTTCTGCAATTTACTTTGAAACTTACCCTGTTCTGCAATGTACACCGCCCTTCTGACAGCACAAGCTGTCTTCCTAAATGCGTAATCATACTCTTAACTGTCGTGTACATTATCATTCGATTAGGTGATGACATACTTAAGTTGTCACACTTGATCCCCGGTGGTTGGATGGTTTCCGTGCTGCACCTGTCCGACTGCTTGCCCGGTGGCTGATGACCTGAGGTTAATTGAAATTATATATTTAATACTAAGGAATTTGGCTGAAATTTGATCATTGAACACAGTTTTTTTTGGGAAAAGATCCCACGATGACTCCTAGTGAAAGTTGTTGATTGTTTAGTCTTGAAGAAACTACTGATTCTTAGTGCTGAAGAAACATGGACAATAATGAAAATTAGAAAAATCGCCAAATTGATTATTATGAATGTGGAGAACACAGGTAGGTGGGACTACTGTAAATCGTAAATATCAAAGTTAATTATGAATTTGGGAAAAGCTGGGGATTATTGTAAATTGGTTGCAAATATTAAAATTAGAGAGGTTAGAGATGGTGATGGACTTGTTTCTGTGATGGGACTTGTTCAGTATGGGTGAACACAGTAGGAATTTCAAATCTGAAACACCTGTTAAATTTCTGTAATTTCACTACTAGTCTTGATGATTTTCACAAAGAATGCTGAGAGTTTTGCAATTTTTCTGGCAATATTTCACTGCCAAATCACCCCATAACTAAGAATTTGTCTGTCAAATTCCATCCTTATGGATGAAGTTTCCAGCGATTTGAATAAAGATGAGACTACTAAATAAAACCACTGCAAATAAATTCCAAAGACCAAAACTCCAAAAACAAAAATTAGTAATGAAACTTACTTTCATATTACTTCTATCTTAATAATATATTAAAATATTTACTTACATTAATATTTAGATTTATATAGATTCACATACAACAATATCAAAGATTTTCCTAAAACACTGCCAAACAAAAGAAAAGGATTACTGAGTTTTCAAATCTAATATTTGAACACTGTAATATTGATGCTGTAACAAAGGAAATACTGCAAAACACTCAGAGTCTCAAGCTGTTGCAGGCTAAAAACTATGGAAAGAAGCTGCTCATCGAAATTATCATGCAAGACAATTTCTCTTAGTCATCAACACCATAATTTGCCATTATAAATAAGTAACATTTTATTCTATAAATTTGGCTTATCTGATCTGTGTATAAAAATTCACATTTTATTTATTTACTAAATATTAAAAAAATTGAACATACATAACACAGTCAATGATCCTAGTGCAGAGAAAATGTGTATGTGACGCCCTTCGAGCAAATTTGAACCTTCTACTCATAGCAACTGGAGATTTCTTATCCCAGAAAAGTCAGATATGGAACTAGATGGCCCAATTTATTGATTGATCGAGGAAAATAAAAAATAATAGAGTACCCTCTCTTTACAGCAATCTACCATAGAGTAAGACTACATATTATTCTGCAAAAAAAAAAAAGATTCAATGCATATAATTTATCAGGATTATCACGCCCCGAAACCCTTGGAAATCAAGGAGGCGTATAGCAATTCGTTCCATATATCTGGTACACCAGGTAAACACCAATGACCACAATCTCCAAACTGCAGGGGAAACCTCCTCTGCTCGGTGGTGAAATCACTGCTGTAAACTGAAGGATGACCATCCTTGCGATACTCGGTCATTGCTGTAATGTCCAACAGTGTAACAGGAAACGCTATCCTCTTGACAACTTGCTTCGCTATTGGCACCTCAGAAAGCACAGGAGGTTTGTATCCTGGAATTTGCACTGGCTCCCTCTGGTTGAAGCACCGTTGCCCATTTGGATCATTCCACAGACTGGGGCTGCAATATTAATTCCATAAATTTTATAAATCTTTCACTTATACAAGTAAAGATAAACAAATGCTAGAAAGTCATTTTATCTGGATTGCATATTTTGGAAATAATCTTAAGAGTAGCTAAGTCAAACAATTGACAGGGCTAGATCAAATAATTATGGCTATGTTGTATATATTAATGGGTAGTTAGAAATTTCATCTCATATATGCAACAGTAAGCCAATAATATATATTAGAAATTTATAGTTTAATTTAAGTTTTTAGCTTTTCAGTCACATATATTAGAAACTCATATTTCAACCTAGAACTAAAACAAAAGCCTTTAATCCTTATTATGACTAGTCACGATGTTCAGATGTTTCAGTAAGTTAACATTCCTTAAAAAAAACAACCCAGTGGAAAATAAGACAAAGGTGATACATATTTACTAAGTTATAGGATATTAAATGCTATTGAGCATATACTGCCCACCCTGAAATTTAAACCAATTTAAATTTAACAATAAACCATATATAGCCAATAACATTTAATATTCTATAACCCAAGAAATAATAGTGACGATAAAACAACCACCCTGTGGTTTCACAAAGAAATACTATATTGTATTCCTATAACCAATCATTACCTGTCATGATTAGGGGATGTGGTCCTATAGAAAACAAGTGTCTTTTCTGGATCAATGTTTGCAGATATCCAATTTGCCCACGTAGTCAAGGCCTTCCTGTACGCAAGCATGGGATCCATGTCTCTGTAAAGTCGATTGCCATCCAAGATCGAATCCCATCTGTCAAACCACAATATATATCATATTTTCAGAATATGAGATTATTTGAATTCACTCTTATTTATCAGAGGAGGAGTTGTCTATGGAGGTGGCTGATTTGTGTGGATAAAGCATCCAAAATATTGAAGTTGGATAGCTATAATCTAGATTGAATCTCTATCAGATTTTCTTAAAATCTTATTGAAATTTCCATAATCTTCAAAGAAAAAAGCAACTAAAATATCTTAAAACGTTTAATAAAAATAAAAATTACTTTTTATATATTCTAATCAATCTCTATATATAAACAACTAAGAAAATTCACCAAATCATTCCCTATCCTTAAATGTTTTAGTTTTCCTTCACTGCTATGCCTTGAAGATGAAGACAATCATAAGGGTTAGATCAGTGAGATCATTGAGTTTTGTTGTCGGTGAAATGCAAAACTGTAAATGAAAAATTGAAATGTTTTATTGTTCTTACGTTACTCCTTTGCCATGACTCCACCAATGTGATGTTTCGAAAACCAAGACATCAACTCCTTTCCAATAATTCCCATTCTTCCCCACAGAGTCCAAACGAAGAATTCTCTTCTTCGTGCGAGTCATGCTGTGCTGAACCAGAAATGGAGCCCAGAAAAACTCCACAGATGCCTTGTAATCCTGGTAAAACCAATAAGGTACGTCTAATTTAACGAGATTTCACTTATATACTCACCATATACTGAAAGCAAGCGCTCACACACACTAAACAAAACTAAATCTAGCAGCTTACCAGGGCCTTGAACATCATAAGAGAATTTTGAGAAACCATAGCTCTCCTATCACTGGGAATCACCGTTTGAAGAATGCAGACCATGGATTCCCATTGGCTTCGAGATATTGAGTCCCCAACAAACATTAGTCGCTTTCCCCTCAATCTCCACAGCATATCTTTGGCATTGAATCTGATCAATCACCACCAAATTTACATTACCGGAAAATTCAAATCCATATAGATTACAACTGTTGCAGATTAATATAAAGCATAGACTCAATGTAAAAGAAAAGAAAACAATCTTTGGCATTGAATCTGATCAATCACCACCAAATTTGCATTACAGGAAAATTCAAATCCATATAGATTACAAATGTTGCAGATTAACATAAAGAATAGACTCAATGTGAAAGAAAAGAAAACAATGAAAGAAGGGCAGAAGGTACCTTGGAATGGAACACCCATGTGGCTTCCATCTCCATTTCTCATAATCAGAATCTGGCCTTCCATTCTCCCTGCAATTTACTCTTCCTTCAACCAGATAAGGGCATTGTCCAGCAGGATAAAGAGGATAGGAGTCATCATGAACCCAAGCCCCTCTGAAGAAATTGCATTTTTTTGCACCTCTTTTACTGAGCATTGAATGATTGAAATTGAGGTGGATTCTGCCCATCATCTCTGCAGCTATTTCTCCATGTGGAATATCATCATCAATGGTGGAGACATTCTCCATAACACCATTGTAGTTGAGGGCATGACCATCAAGAATATTGGACCTTCCATGCAAATGGAAATCCTTACCAATTTCTACTTCTGAAGAATAAGCAGACACACAAGCTTTGTTGCCTGCAAGGAAGAGGAGGCATGCAAGACTGCTAAGTGCAAGCATAAAGATTAGAGAGGCCATGGTTGGTGACATATTTCAGCTAGGAAGACCTAAATGGTGTGTTATATATAGAGACCTAAACAAGTAAGATTGGTACTACTGAGGAAAGAATACAGAATCAGTCAATAGTCAAACAGTGTACGTAATTGAAAAAGGAATCCAAGCATGTGGAAGTCGTTACAGTGTACTTGGGGAATTGTATTTTCTCTTCCAATAATAATATTGTTCAAAGTGGGAATGTCGCTGAGTTGGATGGCTACTGTGCACGGTGGAATAAGCTTCAAATTCCTAGGACATGTGCATTTTTGTCATGTCCAGTGGACTGGTCACCATTTAGGGCCATGAACAGGGCCAACAATACCAAAGCTGGTCAACATGGTTCAATTGACAACTATATGAAACCTATTTTAGTTTATTCTTTTTGGGTTCACCATGGTTAAATTGAATTTTATGTTCATCTCATTTTATACTAGTATAGATTCGATCTTTATTACTGATCTCACATGAGCAGAGAGGTGAAAAATTATTTAGAGTGTAAAATACAATGCTTTATTTTTCATTGTTTAAATTGTATTTTAAATTTTAACTAGAGTATATATAGAATCAAATAATCTTTTTAACCATAAAAACTTATTTTTTTCATTATATATAAATAAATTTTTTTTAATGATAGATAATGTATAAGCAATTGGCATTAAAATATTTTGCATAACATGTACTTTTTTCATTGTTTAAATTGCATTTTAAATGCTAAATAGAGTATATATAAGATCACTTCGTTTTAACCATAAAAACTTAATTTTTTCATGATATATACATAATTTTTTTAAAATGATATATAATGTATACCCAATTGACATTAAAATATTTTGGATAACATGTACATGTAGACATTTTATGACCCAAATTAAAATGATTTTTTATTATTAATTCTTCTTTTTTCATTACAGTCCACATCATTTTCTATTTAGAATATAATTTTTAATTTTATTTAAAAAAGGAATATATGGACGGACAAACTTACACATCTTCTTATACTGAAATGTAAAATAAGCTTTTGGACTCAATGATTTATTGTAGATGAATAAAATATAAGTGTTTTACAATTTGATTTGTTTATATATAATTATAATAATATATTTTAAAATATTCAATTTATATAAATTTAATTATTATTTTTATATTGATTATAGATACTGCAGATTTGAGAAAGATGAATTAAATCTAGACTTACTCATATTCATCAAATTTCTAAATTATTTCAATGTTAAAACAAATTTAACAATTTATATCAACTATTTTTCAAAATATTCTATCTATATATATAACTTTGAAACTATGATTATCAGGAATGGGACAATTCATGTCATTCAAAAAGTAGAATAATAAATGTTATAGAATAGGTTGAACAGTGACAATTCATAGCCATCAAAAAAACAAAAGAAGCAAAGGTGGTCAAAGGACATATATGTGAAAGTTGTGTCAAATGACAGATATATGAAGGTCGTGTATGGCATTGGATTGTTGAGTATGTGGAATAAAAGGTTTTGACTGAAAATTATGAACATTGTACACAAAGTGTGTTAAATTTTCATTTTAAAATTTATCAAATTTCGTCTGGTCATTCCAAAGATTTTGAATTGTCCCTTTTAAAGAATATAGTTGGAAAGTGAATATTGACCGATAATCGAAAACCATCATTGAAAATTGAACATAACAACAACTCACTTCGGATGGAAACAAAGCCCTCTTTCATGGATTATTAATAGCATTTTGTTGATTTTATTTATATAACATAAGAAAATAAATAAATATAATAATAAATTATTAAAATATATATATATTTAGGTTATTAAAAGTGAGATAAATTTTATTATTTGAGATATATAATTTAATTGGTATTTTTTATTTTTTTTGTAAGTTAGAGGAATCGGCAATATTAGATAGGTCAAATCTCCGGCTACCATTATAATTTCTTAGGGACCGCTCAACTTGCAAGAACGATACTAGGATAAAATTAGACTGGAACTCGTCACTTGGTGAACAATGTATCCATTGGCCACTAGACCATGCCCCTGCCCACAATATAAGAAATAGTTTATTTTGGAAAGAAAAATAATTGGCCACTAGACCATGCCCCTGCCCACAATATAAGAAATAGTTTATTTTGGAAAGAAAAATAAATTTTGTTAAATTGGCCAAGTATTTAACCTTTACAAATTAAAGAATTTAAATTAAATTGACAAAAATAAATTATTTAATCAAACTAAATTATATTGAACATATATTGTATATAAATAAATTATTTCTTTATATTAATATTATTTTTTATCTAAAATTATTTAAATAATTAATAATAATAAATTATAATAAAATTATAAATATGTTTTATAACAAAATAATTTTAATCATAATTTTATTTTCTCTTATTTTTAAACTTTCCATACCCCAATCGAGGAAGAGAATTGAACCTATGATGAGTGATGTAATAGCCTGCCTCATCACCATTTAACCAAGACCCCATGGACGAAAATTTTATATATATAAGCAATACTAGTTTTAAGATAATTGGTTCATTTAATTTGTAGTTTGAGTAGTTCTCAATGAATTTCAAACAGTGACTTATTTATCAAGGAATGTCTTAAAAAAACACTTTTTCACTAAGAAATGCCTTAGAAAACACCCTTTCACGGTTTTCTCTACACCCCACTCTCTTTGATATTTATAATTTAATAGAAATGAAATTTATTAGTTGTATATTATATAATATGTTTTAATTTAATTTTAAGAAATTAAAATGAAAAAATACAACACTTAAATATAGAATATAATTATAGTTATAAAAATAAAAATAACAGAATTAGCATATTATAGATAAAATGTATAATTATATAAAAAATAAGCAATGTGACATTAATAGAGTGAAGAAAAATAAACTAGCACACTCATATTAATAAAAGTGGTTCATATATTTTCATAACATCGTTTTCTATATTTTAAAACTAAAGGTCTAAATCATTGTATACAAGGTGGAAAATGACACCAATCAATGTATATCAACCACTTTACTAATGTACATGGGGAGTATTACTACACTTTTGTTCACCTTGGTTGACTATGGTTGAGTATGGTTAAGTTATGGTTGATAAGGGTTTCTTATGATCAACATATGGTTGATTATGAGTGAGCACGGTTGCCCATGTTTAACTATAGTTGTATATGATAGAATATGATTGACTATGGTTGACAAAGGTTTATTATGGTCAACCTATGATTGATTATGGGTGATCATGGTTGCCCATGTTTAACTATAGCTGTCTATGATAGAATATGATTGACTATTGTTGACCATAGTAGACCATACTTGAAAATGTTGACCAAGGTTGGCTATGTTGACCAGAACCATGTTAATGATTTTCAATCATGGTTTGACCAATTTTCCCATGGTTAACCATAATTGACCATGGATTTCAATGTTTGTTCATGCCAACCATGGTGAACCATGGTTGTCAATGTTCAAGCATAGTTTACCATGGTTAACTAATATAGAATGGGTTGACTATGACAACACCTAGTTAAATTCCCCTACTGTAAACATTATAACTATTTTTTTATAATTAAAATGGTTGAGAAGACACAAATTCTAGAGCTTGGGGAAACGAGTTATCTTAGGAATAGAAGGAAGCTTGACTTTTTTAATGACAATCATGGAAGGTTGGGAAGGGTGAAATTAAATGGCCTGGTTATGCCATTTAATTCAGCAGAAAAAGAAGGACAGAAACTATGCTTTCTTTGGAAAAATACACAAGAAAGAAGGGACATATTTAACAAAAGGATGACAGTGTTGTGTAAGAGGCTGGTGATAGCGGAGAAAATGTCAGGGAACTCACCATCTATTGTAACAAAGCGAAAATGAGGAGAGATCATGGGGAGACAACTGGACAAGTGGTAGTGCAACACTACCTAGGAAATTGTGGTCAAACAAACAATCTCCAGCATAGACAAGTGTGGGAAGGAGTGGAAGTGCATGCCCAAATGCAATCAAGAATAGGTTGCAACAACGAAGTGGGAGCTCGCAAAATGACTTCTAAACATGAGAAGAAACAAAGTAGGCATTTATTCTCGGATCCATATAGACATTCGTTCAACGGGGGAAGAAAGGGAAATTCCTCATGAAGAGGAAGGAAGAACAGAGAAGAGAAACTAGACAAAGGGAGTCTTTTTAGTGATAGACTAGCTAAATAAACCCATGAAGGCTTGTTGGTTGAGGATAAAGAGAAATGGTTTACCAAGGACTAATGAAGCCACCAAGATTGGGTTTCCTTGGGACTAAAGAACCCACTAGGAAGTTTGGGGGTTGAGGAACCTACTAGCCAGGAGACATAGACACTCAGGTTCTTGGGGGCTAATGAAACACCAGGTTTGGCCCTGGTCTAGGAAAATTGGTGCCTGCACTCGTTGATGAAATACCTGAAAAGGTTATCTATGTGCTTCCATGGTAGCTTATCCAACTAATGAACCTTCACGTATTGATCTCTCCTTCTCCTATAGCTTTATTAAGGACTAATGAACCCACTAGGATTGGCTCATCTTAAGACAGATGAAACCACTATGAAGCTTATGGACTAAAGGACATGATAATTTATCATTAATTTATCGAGATGAGGAACCTTCCCGTATTTTCATAAAAACTCTCCTTCTATTACTAAGAGTGACTTCCCTTGGGACTTAAGAAACCACTTGGAAGCTTCTGGACTGAAGAACCTATAGACTTATTAGTATTTTTTCCATTTGATGTACCTTCCCATGTTATAATGAAACCAATCTCCTAGATTAGAGATTTTATTATCTTTGCTTGCAAAGGACCCCTATGTTGAAGCTCACTGAGTTAAGGCCCTATGATATGAAAAAATAAGAACCGTTGAGAACATTTGAGGGAAATGGATCCCTATGTATTTGACTACCTGATTAGCTAGTGGGTGGAGGTGGTGTAGCCTCTAGGGGCTCTATTTCAGCTAGTGGCATTAGCTTTACATTGTTAAGCATGCCTCCTCAAGCTCTAGAATTTGGCTAAGGGGTGACAGCTGCAAGAAATATTAGTTGCAACTCATCTAAGGTTGGGTGGAGAGTTAGAGTATTAATCTTAGTTCCCAGGTTCAAAATATAAAATACAAGTGTCCATTTATGTTCTTATGATTTGAATGATTCATGCTTGTTAACATGTTGGCTAGCAATGGATTGCTGAAGCTAAGGGATGATTTTTCTTGTGTGAAAGAGAAATGTTGATTTATTTGCATGGTACTGTGATGGTTTAAATTCCTGTGTTGTTTTGAGCATGAATTCCACCCTATTGGATTTTATGAAATGAACATGTAAATTTTTCTATTTCTTGAGTTGAAATATAGTCTAACTTGCCCGAATGTTGAAGAAATGCATAGATCTCTATAGTTTTATTGTATGTTAAAAGAATGGCTATCATGCCATGGGTTTTAAATTGTAAGTTCAAGGGGGATAAATATGTTTTATCATATATGTGTGTGTGTGTGTGTGCATTTACAAGCCGAGTCGAGGTCTTATAAACTATACAATTGTTTATATGAGTCTAAATATTTGTATTGTTAGGCAGGGTCGATGGAATTATAAGCCCAGGAAGAATAATGTTTATATATATATATATATATATAAAGTAAAGAGGGACATTGTCCTCCCTGAGCTTACAAGGCCTTGTCGGATTGGGTCAAGACCCCGTATATATATATATATATATATATGAAGGTCATTTGATTCCTCATAAAGCTCAAGAGGGATGGCCCAACTCAGTTTATATTATATGTTCATCTATATTATTGTGCGAGGGGGCATGGAATTTTTAAGGTTTAGGAGTGTTGGGCATTAAACCTTATTAAACCATAGGAGCAAACATTATAATCAAATTTCGAGGGTATGGCATCATTGTCTAAGAATAAATTACGATGAGTATATAAATAAATATATGTAAAGTTCCCATTACGGAACCTTATAGTAGAATTCTGCTGAGAGACTCCCCCTTGTGACATCATGACCGGGGGGGTATTTCATTTCAATGTCAACCCTCGATATGCCTATGAGAATTTCCATCGTTGATTTTTCACAGTGGAACTAAAAGATGGAACTATAACTATGATACCCCACGCCGCCCCCCCCCCACCCCTCCCCCCCATGATTTCATGAGGGGGAGGGTGGTGTCTCGCATTTCAATTGTGTCCATTAATCACTCATTGTTTTACAAATTTTTGGATGGACCCCGAAACTTTGGGACTCCAGAAGTTTTGTATATGCGCCATGCTGTCACTCATAAATTTTCTCTTGGTTGTATGAGAGAAATTCCTAAGGTAACCTTTGCATCCAATTTATAAATTCAAGGTTAGCCCCTTCAATCCAGAGAGGGCTCTCTCTAACAGTATAATCATTAAATCATTAATTGACTGTACGTTTACACTGTGGCTAGATATTTAGTTATGTTGTGTAGATGTAGCATTTAGTTGGGGCTTAGGGAGATAGTCCATTGGGCAATGGAGTTAAAAATCTAGTGTTTATGTCAATTTACCAATATATTTGTTGTCTGATCAGGATTGATAAAGGAAAGGTATATAGAATATCCTAGACCTTTGTCATCGTTATAGTTGGAGGGAGAAAATAAGAACACAATCCACCATATTAGGGCATATAAAATGCATCCTGGAATTGGTTTAGAATATAGAGATGGGAATACTTGAATATCTTAACTCGGAGCATCAAACCATGGATGAATTTTGAATCAATATTAATCTTATTCAAATACTCAGAAGATCATACATTCAAATGAGATTAAACATAAGGAAACATTGAAACATACAAAGAATACATACTAAGACATATTATCACACAAATATTTATATCGCTGATCAAAATCTACTCATCTTGGAAAATTGTAGACTAATAAAGGTTTCAACACACTGAAAATGGCTATTCCTTTTTCAAAAACCAACCTTTTTTCCATATTTCTCATGTAATATATAGAAAAAATACAATAGAGATAATATCCTAAAATTTTGGTAGAAATAATTACAAGATATGTACGTAATTTGAAAGTTTAAATAAAAAATAATAATAATCCTATCATCTTAAATACTCGGATGTCTATCTCACATATACCATTGGTCAAAAAGGATTTGTAAAATTGTTGTGTGTATCTCTCGCTACTATCCTGGAACAAGGAAGAGGTCATTGCCGCATAATAGGATCTCGAGTTCTTCACTTGTTTGTAGGCTCGATATCTTGAACTGAAACTTGTCTTCTTTCATTGTAGCAAACTCGTGCATGAACTTGTAAATTATGTTGAAACTATGTAATTGCCTCTGTAACTACTTTCTCCTTTCAAGGATTTCTTTCCTAATGTTGACTCGTACTCCCTCAACCACAAAAACCTATGATATATTACTATAACATATCAAAAATGATTTACTGTCAAAAATATTAAACTGAGTAGGTCAAAATGTTGAGGGACCATTAGGGTTCTTGCAAAAAATCTAGGTTTTGTGTATTTCTCTCCCCTATAAAGTAAATTGATTAGTGTTCCAATATGGCTTCTGCAGCCTTAGCAAGGAGGTATATCGTTTTCTAACTCCTTGTCACCCTTTTAGTAGGTTTATGTGTGATTTTGGTAGCCTTTAGGGTTTGTTCCTTCTTTTTATCAAGATGCAATATTTTCCTCTATCTCTTTCTGCTCTTTGAAGCTTGCATAGTCTCCTCCTCTGCATCAATAATTATTGTTTCTTTCAGCCTAGGGTTCATTTTAGTCTTGAAATTCAGTCTCATCTTATTAGTAGGGAGAGTGTGAGGTTTTTATCCATAAAACCTAGGCTCTATCTCACCTTCTTCATCCCATGTTTCTATATTATGTTTTCCATTTTTACTTTGTGTTTCTCTTTGTGTTTTTTCCTCTTCTTCTACCATCAGTTTTTGTTGGCTTCTAGTCATCCTTTCATAAAACTTAACCCCTAGTTCTTTCACATGGGTTTCATCATTTTTTTTCAATAGGGATGTGACTAGATTCTTCCTTAGTTTCTTGAACTAGGGTTTGGGTAGAAACTCTCGTTTGGCCTCTCCTTCATCTTCTAGGTGTAGGTTTTCTTATATTTCTCTGTCTAAATTGCCTCAAATGCTCCACATGATTATTTAACTCATGAGTGTATAATATTTTAATTAGTTCATGATGACAAATATCATATGGTTGTAGCTCAACTTTTTTTCTTTCTTTGGTGCACATATTTAAAAAAATTGGTGAAGGAAATATGGTAAATTCATCTTGCTAAAAATTTCCAAATGAAAAAGAAACCTCATTTTTATAGGTCATTTTATCACATCCAGATATTAGGCCTCCTAATGGGATCAATATACACCATATTACCCCTTGTCAACATCATTTCACAAATCCCTAAGTGTACCTCCTTGATTCCCCAAAATTTTGTCCTGAAACCACCTCATTTGAGCCAATTTTAACACCAATGCTCCATGGCATTCCTCTGAACAGTGTTCACCTTTAGCTTGTAGCACTGTGGCTAGTGTTGATCACCTACAGGTTTCTCCCCTTTGCACCTGAACTGATTCTATAAAATCGGGAAAAAGAGAGAATTTCTAGAATCTTCCTCTTCCAGAAGCTTCCATAATTTGTTACAACCATTTACCTTGGATTAAAAATTCTAGATCCTTTCTCATCCTTCTTTTGATTTTCCATCCCTTATCATTTGATCACATTCTAGTTGGTTTTTATTTTTCTTTGTTCTTATCATTTGGTCGCTTGCAAACTGATTTTATTTAGTCATTGATCACTTGGATGAATTGTTGCTCTAGTCCTCATTCTAAAAGTGCATTTGAATGAGTGATTAAACATTTTCATCTTAGTTTTCTTCATTTCGAAAATTAAGTGTGGTGAAACGAATTTTTTTCATTTAGCATTTAGGGTTTTGTATGTGAATTAGTATAGGAACAATTGCATTGAATTGGAAATTGCATCTTGCATCTTGTTTGTTTCATATTGTATGTTGCATATTGATTTTTTCTTCCCTTCCTTAGCTAGATTTTCATTGAAAGAGACATATTTGTGTTTCTCATGCTAGATTTTCATTTTATGGATATTTAGGTGACATTCATGGTGAGCCCTAAAACTAAAACTTAATCAAAGATAAACACCAAAATTTATTGAATCAAGCTAAGGAGAATTTGTAAGATTAATGCAAACACATATAGGTCTAGGCTAGAGACGTGTTTCTGTGTCATTAAACATAGGAGTTTTCGTTGATTTCCAGTGTCACATCCTAGTGGTGATATTTCATTCCATGTATGTGAGCATATATGATCATTATCCATGTACCTTTGGGTATATTGGATGACGCTCCATGTAGGTAAAGTATAGAGGAACATTCTCATCGAATGGTTATGCATTAAACATCATTACTACAGACTGAACTCCCACATATCGTCGAGTATATTTTGGCAGTTTCATATAGCTTGTTATCCATCCATATGTAATTGAGTTTGTTGCCTTGTATACTGTGATACACCAAACACAACATTCAGGGATATTAGTTTCCATATGTTAAGTCCTTGGTTCGCCAAGGTGTATATTGTAGTTCACAGTTGCTTGGTAATCCTTTATGCCTAGATTACCTTCTTTTTTATTTATTTCTTTCTTGTGTTAATCAAATTTATTTTCCAATGTTGAAGAAAAAAATCCCCTACCCCATCATTCACGTAGAATGAAAAATAATCCTCCACTTCCACCAGAGGCTACTCTTGCTCATCGTTATAAGCATAAGAAGATGCAAATTACTAAATCGCAAACATCGGGAACCACTTATGGCCCTCCTCTTTATATTGATATGCCAGAATCATCTATCCCTTTAAGTTCTGAGCCCAAGATCACATATACTCTCAAGGGTGAATGTTATAGGTCAATTTGGGAATCATCCTTAAGACCAGTATGAACAGGGTCTATCATCCCATAATTTAGTTGCTACATGCCCTAGAGAAGTTATTCTAGTAATGGCTTTAAATCATTAGAGTTTAAATGTTTAAAGTATAGTTAAAATGACCCATTGAATCATCAACACTCCTCTGAATAGGCCTAAGTGCATTGCAAATCACTTACTCCCATCCAAGGGTGCTCTGTAAAACACTTCCTGACACTTAAGGGTGTGTTGGTCTCCTCGGAGCGAAATCATCATTGTTCCAGGAATCTCCACATGTCCAGTGTCTTCTAGAAGAGCTCATAGATGTCATAATTTGAATACATGTGTTCATCCATCACCATTGAACTTGGAATCATTTCTCATATATCACTACAAAGCCATTCAATAACCATTTATTGAGAAAATACCTACAATTTCCCTATAAATTGAGCACTCATATAAGTGTGTTAGGTCCCTATATTACTAGTATAGTCCCTTATTGTTGTTAGTGTAACCCCCTTATTGTTATTATTGTACCCCTGTAACCCCCATATTGTTATTATTGTGCACTTAAATTATTATTGTTAGGTTGGCTAGGATTACATTGTGGCCCCATGGACTCATACATATAGAAAGGAGGTTTTGTAATTTGTATCATCCAAGAATTGTTCATTCATGTAATGTATTAGAGGTTTCCCCCTCGAAGTGGCTTATTTCTAAGGCGTTGATATCTCTTTTCTTCTATTTTTGGAGCTAATTTCACAACATTTGGTATCAGATCTTTGGGATTCTAGGGTTTCACTGCTCCAAATAGGTCATCGTGGAATTTGCGCTATAAATTTTTTTCTACGAAGGTTCAGAAGCGGAAATTTTTAGAGTGCGAAGCCTAAGTCGTGAGGAAAATCGTCGCAAAATTTCAGATCTTGGTTGGCAATATTTTCGGAGATATGATCTGTGGAAGGTAGGTCATTTTGTAGGCTCCTGAATTTAACCTAAACAGGTCATCGTGGAATTTGCGCTATAAATTTGTTTCTATGAAGGTTCGAAAGCTGAAATTTTTAGAGTACGAAGATGAAATCCTGAGGTATATCGTCGCAAAAGTTTAGATATTGGTTTGCAATATTGTCGGGGATATGATCTATGGAAGTTAGGACTTTTTCAGGCTTCTGAATTTCATCTCAAAGTGGTGATCATGGGAAAATATTCATGAATCTCTCTCTAAGCATCGGATTGGAATGCTGTAAAAAGTGGCCACAAGTACACGGATTGCAATTTTCTGTCTATCAATTTTAGAGCCAAAGGAGGAAATAGTGACACGTGGAAAATCGTGGAAGTTCACTCTACTGAACCAGTCCATAATTGGGTCATCGTGGGATATTGGACATAAATTTTCCTTGAAGAATCCAAATCAGATCAGACCTGTGGAATTTGAAAGAAGCTTCAGAGGGCTACTATGGCCGAATTTCAGATATTGAGGATTCACAATTATAGAGATAATTCAATTTCAATATCAAGCTCCTCAAAAGAAAGTAAAAGGTGTGTATTTTTTTTCCGAATTGCATAAGTCTTTTTTTAAGAATCAAGTTGAATTGATTCCAAGGGCATATTGTAGAATAGATATCAGTATTGGATTCTAAAATGGCCCCTAAAATGAATTCAACACCCATTAAGCCTTTAGAAGGTTCTACTATGAATCATGAAGATGAAGAATGGCAACATGACATATCAAAATTACAAGAGCAAGTGCAACAAATTTCTCTCTCGCAAAGAGCAACAAAAAATGACATGGAAGTTTTGAAGAAAGGCATGGAAAATAAGATGGATGGTTTGAAGAAAGGCGTGGAATCTACGATGGATGGTTTGAAGAATGGCATGGATGGCATGGAAGCTGGCATGGAATTTAATATTGATGACATGGAAGCTAAGATCGATGAAAAAATGGAAAACATGAGGAAGGATCTAAAAGTAGACATGGAAGGTTTGACAAAGTTGATACAAGAAATGTTTCCTAATGGTGAAAAGATAGTAGATGAAACTCATGATGAGAAAAAAATAAATGTTAATCGTGATTTCATGAACTCTAATGTTGGAAGGAATAACCACCATATTCCAAAAATGGATATGAGGAAATTTGATGGAAAGGATCCTGTAACATGGATAATACAGATGGAGCAATATTTTGATCTCAATAATGTGCAAAACACACAAAAGGTACGCATTGCAACTTTACATTTATAACAAAATACATTTGTATGGTATCAATGGCTTTGCTCCCATAAAAAAATTGTCACTTGGTCAATTTTTACAGAGGAGATGATAGCACATTATGAGGATACAAAGAGCAACACCTTCTTTAGCCAATTGATAAGTCTCAAACACAAGTATCTAGTGGGGGAGCACATTGAGAACTTCCAAAAAATGAATATAAGGGTAACTGATATTCCATAGGAACATAGGATTGATCTCTTCATAGATACTTTAAAGGATAACATCCAACATGAAGTTCATGTTTTGGAACCTGATTCATTGGAGAAGGCATTCAAGTTGGCAAGAAAAATTGAATATAAAATTATGGTGACAAGGAAGCCTACCACTCACTTCTATAAAGAGGGAAGTGTTGTTACTCCTAGATTTCCACAACCTACAAGGTTGACGCCACAAAAATTGGAAGAGAAAAGAGCAAAAGGGCTTTGCTACAGTTGTGATAGAAAATACACTAAAGGTCATAAGTGTGCTGAGAAGAAATTATTTCAAATAGATTGTGAAGAGGAAGAAGAAAATTAACAAGAATTTTCAAAATAAGAGGGTATACACCAGGAACCAACCCTAGAAGAGGAAGAAATGAGTCTGACCATATCATGTAATGCATTGGAAGGAATTACCACTCCTCAAACTATTAAGATAGAAGGACATATCAAGAAGAAAAAGGTAATAGTGTTGATTGATTCAGGTAGTACAAAAATTTTATTCATTGTAAGGTAGCCAAGGAATTGAATTGTTTCCTATACCCAGCACCAGAATGTCAAGTGATGGTTGCAAATGGAGGAACTATAAATTGCTCTAGAAAATGCCATAATATCAAGCTAACAATGGGGGAATATGTATTGGATAGTCCAATGCTTTCGATTCCTATGGGAGGTGTTGATGTTGTACTAGGAGTACAATGGTTACAATCTTTGGGGATGGTAGCTTTTAATTTTCAAGAACTTTTCCGGAATTTTTTTTCAGAAGGTAAGGAATTTGAATTACAGGGTATTGTAGGGAAGACGAGAAAGATAATAAGCTCTAATGTCATGACAAAGCTTCTAAAGAAAGAACAACGAGGCGTAATTACACAATTATGCTCACTAGAAGTTCCAACATCAAAATCATCTATTTCTGCAGATCTCCAAAAAGTCTTGGACAATCATTTCAAGGTGTTTGAAACTCCCAAAGGACTCCCACCTATTCGTGATCATGATCATGCTATTCATTTGATTCTCGGAAATGTTCCTCCAAACATCAGGCCTTATAGATATCCTTATGTCCAAAAGAGTGAAATTGAACGTATGATTGCAGAAATGTTAGAGGCTGGTATAATTCAACCTAGTCAAAGTTATTTCTCTGCTCTTGTAGTATTGGTACACAAGAAGGATGGATCATAACACATGTGTCTAGATTATAGGGAGCTCAATAAGATCACCATTAAAGATAAATTTCCCATTCCTGTGATTGATGAATTATTGGATGAATTACATGGAGCAATTTATTTTACCAAGTTGTATCTTCGTTCAGGATATCATCAAATTAGAATGAAGACTGAAGATATTCCAAAAACAGCATTTCGAACTCATGAGGGTCATTATGAATTTTTGGTCATGCCTTTTGGCCTTACCAATACACCTTCTACATTTCAAGGGTTGATGAATTCCATTTTCAAACCCTTCCTTAGAAAAGTTGTGCTAGTATTTTTTGATGATATACTAATCTACAGCAGGTCTTGGAAGGATCATGTTGAACATGTTGACAGGGTGCTCAAACTATTGCAGGAGAAACAATTATATGCAAAAAAATCCAAATGTTTCTTTGGCGTACAAGAGGTGGAATATCTGGGTCATATTGTATCTCATGAGGGTGTTAAAGTAGACCCTAACAAAATTAAAGCCATTAAGGAATGGAAAGTCCCCACAACCATAAAGCAGTTGCGAGGATTTCTCGGGTTAACAGGGTATTATCGCAAGTTCGTTAAGAATTATGGGAGAATAGCGACACCTCTAACAACATTATTGAAGAAAGATGCATTTTCATGGACTCCTGAAGCAACTAAGGCCTTTGAACATCTTAAAGAGGAAATGTGCCTAGCACCGGTCTTAGCCACGCCAGACTTCACAAAAAACTTTATTGTGGAATGTGATGCCTTAGGAAATGGAATTGGTGTTGTTTTAATGCAGGAAGGAAGACCCGTTGCTTTTGAAAGTCGTCCAATCAAAGGAAAGTATTTACAGAAACCTATTTATGAGAAGGAAATGTTAGCAATGCTACATGCACTAAAGAAATGGCGAACTTACCTAATGGGAAGACACTTCAAGGTAAAAACTGATCATGATAGTCTTAAACACTTTTTGGAACAAAGACTATCTTCAGAAGAGCAACAAAAATGGGTCACAAAGATGTTGGTTTATGACTTTGAAATAATCTACAAAAAAGGGAAGCTAAATGTTGTTGCAGATGCACTCTCAAGAAAGAATGAAGAGGTGGAAGCATTTCTTTGTGCCATTTCTATTATCCAACCAGATTGGATAACTGAAGCAAGGGATGAATGGAAGAAGGACAAATAAGTGTGGACACTCATTCAAAAGTTACAGCAAGATCCTAGTACATCTGTTACATTTAGTTGGAAAAATGATTCCTTATAGTACAAAGATTGCTTATATCTTTGTAAGAATTCCAAACTAAAACAAAATATTCTTTTGGAATTGCACACTTCTCCTTTAGGAGGACACTCAGGATTTTTAAAACCTTACCACAGGGTGAAGAAATAATTTTTTTGGGATGGCGTTACATCTGATGTTCAAAATTTTGTGGCGGAATGTTTGGTTTTCTAGCAGAATAAAGTTGAGACAATTAATACCCCAGGTCTTCTACAACCTTTATCCATTCCAAGCCAACATTGTAAGGAGATTTCAATGGATTTTATCATAGGTTTACCTAAGTCCGAAGGAAAGAGTGTCATCATGGTGGTAGTTTATAGACTTACCAAGTATGCACACTTTTGTGCATTATCTCATCCATTTAAAGCTAGTACAGTTGCTACTACATTTATGGAAACAATTCAAAAGCTACATGGAAACCCAAAGGTTATTGTGAGCAACAGAGATCCCATTTTTACTAGAAATTTTTGGATGGAATTATTTTCTTGTTTCGATCCTCAATTAGCTCATAGCTCATCTTATCATCCTCAATCCGATGGTCAAACCAAGATAGTAAATAAATGTTTAGAAGGATATCTTCATTTTTTTGTATCTGATAAACAAACACAATGGGTCAAGTGGTTACCTCTCACTGAATGGTGGTATAACACTTCCTTCCATACTGCAGCAAAAATGACCCCATTTGTGGAACTTTATGGATATCATCCACCTTCCATCACGTCATATTTAAGAGAAAATTCGAAGGTTCAAGCAGTGGAAGATCACATCGAGCATCAACAAGAAGTTCTCCAACTCTTAAAGGATAACTTGAATTTGGCACAAAATTGAATGAAACAACAAGCAGATCAACATCGTAGTGAGAGAAGTTTTGATGTAGGAGACTGGGTATTTTTACGGCTACAACCATATAAACAAATGTCCCTCAAGCAAGCTAAGAAGGATAATAAATTATCGCCAAAGTACTATGGTCCTTACAAGATGTTGCAAAAGATTGGCACTATGGCATACAAATTGGAGCTTCATGCTTCTTCACGAGTGCATCCAATTTTCCATGTTTCATGCTTAAAGAAGGTTATAGGTGAAAATATTCTAGTTCAAACAATATTGCTCGAACTTGATGAGGAAGGAAAAATCATATTGGAACCTGAAGCAGTCACAGAAACAAGAAATCAACAATTACGAAATCGATCAATTTTAGAGTATCTCATCAAGTGGAATAATTTACCCACTGAAGATTCTACATGGGAGGATGAGAATTTTATACAAAAGCACCCAGAGTTACTCAAGCGTTGAGGACAACACTTTTTTGAAGGAGAGGGGCATGTTCGGTCCCTATATTACTAGTATAGTCCCTTATTTTTGTTAGTGTAACCCCCTTATTGTTATTATTGTAACCCTGTAACCCCCATATTGTTATTATTGTGCCCTTAAATTATTATTGTTAGGTCAGCTAGGATTACATTGTGCCCCATTAGGATTACATTGTGGCCCCATGGGCTCCTATATATAGAAAGGAGGTTTTTTTATTTGTATCATCCAAGAATTGTTCATTCATGTAATGTATTGGAGGTTTCCCCCTCGAAGTGGTTTATTTCTAAGCCGTTGATATCTCTTTTCTTCTATTTTTGGAGTTGGTTTCACAACAAAGTGCAAGGGAGGAATAAATTTTTGTAGAGTTATGCTGTTGGATTCTTAATTCTTAAGAGCTGAAATACTATTATGCTACTGAGATGATGCTGGGTGTGATGAGGATTGAATGAAGTTGGAGCAGGTTGACGATGAACTGATCCACTGGTTGTAATCTACTCCTCTTATTATTTCAATAAAGATATTTGTACTTTCTCTCATATATGCACTTATATCTTGTGAATGTATTCTCAAAATGTGCATGTATTCTTAGATTTAATCAATTCAATATGGTTAAGGTAGATAGATATTGTATATTTGTATTTTCGTTTGCTGTCTCCTATCTTTGATTGCAGGTATTGATCTAGTGACTTTAGTTGGATTCATAGTGACATAAGCAATGTAAGAAGAGGAACGAGAGTGAAGGATCACAGGTAGGTCTATTCTCCTTTTGTGTATCTATTTATCTTATAGAAAAGAGAATTTACCTTTCCTA
Source organism: Pinus albicaulis (assembly GCA_034641835.2). Lineage (NCBI taxonomy): Eukaryota > Viridiplantae > Streptophyta > Pinopsida > Pinales > Pinaceae > Pinus > Pinus albicaulis. Next base: position 349,621,487 of record CM076584.1, read on the forward strand.
TGTCGTTCCAAGTGAAGAAACACCACACTCAGGGAAGACTAGTTTATCCGTAGATTAGAATTCCTCATAACAAATTGGCGACTCCATTGGGGAGAAATCCATCATTCCTAGTGTTTCTGTCCTTTTTAACCATCATTAGTAGAATTTACTTCATCTATTCAGTCATTTGAATGTAATTTTTTCCTTAGAAGTGTGTTTATCCAGCTTGATCTTCAAGTTTCACTGCGCCCAATGCACTATTGGCTAGGGTACAGTGCTTTGCATAGCGTTGTCTCCCATTCAGAGGTGCTCTGCAATGCATTGTATACCCTTAAGGGGTGCGTTGCCCCTCTTCTAGACAAATTCTATCATAATTTTTCTTTTGCATTCAGTTTAGGCCTATTGCTTGTTGTATTCCCATATGTCTGTTTGACCTTAGAGACCAGTAAACATTGCCAGTTCTTCCTCCTTTGGATAATTGTTTTTTCAATGTTTCATTAGCTGTTTTCTTTATAATTGTCAAATTAAATCCAAAGTTGTAAATTTTTCATTAGATCAATTATCTATTTTCAAAAGAAAATTGTCATTTCAAGCTTCATTTCCTAAGAGAAAATTGTTGTTTCAGTCCTCATTTCTCAAAAAAAAAAGAAAACATTGTTTGATTGATTTGTGCATTTAGTTTATTTTTAATCATTCAAATTAAAGGAAACTGAAAAGAAAACATGCATATGCATTTATATATTGTGAGTGTTTCATAGAATAGATTAGGGAAATCTACATTTAGTTTTTTCCCTCTGATCTATGCTCAAAAATTTGATTTCTCTATCCCTTTAGTAGCTAAGGTTTTCATTGAAAAACTGAATTGAAAAGATTGATTCTCATTTAGTTTGCATTTAGGAATTTCCCATTACATCTTGCAGTGAACCTGAAAGATAAATTGTTTAGAAATATCAACATAAAATTCACCTCAATCAACCTAAGAAAGCATTGTAACATTAACGATAACACTTAGAAGTTCTAGGCTAGAGACGTGTTTCGGCGTCGTTAATGACAACAATTGTTGCTAACTTGTCTGCAATACATTATAAGTGTGGAATCCCACTCCACATACGTAATTATATATAATCTTGTCCACGTAGCTTCGGGTATATAGGGCGGTGTTCTAGTACGAAAAGTATAAGGGGTTTCTCTCAGTGTGCGGTTTCGCATTAGACAACGCTATTACGGACTTGGGCCTCTACGTACCTTCGGGTATTTTTGGGAGGAAAAATTTAGGTTTCTTACCATCCATAAGTAACCAATTCGATCGCCTTGTAACTTGTGATACACCGAACACAGCATTGGGGGATATTTCCTTCTTGTACTTCTTGGTTTACCAGGAGGTATTCCGCAGTTCACAATTACTTTGTAATAATTTTTCCTAGTATCACCCTTTTATTTGTTTATTTTTTTTTGTAATAAAATCAATCAGTCATCGTGGAAGAAGAACAACCCTTTCCCCATCGTTCACGTAGAATAGCGCTTAAACCACCTTTACCACCAGAAGCCATTTCTGGTCGGTGAAGGTGACCCCATTCCACCGAATCCAGTACCATCAGTGCCTCTGGTGGATCATCTTCATCACATCTACCAGAGTCTTCTAGAGTCATTTCTACACATCCTAGTTTATCTACTGTCGTAAAAATGGAGTCCTCACCACTACCTGTGGACACTGAAGTTCCAATTAGTGAGATTATACATCCAGAACCCGACGTTGTTCAACTGGAAGTTGATCCGGAGCCTATTGTTCTTTTACCAGAATATCCTGATCCCGAAGTCAAACAATAAGAAATTTTTCCTGTATCAGTCACTCCTTAGTCATCCATATCCAATGAGGCTTCCCTTTTGTCGCACATTCAACCACCTAAAATATATCTTGGGCCTGGCGGTGAGATTCTTCCACCTGGTTTGACTTCAATTGAGGAAGAAACTCAACAAGAAGAAATACCCTCAACTCCAACTCATTTTGGGTCGGGGATTTATCTTTACGAGCCTTTTCCTAGATTAACTTACCCTGCTTCTCAAGTTCCTATAGATCCTATAGTGTATTTTCTGGGTCATTTGACCATGACTGAGTCAAAATCTTCGGATGTACCATCTGTTACAGTTGCGACATCATCTAATATTGCTACTCTACTGATTTTTATCACGTCACCTTAGTCACATATTTATGGTGGTCCGTCCATCCCACCGGGTTACCAATATTTATCTGGAACCTACTCTGGTGCCTCCTCAAATCCTTGGAATTCACCCATGTCATCTTCTGGTATCTTATCTAGTACATCTCTAATGAGTACTGAAGGTTTTGATCCTTTATTCACATCTTCAATTCAACATCAAGCTGGTCCCATCAGCTATTCTCCTTGGTGGCCGGTGATTCCACATCTATTACCCTCTAACATTCCAAAATTCAATGGAAACCCTAGAGAAGACTCGTCTACGCATGTTATGACTTAACTTTTTTGGTGTTCATCTAACTCCTTGAATAATGATTCTGTTAGACTCTGTCTTTTCTAGCGCACGCTCACTGGTCCGTCTACACCATGAGGATGGTTCTTTTACTCTGTCAACCTCATTAAAAAATGAAACAATATTCCTTGAGGATGGTTCTTTTACTATGTCAACCTTGTTAAAAAATGAAACAGGTTTCCTTGACGATAGTTCTTTTTCTTATGTCAACCTCGTTAAAAAATGAAACAAGTTCCTATGAGGATAGTTCCTTTTACTTTGTTAACCTCGTTAAAAAATGAATCAATCCATCACGAGCATAGTTCTTTTCATGTGTCAAGCTTGTTAAAAAATGAAACAAATCCTCTCCTAGCTAAGTTGACTCTTTCATCTGATCTCATAAATGAACCTTCATTCTCTCCACCTATTAGTAACCAGTAGTCCACTTAGGTGAATGACATGAAGCTTGGGGGGCATGTGCTCTGTTCTCTTTTAGGTTACGCTTGGGGGGCATTGAAACCACTTTGAAGCATAGTTTTCTTTGTTTCAAGCTTGGGTAAAAATGAAACCACTTTCAAGCATAGTTTTCTATGTTTCGAGTTTGTGTAAAAATGAAACCACTTTCAAGCATAGTTTTTTTATCTGTTTCAAGCTTGGGTAAAAATGAAACCTATCTCGAGTCCATTTCAGTTATTATTTCCAAGACTCATTAAAATCATTAAAATCACAAGCTTCTTTTTCTATCATTTCATTCTCGTAAAACACATGAAAATTTTGAGTTATTTCCTTTTTTTCCTGCTCGTAAATTAAATTGAAAGTCGGCCAGAGCACACTTTTATCTCTTTTTCAAGCTCCGTTAAATATAGAAAAAGAAACCCCCCTAGGGTCTTCTTTTAGCTCTTTTCAAACTCTGTTAATGTGCAAATATTGTTGAGCACTTGCATTTTTGAGCTCATAAAAGGAAATGAAACGAAATCTACTCAGTATAAGTCTAACCCTTTTCCGAACTGAGATAGATTATTTACGAAAAAGGAACACCTTAGTCGAAAATGGCTAAGAGGTTTTCTCAACTGTCATTTTACACTTTTTCGGACTTGAGCGACAAATTTATGAAAAAGGACTCGTGGAGTTTTCTTTTAATCCCTTTTTCAAACTCTCTAAACATGAAAAAGGACTGAGTTTTCACTATCGTTAGACTTGTTAAAACATCAAATAGTGACGGACTTGTTCCATCATGACAAGATTGAGTTTCACTATCACTAGACTCGTTAAATCATCAAATAGCGATGGATTAACACGAAGGGTAAAATTATAGATCAATGATATGTTACCCTCCTAAAGCTTGTTAAAAAATAAAGAGGAATTGGTCAACAATGACTGGGAAAATTTTGGGAAAAATAACAAAACACTTTATGGTAGCAGGTCGCTCTTGAACATGACATTTTCACCTCATCTCTGTGGCTTTGGGTTGGGTAATATTCTTGACCATTTATCATACCTATGGTCTATCATACCATCCATCACTTCAGTTTTGGTTTAATTTTTCCAATCCATTCAGTGTCGTTGATATGTTCAAGAGAAGTCATACAGTAATTCCTCATCTTCTGCAATACTCATAAACCTTCATTTTCATGACCACCATTCCTGAACATTGCTTCATTAAGTCACACTTTGTCTCCAAAATCATTACTCCAATTTCATGTTGTATCTGCAACGAGTCTCTTCCTGTCGACATCAGCTGAACATCTAGGAAGTTGACTTAGAAACATATTTCTAGTGCCTTCGAACTTGCTTACATCAATGACAGGATTCTTTCTTCTGGTGATAGGTTGACATCACATACCTTCAACCGAAAGATTTTTTTTGGCATTCAACATGAAATCATCTAGTCACGCCTTGAAAATTGTACTATAGTACCTTGAGAATGATCAACATCAATGGTGGTTTCTCTCGCATCTGTTAACAACTTACACCATTGGCTAGTAATCAGATGATGTATTCCCATGTTCGATTTCAGATCACATATTCACGTGGTTATAATTGTACTTAAACGATCGAGTAAATAAGATAGAAGACCCCAGATCTAGTTTCATCCATTTGGGTTGCGATTTCAGGAATTGTACGACATTATCAGTACGATGTCTTTACATATATATATGGTCATCCTATCATGGGCCTATATCTGTAGACAAATTTCTGATTTTTGTACGTGTTATGATAGTTTATGTGTTGAGCATGGGTATGCCTCCCTCAGAAAATCATGTCCAAGATGTACAAGATATCATGATGTAATGTATTGCAAATTGATGCAGGTCACCATCCGCTTCATATCCTACTCATCACATCGTAAATCATCTCATCCAAATATTACCATTATTTAGACTTCATGCTTTAGGGGGCAATTGTTCTAGGTTAATTTTGGAATCATCCCTAAGACCACTTTGAATAGGGTTTATCATCCCCTAATTCAATAAAAACATGGTCTATCATCCCCTAATTCAGTTTCTACATGCCCTAGAGAAGTCATTCCACTGATGGATTTATTCATGAGAGTTTCAATGTTTGAAGTATAGTTAAAATGACCCATTGACTCATCAATTCTCCTATGAATAGGCCTAAGTGCCTCAAGAAGAACATACCCCCATGCAAGTGTGCTCTACAAATAACTTCCCAACACTCAAGGGTGCATTGGTCTCCTGGGAGCGAAATCATCATTTTTTCGGGAATCTCCACATGTCCAGTGCCTTCTAGAAGAGCTCATACGTGTCATACTTTGAATACGTGTGTTCATCCATCACTATTGAACCTAGAAACATGTCTCATATATTATTATAAAGCCATTCAATAACCATTTATTGAGAAACTACCTACAATTTCCCTATAAATTGAGCACTCATCTAAGTGGAATGGAGGAAGAAATTTGTGTAGTGTTATGTTGTTGGATTCTCAATTCTTGAGAGCTGAAGTAATTTTATGCTGCTAAGATGGTTATTGGTGTGATGAGGATGGAATGAAGTTGGAGCAAGTTGACAATGAATTGATCCACTGGTTCTAATCTACTCCTCTTATTATTTCAATAAATATATTTGTTCTTTCTCTCATATATGCACTTATAGATTGTGAATGTATTCTCAAAATGTGCATATATTCTCAGATTTAATTAGTTAAATTTGGTTAAGGTAGATAGATATTGTATATTTGTATTGTCTTTTATTGCAATTATTGATCTGGCGAGTTCAATTGGGTTGAGAGTGACATAAGTGACGAAAGAATAGGAACGAGAGCGAAGGATCACAAGTAGGTCTGTTCTCCTTCTATTTATGTATTTATCTTAGAGAAAAGAGAATTTACCTTTCCTCTATTGTTATGAGTGAAGAAACACCACACTCAGGGAAGACTAGTTTATCCGTAGATTAGAATTCCTCATAACAGTGACACTAACACTGACACAGTCAAAACTGAATTCCCTAAAATTTTGTTGCCTAAGGTTGTTGAACCTAAACTTATCGAGTCATACACTTTGATTACTGAGGTTTTTGAGCCTGAGGAGCCTCACCCATATATACCTATCACTTGAGGGCCTTCCTCTTCTCCTACTTTGTCTCATTTAGAAACTATATATCTTGGACCCAATGGTGAACCTCTTCCACCCAGACTTGTGAGTGTTGAGGAGATACCTCAAGAAGGGCCTCGTCCTTCTACTCCTACACATTGGGAAGGACTTTATTTTTTTCAAACTGATCCTCTTCCTCTTCAAACTCCCACACAAACTCCTTTAACTTATTTTTTGGACTCACCCACGTATTTATCACGACAATATTCATCATATTTATTAACCATGACTGGTATTGATCAGACTTCTCAACCTGTGTATGCCACGATGGTCGAAACATAAAATGTTGCCTCCACATATATGTTTGAAACATCACCAGAAACACATCTGTATGGTTGTCTGTCCGTCCCGCTAGGCTATCAGTCCTTATCTAGTACCTTTTTTTGTGTGGCTTCCAGTCCTTGGACCTCTCCTATGTCATCCAATACGGGAATTTCATATGGTAATTCTCTTATGAGTGCCACACGGTCTACTCCTCCTCCTCATTCACTTACACCTATGGTTGAGCAGTAGGTTGACCCTTACATCAGTGGGCAAGGTTAGCTTCAATAACCCAACTCTCCATATGTTGGGTACATTAGGGGAATCTTGAGGTCTAAAATGTGCCTCCTACAAAAAATTTACAACCAAAATAAACTTTATAAAAACCAATAGGATCCAAGATGATGATGTCAACCATGGGGGATGATTCACCATTTTTTTAAGTAAAAGGGTGGAAAGATTAAAAATAATAAAATAATAAAACTACTTTTTCAACTTATCTCCCGAAGTTTCTACTCAAATTTCGAGCGGGAGTACTCGTTGGATGCAAAATTTAATTCCTCATCCCAGGAATACCCGTGTTGCATATTTTCAATGGACCCTAATATGTGAAAAATGAGAAATACATTAAAAAAAACATGATTCCAATCACATATTTCATGTATTTCTCATTTTTCATGTAGCAGGGTCCATCATAAGTATGCAACATGGGTACTCATTGGATGAGGAATTAAATTTTTCATCCAACGAGTACTCCCGCTCGAAATTTGAGTAAACTATTTGGGAGATAAGTTGAAAATACGAGTTGAAAAGGTAGTTTTTTCTTTTTTCCCTCTAAAATTTGATGATGTCATCAAATGCTATTTTATTATGTCCACTATTATTTTATAATTTCCTTAGGAGGCCCATTTTAGACCTCAAAATTCCCCTAATGTCCTCTATCTAGGTCATAGTTTCCTCTATCATCTCCTCCTCCTTTGGGAGGGGGGAAACATGTTGTCGGTATACCCCAAGTTGGAAACCAACCTATGGTCCTCCTTATCCTCGAATGGCTTCCAGTGTTTGGAAAACTACTTTTCCCATTCAACTTTGTTCATATTGGGACCAATTTTTGAATCATCAACCTGCACCATCTTCTCAAATTCCTTTCCATCCATCGGCACCCCAGCAAGCTCAAATATATTTGAGCCAACCTTTACAGGTTGTCGTTTTATCTCAATTCATTCATACAGTATCTGGAACTTTCCAAGTTCCACTTACCTAGTCAGTACAAGGCACCTCACATTGTCAATTTCTTGGATAGGGTACCCCTCAAGTTTCAATATGACAGTTTATTCATAGTATGGCGTAATCCCAACCGAACCCACCTTATCATGGTATAATGAAAAATTCAATGGGGCAACAGTATGTTCTATATCAAGTATGTTTTCAAGGCCAACAAATCCAGACCCAACCATTCTAGCAGAATTATGGTCATCATGGTCCTGGGCATGAAGGCCACTTATATACTAGTTATCAAAATCCTCCTTATCCTGGTACTCAGGTTCCTTATTATCAGAATCCCCCTTATTCGGGAATGAAAAATCCTAGTGCTCAAGCTATTCCTTCATATCTAGGTCATCATCCTCTAGAATTTAACTGGAAATTTTTGTTTGTAGCCACTCTCAAATTTCCAGACTTAACTCAACTTAATAATGATCCCATTTAATCGAAATCTAGATCAAGGGAAAATATTTGCCAAAAATTTGAAGTTCTCAAAATCGCACCAAACCAAAATCACTGGTTCAGGCCTGTCGCCAGGAATCCGACATAATTCATTTCACTCAAAATGGAGTTCGTGTGAGGAATTTAGAGCCCTCCGATCGTTGTGCCAAATAGGAAAATTTTTAAAAAAAGGGTCAAACATGGTCAAAGGCCAAAATTTGGGTTTTCCTCCATTTCGCCCAATGAACCATGCCAAGTTTCATACTGTGGATGGATGCTAAGGTGGGTGACTTGTTTCAATTTTATTGGAAATTTGTGGAGGAACAATGGCATGAGGACACATGGCTAAACCGAAGGTCACCACATGCCCCCTTCCAAGGTCCAAGTTTCAACTTATGGTTAAGTTTGAAATTTATATGGTGGGTCAGATATATATCATATGGTAATGTTTATACCATAGTCTGAATTAAATCAAAGGTTAGATTGTATATATATATATATATATACACATATTGGTGAAAAAAGTTGTAACGACGGAAGGGTTGAGGTCGAGGCTCGACCCCACGACCTCCCCCAATGGATCAGATAGGCCTACCATCATACGACAACATCGCATCTTAATTACATATGCTAGAGATTTATATTTACATTCATGTTGTTTATCCGATGGGGTTAAGGAGGGGGCCAACCCCCTCACCATATGACTACACTGCAATGACCAGGAGTGGAGTAGAGTTTTAGTATAAGCATGAAGAGTAAGTTAAGTGGCGTTTATTAATCTATAACCACATATTAATGTCGCTAATTCGATTTTTAAATCGCTTTTTGTTAACTGCGCTTAATGCGCCTAAACCAGACTTAACATTTAATTAAATTGTGCTTATATGTAATTAAGCCAGATTTTAATATGGAAACATGTTGGTGGAGCCCCATATTTGGTGCCACTATGAAAATTGGCGGGTTTAACTGGAGATGTTCCATTTTTAGTGGAGTTTTCCTAGGAAATATTGAGGAAGTCATAACTTTGGCATATTTCGACCAATTTTGGCTCCGGAAGAGTCATTCCTAGATGATTTTGATGCTGCGAGCATGATGGTGTAAGTTTTAGAAGAATTGGAGCACTTATGTAAGTGTTTTTCCACTTTTAATATTAAATAAGCCGAGGGCCACCAGGAGAGGAGGTTATGCCTAGATCAGCTGAAGACCATTTTCAGAGCTTGAAGAGTCTATTTTTGAGGTATTTTGGTCTTCTGATTCCAATGGAGTAGGTTGTAAAGCCATTGAAGCACTGCAGGTGCATGAAATCATATAATTTACCATTAATCCAAAGAGGGCCTAACTAGTTGAAGCATGTCCATGGAGATGTAGCCCAGGAGGGGTGAACTCCACTATCAGCTATTGTGTAATGTATATGTTTTGTGTTATTTATTTTCATTTTATTTTTTGTGCATGCGTTTTTAACAAATAATTAACTCATACATTTCTCATAAAAAACAAAAAAACTTGACACATAAACCACTTCACAAATGGCTAATTTGAGACAATCCTAAACACATTGTTTTTATACTAATGAGGGAGCTAGCACAACAAAAATAGTTTTCCCATATTTAGATGAAGTTGGTATTAGAACACAGTTTATCTCATTTTAGCCAAGGTTATCTATCAGAATTATCTATTGGCTTTTAATTTGTGCAAGGATAATTTAACTGTGTGCAAGTTAATGTGTGAAGGAGAAGGTCAATATTGAGAGTTCAGTTCTTAAATCACAATAAATAATCTTTGTATGCATTGCAGGTGTGATGGCAACTTCATCAAGCACTGTTTCTAGTCAATCTTCCCTAGCAAACTCTTTGATAAAGATATGTTTCAAAATCTCTACATCATGAATGCTATGGTGCAAGAGATGTATGAAGATAAGAGGGAGAGAATTATACTTCAAGAGTATTTGATGGCTATGAAGGAGGAGAAGCATGATATTATTGAAAATATGCATGAGATGGAGACTCAACTCCATATTTCAAATGAAAACATAGCAAACATGCATGAGATGGAGACTCAACTCCCTGATGCCAAGGAAACCTTAGCCAAGTATGTTCTTGAAAAAGAGGTATGAAAATAAATTTTATCTTCTAATTCTTCTCAAGATGAAGGTGTAGGTGCTTTTTAAAGACACACTAGAGGAATACGATCCAAATTATTGATGAAAATGGGCTATGAAGGTAGAGGATTGGAAAAAAATTCACAAGGCATAGTTGAGCCAATTGTTGTTGAGGAAAGGCCTAAGTATTTGGGTCTTGGTTATGGAAAACATGATGGAGAATGCTCCAAAGCCAAGGAGGCGCATGAAGGTGTTCCAAGAAGGACTTTCATTTCATGTTCATTACCTTAAGCTTGTGAAGTTTGTGTTCATGAGGAATGCAACAGTTTTACACCCACTTTGCAAGAAGATGCTCATAAGAATGAAGCTAATGAGAATGGAAAACAAGAGGATGCCATTGTTGGTATTTCAAAGAGAGCCACTACCTCATAAAATTTACCTCCTCGAGAAGGCGACAAAGGTGAATGTTGAAGGTATAAATTTTCCTTTAATCAAGTTGCTTTTGATTATGATAAACATGGTAAATCTTCACATAAGATTTGGAGAAAGTTTACATGTTCCTTTTGTGGTTTGAACAACCATACTATTTAGAGGTGTTGGAAGAAGATATCCATGCATAGGAAACTTTGTAAACAAAGGAGGTAGCAAGCCAAAGGTCCATTGGATAATGCAAACAATGTTGAAAATAATATGCAATTGTTTTGCACTCATTTCCATAATCAAGGTCATCTTGCAGAAAAATGTTGGAATTTGTATCCAACAAGTCATCCACGACATTTGAAGAAGGTGGAGAGATATCTTGACGATAATTAAAAAGAGGATTCCATAATCAATGTGGGTTAGGATGATTCACATGATGAAGTGCAGCTGAAAGAAGTGCCATTGAAATGGTTTGGTAAGATATGGTTAGATTTCTTATCTAATTAAGGCCTTGCATGTCTTTTTATGATTAATGCATTTATTTTCCAATTGAATGCATTTATTTTCCCTTGAATTATGTCGCAAATTTCATGAAGCAAGATGTTGGAAAAGTAGAGTTGCGTTGACTCATTTGGATGCAGCAAAAGATGGAAATTTTTCATGTTGCATGTTTATGCCAGGAAGGTGTTTGAAAGAGGAGTATGTTAACTCACTTTGTTTATCATGTATGTTTGTCAACTTGAGAGTGTTGATCATTTTCACATGCATGTTTTGTCAACTTGTGTTTTGTCGATGATTTTTTACACCTATATGTAAGAGTACATGGCAATTTTCACATGTTAATTTTTTTGCTTTGAACGAGAAAACGAAAAAAGGTCATCAAGTTGTATGTATTGCATGACGTGTTTTTCATATTAATGGCTCTTTCTTGTGATAAGATGTCACAGGATTGTTGAAGGTCCACTCTTGATCAAGAGGCTCGTGATTAGCCTTCATTCTCAAATCATGGTATGATCAGCATGTCAATACTTGAGGATAATGGAAAGAGGGACAAGATGTCAAAGAATTTGTAGCCAAAATGTTTGCAGCCATTGTAGACCATTTTATGTGTTGACACGAAGAAGCAGAAGAGATGGTGAATTCATTCTTTCAGATGTGGAATTTGGATCCACAGAGGTAAGATAATGGTCATTTATTTTCTTGTTATTACTTATGCTGGAACTCATTTTTGCATTTCACTCAGATGGTCTTAACTTGGAAAAGTGGTTTCCAAGAAGAAGCTTGCATTAAATGCATGTTTGTGCAAAGGAGTAACACGATTCTCAGTGGGAATGCCACCAGTCAGCTTTCCAAGCACCGAGGGATCGCTTTGGTATAGAAAAGTGTTTTATCCATCAGCAAGTAGCCAACAAGTGTTGGATTGAGTCAACATTAAAAGGAGGACATTGGTTGAAACACCAATCCATTTGCAAGGCAAGGCATGTCAGTGAACCCAAGTGGTTGTTATGGAAATATTTCCAAGTAGAATAAAGATGATAGAACTTGGGAAATAGAAGAGTATTAAGATATTATTAGATAACCAACTTTTGTGGGTCCAAAAGCTTGTCAGTGGGAAGGAGTGATCAGAATCTAGATTAGGGGAATTTTTTTTCCAAAAATTCAAAATGCTCAGAAATGCACCAAACTAGAATGACCAGATCGGGCCCATCGCTGGGAATCTGGTGCAATTAGTTTCACTCAAAATAGAGTCCATATGAGGAATTTAGAACCCATTTATTGGTGTGCCAAATAGGCGAATTAAAAAAAAAAAAGGGTCAAACATGGTCAAAGGCCAAAAATTTGGGTTTTCCTCCATTTCACCCAATGACACCATGACAAGTGTCATGCTATGGATGGATGCTAAGGTGGGTGAATTTTTTCAATTTTATTGGAGGTTTGTGGAGGAACCAATGGCATGAGGATACATGGCTAGCCTAGAGGCTACCACGTACCCCCTTCAAAGGTCCAAGTTTAAACTTATGGCTAACTTCGAATTTTCAAATTTTATGGTTAAGTTCAAAATTTATATGGTGGGTCGGATATATATAATATGGTATAGTTTATACCATAGTCTGAATTAAATCAAAATGTTGGATTGTATATATATATCTGTGTGTGTGTGTGTGTGTGTGACCATCTTTCCTCTCTTCTGTTGGGGTGGGTAGACTTTGCTTTAGGATTTTGGGGGTTACATGTATCTTCTCCTTTCACTAGAAAATTTGGCGGAAATTTCGACGGCCAATTCGTCGCTATTCCGACACATAGTCGTCGCAAGAGCGACAGTTCGAGGGCTGGAAAAACGTGGTTTGCCATACCATCGCAGTTCTGACGCAATTAAAAAGTGTCGCACTATCGACACTTTTCCCGTCGCTTCGAAACAAGTGTCACTCTTTCGACATTTCCGAATCCGTCACACTTACGACCTTTGTAAACTGTCGCACTTCCGATGAAATGTGGTCCGACGTTTTGAACATCGCTCTTCCGATGTTTGTAAACTGTCACAATTACGACGAAATGTGGTCCGACGTTTTGAACGTCGCTCTTCCGACGTTTGTAAACTATTGCAATTCCGACGCAATGTGGTCTGACGTTTTGGACGTCGCTCTTCCGACGGTTGTAAACTGTCATGATTCCGACGAAATGTGGTCCGACGTTTTGGACGTCGCTCTTCCGACGTTTGTAAACTGTCGCAATTCCAACGAAATGTGGTCTGATGTTTTGAACGTTGCTCGTCCGACGTTTTTATATTTTCGCTCTTCCGACGTTTTTAATCTGTCGCAATTCCGACACTTACAAGGTGTCGGTATAGCGATGGCGGGTTCAATTTTTTTTTTAAAAAATGAAACTTTAAAAGAGGAAAAACGTTGTTTTGAATATATTATATGAAGTAAAACAGTCCATGAAGTCACTACATTTTCACATCTGAAGATTGGAACCCAAATATCCATCCAGAAAAGTGGAAGTCCCACCCCAGATAATGATAGAAAAATACCCCATGTCACATACAGGGACATGATATAAAACCCAGTAACGGTCCACATGGAGATTATCGACAATCTGAGAAAGCATCCAAATATGCCCAAGGCATCTATAAGAAAGTGAAATAGCAGTATGTAGAATAGTAAAGCAACAGATAGAGTACCGACGTCCATTGTTCCAAATACAAATTAAAGTACCCAAAACCCTGCAACAGAGAAAAATTCTAATCATGTGAGGAGTGTGATATGTCCAAAATATAAAAAGACCATCAGACCATATCAATAAACCAGCAACATAGACCAGCATCGCTAGTTTTGAAGGCAGAGTGATAAAAATTAATCATTTTTTTTTCACAAGAGAAAAAAACGTTGTTTTGAATATATTATATGAAGTAAAACAGTCCATGAAGTCATTACATTTTCACATCTGAAGATTGGAACCCAAATATCCATCCAGAAAAGTGGAAGTCCCACCCCAGACAGTGATAGAAAAATACCCCATGTCACATACAGGGACTTGATATAAAACCCAGTAACGATCCACATGGAGATTATTGAAAAATATGAGAAAGCATCCAAATATGCCCGAGGCATCTATAAGAAAGTGAAATAACAGTATGTAGAATAGTAAAACAATAGATAGAGTAGTGACGTCCATTGTTCCAAATACAAATTAAAGTACCCAAAATCCTTGAACAGAGAAAAATGATAATCATGTGAGGAGTGTGATATGTCCAAAATATAATGTTAAGTCCCTATATTAATAGTGTAGCCCCTTATTATGTTAGTGTAGCCCCCCTTATTGTTATTATTGTACCCCTGTAACCCCCATATTGTTATTATTGTGCCCTTACATTATTATTGTTAGGTCGGCTAGGATTACATTGTGGCCCCAGTAGGATTATATTGTGGCCCCATGGACTCCTATATATAGAAGGAGGTTTTGTTCATTTGTATCATCCAAGAATTGTTCATTTATGTAATGTATTGGAGGTTTCCCCCTCGAAGTGGCTTATTTCTAAGACGTTGATATCTCTTTTCTTCTATTTTTGGAGCTGGTTACACAACATTTGGTATCAGAGCTTTGGATTCTAGGGTTTCGCTGCTCCAAACAGGTCATCGTGGAATTTTCGCTATAACTTTTTTTCTGAAGCTTAGAAGCCTATATTTCTAGGGTGCGAAGCTGAAATCCTGAGGAAGCTTTTCTAAAAATTTCAGATCTTGGTTCGCAATATTTGCGGAGATATCATCTGTGGAAGTTAGGTTTTGTTTCAGGCTCCTAAAAAGGTCATCGTGGAATTTTCGCTCTAACTTTTGCTTTACGAAGTTTCAAAGTCTGAAATTCGTATGGTGTGAAGCTGAAATCCTGAGGACATTCTTCAAAAAATTTCAGATCTTGGTTCGCAATATTTTTGGAGATATGATCTGTGAAAGGAAGTGCTTTTGGAGCTCTGAATTTCATCTCAAAGAGGTGATCGTGGGAAAACTTCAATAACTCTCTCTCTGGGCATTGGATTGAAGTGCAGTAAAAGTGGTCGCAAGTACACAGACTGAAGTTTCTTCGCTATCAATTTCAGAGACAAAGGACAAAACAGTGACACGTGGCAATTCACTTACAAGTTCGCTCTACTAGACAGGTCGAGTGGAGTCATTGTGGGAGATTGGACACAAATTTGTCTTGGATAATCCAAATCGAGTCAAGGACCTGGCATTTGAAAGAAGCGGTCTACTACGAGGCTGAATTTCAGATATCTAAGATTTTCAATTACAGAGATAATTTAATTTCAATATCGAGCTCCTCAAAGCTAGTAAAAGGTGTGTATTTTTTTTCCGAATTGCATAAGTCTTGTTTGAAGAATCAAGTTGAATTTATTCCAAGGGAATCTTGTAGAATAGATATCAATATTGAATTCTAAAATGGCCCTAAAAAATAATTCAACACCCATTAAGCCTTCAGAAGGCTCTACTATGACTCATGAAGATGAAGAATTGCAACATGATCTATCAAAATTACAAGAGCAAGTGCAACAAATTTCACTCTCGCAAAGAGCGACAAAAAATGAAATGAAAGTTTTGAAGAAAGGCATGGAAGCGAAGATGGATGGTTTGAAGAAAGGCATGGAAGCTAAGATGGATGGTGTGCAAGCTAAGATGGAAGCTAAGATGGATGGCATGGAAGTGGGCATGGAAGGCTAAGATGGATGGTGTACGAAGCTAAGATGGAAGCTAAGATGGATGGCATGGAAGTGGGCATGGAAGCTAAGATGGATGACATGAAAGACAACATGGAAAACATGAAGAATGATCTAAAAACAGACATCGAAGGTTTGACAAAGTTGATACAAGAAATGTTTCCTAATGGTGAAAAGATAGTAGAAGAACCTCATGATGAGAGCAAAATCAATGTTAATCGTGATTTCATAAACTCTAATGTTGGCGGGAAGAACCACCATATTCCAAAAATGGATATGAGGAAGTTTGATGGAAAGGATCCTGTAACATGGATACTAGAGATGGAGCAATATTTTGATCTCCATAATGTGCAAAACACACAAAAGGTACGCATTGCAACTTTACATTTAGAACAAAATACATTTGTATGGTATCGATGGCTTTGCTCCCGTAAAAAAATTGTGACTTGGTCAATTTTTACGGAGGAAATGATAGCACATTATGAGGATACAAAGAGCAACACCTTCTTTAGCCAATTGATAAATCTCAAACAAAAGGGTTTAGTGGGGCGGCACATTGAGGACTTCCAAAAATTGAGTATAAGGGTAACTGATATTTCAGAGGACCACAGGATTGATCTCTTCTTAGGCAGTTTAAAGGATAACATTCAACATGAAGTTCGTGTTCTGGAACCTGATTCATTAGAGAAGGCATTCGGGTTGGCAAGAAAAGTTGAATGTAAAATTATGGCAACAAGGAAGTCTACTACTCAATTCTATAAAGAAGGAAGTGTGGCTACATCTAGATTTCCACAACCTACAAGGTTGACACCACAACAATTGGAAGAAAAAAGAGCAAAAGGGCTTTGCTACGGTTGTGATAGCAAATACACTAAAGGTCATAAGTGTGCTGAGAAGAAATTATTTTACATAGATTGTGAAGAGGAAGAAGAAAATGAACAAGAAGAGGATATACACCAGGAACCAGCCCTAGAAGAGGAAGAAATGAATCTGACCATATCATGTAATGCACTGGCGGGAATTACCACTCCTCAAACTCTCAAGATAGAAGGACATATCAAGAAGAAAAAGGTAATAGTGTTGATTGATTCAGGTAGCACCCATAATTTTATTCATTGTAAGGTAGCCAAGGAATTAAATTGTTTCCTATACCCAGCACCAGAATGTCAAGTGATGGTTGCAAATGGAGGAACTATAAATTGCTCTGGAAAGTGCAATAACATCAAGCTAACCATGGGGGAATATGTGTTGACTAGTCCAATGCTTTCCATTCCTATGGGAGGTGCTGATGTTGTACTAGGAGTACAATGGTTACAATCTTTAGGGACGGTAGCTTTTAATTTTCAAGAACTTTTCTTGAAATTCTTTTCAAAAGGAAAGGAAGTCGAACTACGGGGTATTGAAGGGAAGCCAGGAAGGATAATAAGCTCTAATGGCATGACAAAGCTTCTAAAGAAAGAACAACGAGGCGTAATTGCACAATTATGCTCACTAGAAGTTCCAACATCAAATTCATCTATTTCTGCAGATCTCCAACAAGTCTTGGACAATCATTCCAAGGTGTTTGAAACTCCCAAAGGACTCCCACCTATTCATGATCATGATCATGCTATTCATTTGATTCCGGGAAGTGTTCCTCCAAACATCAGGCCTTATAGATATCCTTACTTCCAAAAGAGCGAAATTGAACGTATGATTGCAGAAATGTTAGAGGCGGGTATAATTCAACCTAGTCAAAGTTCTTTCTCTGCTTCTGTAGTATTGGTACACAAGAAGGATGGATCATGGCGCATGTGTCCGGATTATAGGGAGCTCAATAAGCTCACCATTAAAGATAAATTTCCCATTCTGTGATTGATGAATTATTGGATGAATTACATGGAGCAATTTATTTTACCAAGTCGGATCTTCATTCAGGATATCATCAAATTAGAATGAAGACTGAAGATATTCCAAAAACAACATTTCGAACTCATGAGGGTCATTATGAATTTTTGGTCATGCCTTTTGGCCTTACTAATGCACCTTCTACATTTCAAGAGTTGATGAATTCCATTTTCAAACCCTTCCTTAGAAAATTTGTGCTAGTATTTTTTGATGATATACTAATCTATAGCAGGTCTTGGAAGGATCATGTTCAACATGTTGACGGGGTGCTCAAACTATTGCAGGAGAAACAATTATATGAAAAAACATCCAAATGTTTCTTTGGAGTACAAGAGGTGGAATATCTGGGTCATATTGTATCTCACGAGGGTGTTAAGGTAGACCCTAACAAAATTAAAGCCATTAAGGAATGGAAAGTCCCCACAACAATAAAGCAGTTGCGAGGATTTCTCGGGTTAATAGGGTATTATCGCAAGTTTGTTAAGAATTATGGGAGAATAGCAGCACCTCTAACAACATTATTGAAGAAAGATGCATTTTCATGGACTCCTGAAGCAACTAAGGCCTTTGAACATCTTAAAGAGGCAATTGCCTAGCACCGGTCTTAGCTACGCCGGACTTCACAAAAACCTTTATTGTGGAATGTGATGCCTCAAGAAATGGAATTGGTGCGGTTTTAATGCAGGAAGGAAGACCCATTTCTTTTGAAAGTCGTCCAATCAAAGGAAAGTATTTACAGAAGCCTATTTATGAGAAGGAAATGTTAGCAATACTGCATGCACTAAAGAAATGGCGAACTTACCTAATGGGAAGACACTTCAAGGTAAAAGCTGATCATGATAGTCTTAAACACTTTTTGGAACAAAGACTATCTTCAGAAGAGCAGCAAAAATGGGTCACAAAGATGTTGGGTTATGACTTTGAAATAATCTACAAAAAAGGAAAGCTTAATGTTGTTGCATATGCACTCTCAAGAAAGAATGAAGAGGTGGAAGCATTGCTTTGTGCCATTTCTATTATCCAACCAGATTGGATAACCGAAGCAAGAGATGTATGGACACTCATTCAAAAGTTGCAGCAAGATCCTAGTACATCTGATACATTTAGTTGGAAAAATGATTCCTTATGGTACAAAGATCGCTTATATCTTTGTAGGAATTCCCAACTAAAACAAAATATTCTTTTGGAACTGCACACTTCTCCTTTAGGAGGACACTTAGGATTTTTAAAAACTTACCACAGGGTGAAGAAAGAATTTTTTTGGGATGGCCTTAAATCTAATATTCAAAATTTTCTGGCAGAATGTTTGGTTTTCCAGCGGAATGAATTTGAGACAATTAAGACCCGGGACTTCTACAACCTTTATCCATTCCAAGTCAACGTTGTGAGGAGATTTCAATGGATTTTATCACATGTTTACCTAAGTCCGAAGGAAAGAGTGTCATCATGGTGGTAGTTGATAGACTTACCAAGTATGCACACTTTTGTGCATTATCTCATCCATTTAAAGCAAATACAGTTGCTACTACATTTATGGACAGAATTCAAAAGCTACATGGAAGCCCAAGGGTTATTGTGAGCGACAGAGATCCCATTTTTACGGGAAATTTTTGGACAGAGTTATTTTCTTCTTTGGGTACTAAATTAGCTCATAGCTCATCTTATCATCCTCAATCTGATGGTCAAACTGAGATAGTAAATAAATTTTTGGAAGGATATCTTCGTTGTTTTGTATCTGATAAACAAACACAATGGGTCAAGTGGTTACCTCTCGCTGAATGGTGGTATAACACTTCCTTCCATACTGCAGCAAAAATGACCCCATTTATGGCACTTTATGGATATCATCCACCATCCATCACATCATCTTTAAGGAAAATTCGAAGGTTCAAGCAGTGGAAGATCACATCGAGCATCAGCAAGAAGTTCTCCAACTCTTAAAGGATAACCTGAATTTGGCATAAAATCGAATGAAACAACAGGCAGATCAACATCGCAGCGAGAGAAGTTTTGATGTAGGAGATTGGGTATTTTTACGGCTACAACCATATAAACAAATGTCCCTCAAGCAAGCTAAGAAGGATAATAAATTATCGCCAAGTACTATGGTCCTTACAAGGTGTTGCAAAAGATTGGTACTATGGCATACAAATTGGAGCTTCCTGCTTCTTCGCGAGTACATCCAGTTTTCCATGTTTCATGCTTAAAGAAGGTTATAGGAGAAAATCTTCGAGTTCAAACAATATTGCCAGAACTTGATGAGGAAGGAAAAATCATATTGGAACCAGAAGCGGTCATGGAAACAAGAACTCGACAACTACGGAATCGATCGATTTCAGAGTATCTCATCAAGTGGAAGAACTTACCCACTGAAGATTCTACATGGGAGGATGAGAATTTTATACAAAAGCACCCAGAGCTACTCAAGCGTTGAGACAACACTTTTTTTGAAGGATAGGGGCATGTTAGGTCCCTATATTACTAGTATAGTCCCTTATTGTTGTTAGTGTAGCCTCCACCATTGTGTACTTACAGCACCCCCATATTGTTATTATTGTGCCCTTACATTATTATTGTTAGGTCGGCTAGGATTACATTGTGGCCCCACTAGGATTATATTATGGCCCCATGGACTCCTATATATAGAAGGAGGTTTTTTTCATTTGTATCATCCAAGAATTGTTCATTTATGTAATGTATTGGAGGTTGCCCCCTCGAAGTGGCTTATTTCTAAGGCGTGGATATCTCTTTTCTTCTATTTTTGGAGCTGGTTACACAACATATAAAAAGACCATCAGACCATATCAGTAAACTAGCAACATAGACCAGCATCGCTAGTTTTGAAGGTAGAGTGATAAAAATTAATCATTTTTTTTTCACAAGAGAAAAAACGTTGTTTTGAATATATTATATGAAGTAAAACAGTCCATGAAGTCATTAAATTTTCACATATGAAAATTGGAACCCAAATATCTATCCAAAAAAGTGGAAGTCCCACCCCAGACAGTGATAGAAAAATACCCCATGTCACATACAGGGACTTGATATAAAACCCAGTAACGGTCCACATGGAGATTATCGACAAATCTAAGAAAACATCCAAATATGCCCGAGGCATCTATAAGAAAGTGAAATAGCAGTATGTAGAATAGTAAAACAACAGATAGAGTACCGACGTCCATTGTTCCAAATACAAATTAAAGTACCCAAAATCCTTGAACAAAGAAAAATGCTAATCATGTGAGGAGTGTGATATGTCCAAAATATAAAAAGACCATCAGACCATATCAATAAACCAGCATCGCTAGTTTTGAAGGCAGAGTGATAAACATTAATCATTTTTTTTTCACAAGAGAAAAAACGATGTTTTGAATATATTATATGAAGTAAAACAGTCCATGAAGTCATTGCATTTTCACATCTGAATATTGGAACCCAAATATCCATTTAGAAAAGTGGAATTCCCACCCCAGACAGTGATAGAAAAATACCCCATGTCACATACAGGGACTTGATATAAAACCCAGTAACGGTCCACATGGAGATTATCGACAAATCTGAGAAAGCATCCAAATATGCCTGAGGCATCTATAAGAAAGTGAAATAGCAGTATGTAGAATAGTAAAGCAACAGATAGAGTACCGACATCCATTGTTCCAAAAAAAATTAAAGTACCCAAAATCCTTGAACAGAGAAAAACGCTAATCATGTGAGGAGTGTGATAACCATCTGCAGAAACCCAGGCTCGCTTGTAAGATTAGGCTCGCTTGATTTCAAAATTGGTAACCATCTGTTGCATCCGAGATGTAAGGTTCAGGCTCGCTTTTTTCCATTAGTAGCCTGCTACAGCATCCACCCTGTTCATATCAAAAAGGTTCCTGTACTAGATATACAAAGAAAGAGTATAATACGTAGACCATATAAACATGGCTCTCTATTTCAAAAAACAGGTTTAAAATAGAAACAGGGCAACATTTATTTTTCTAAGTAAAGTTAATCTATTAACAGTGGGAATAAAATTACACCGAAGTCAAAATCATTGCCTAGACTCATGGTAAATTTGTCATCAAAAAATCAAAAAATTAAGAAGACTTCCCTCATATGGGGAAACCAGTCTTGAACGTTTAATTTACAGAATTCAAAAATATTACAAAGGTCCAGCACAGTAAAATAATCTAAAAGCAACCCAATTAAGTGGGCCGCAAAGCAAGAAAAACAAATTAACCAAACTACTCCTCCGGCTCCTCAACGATTCGGCACCATCCTTTGGAAGGTCCAAGATCGCTAGGTGCTACCTCCACATTCATGCCACGGATCCCCTCCTGAAGGCCTGAATGCTGGCCGGATTTTTCCGAGCTCAGACCTGCCGGACGGGTGCATTCTTTCTCCGTTTGGGCCTCCTTGCGGAAAACCACAGTGACTGAAGCTGTAATTCATGGGCGGTTGAGAGAGCAATTAAAGGAAAATTGCGCAGTGTGCGTCATGGGAGAAGGTGAAATAGCGGTGAGGAAATGAGGAGAAGGGGAATCCATACGGTGGCCAGATCCTACAACCCGACCCCACCCACTCCTAGTATTTGGATAGCGACCTGCGTAATAATCATTGGATTGGCCAGAAGACAACTCAGTTGAGGGGCTGGAGGGAGTGCGCAAGAGTTGACCTCTAGTGCTCCCCCTGCGGCAACACATCCTTTGACGCACGCGAGGCATGGGTGTAGTCTCACTAGCAGTGGGCACAAGAGGAGATGGAGAAGCAGAATTCCAAGAAATAGAGGAAGACAGAAAAGGACCATACTGAGAGAAATGCAGATATGTAGCAAGGTCTACACAGCAGTTCAGCTGGCCACTTCTCCTTCTCGTCACAGTGAGAAGGCAGTGTAACCCAACAACCGGCTCATCTGAAAAACCATAGCGAAATGCCATTTTATCAACCCGACTGCAATGCAATCGAAGGATGCCCGTCATAATTAATCTCTGATCATTAATGAGAGCCGAAGGTCGGATCATATTGGAGCATGCAGAATCGCTAACAGGAGTGGAGGTCCGATCTTGAACAGTGTTAAAACTTAATGCGATTAGATGTGAAAACCTTGGAACTTAATTGAACAATGTTAAAACTTAATGCGATTGATATGAAATCGCCACATCCATGTCCCATCGCCTTAAACGCCATCGAATGCACCCGCAACTGGGAGCAGGGAAAGTTCTGATTGAGGACACGTGGCAGAAATTGATTGGAGCAGATCTTTGTTTGGGCCGCTCGCGTAGTGGAAATCCAGATCCGAAAAAGATTAGGGTGAATTTGATAAGAAATTCACGTCACAACTCTCCCTCCGTACGCCAGCCCAACTTCGGACCTGAAAAAGATTAGGGCAGAATTCATTTGGTTTTCGCGTCACAAAATTGGCCGACATCAACAGGCTATTTTGGAACGTGAATTTGGTTTGAATTATGGTTTATTGCCGTTTGAAGTCCGGCGGGCTCGACTTAAGAACACTTTTGTTTGATCCCATCTTATGAAATTTGTGTTGGTTTTATTTGATAATACACATATTTATAATAAATCATGGGAATACCACACTAGTAAACATGTGGAAAAGTTATATAAATTATTGAGAACAATCATTTTTATGTAAAAATATCCAAATGTGCTTTTGGGAAATAATAATTCGAGTATTTGGTTCATATTTTTTTAAAGGAAGGAGTGAAGTTGGAGCCTCAAAAGATGCAAGCTATTACAAAATGACCTATTCCTAAGAAAATCAAGGTTCTTAGAAGATTTTTTAGACTTACATGATCAGTATGATGATAATTATGATAATTTTACAAAACAATCACTAGCTATTTTGAGGGATGAGATATTAGAACTTCAGCTTGATGAGGATTTTTTAAGAGCTTTATTTCTTCTTTTGAAATCAAGAAAATATTCTCCCAAACTGAAAATATGTGTTCTTGAGATAATTTCTGAAAATTATGAAAATGAAATTAAATTTTTGCATTCTCAAATTCAGTCATACAATTTCCGAAATCCTAAAGAATTATTTGAAAATCTTCCTTCTCCTAAGCAAGAGGAAATTGTACTATCTTTTGACTTGCATATTGAGGATGATTATTCTTTCAAACACAAGACAGAAGAAATAGTTTCAAGGCTTAATATTCAGAATACAACTGAGCAACCAGTCATTGAAGGTCTAGAAGTAAATAACATACATCATACTTTTATTGATCCTATATCAAATTATATGGAGAATATTTTTAGCCCAAATCTGCAAACATGTTTTCTCTATAAGGATCAAATACATCAAAAGTGGCCTTTACACATCATATCATTTATTATAAAGGCACATGATCATAATATACTTCCAATTTTGATCACAAGCAATCAAGTTATCCATTTATTGTTACAGCTACTTGATTGGCTTCATTGGAATTTTTGTATTACCTGATTCAATAAGATTTTTAGTAGATCGAGTAGGTAGATGAGTGCCAATAAGCTCAGAATTTTGAGAAATTTTTTTTTTAGCTTTCAATTTTCAGCTAGTTTTTCATTAAGTTGGTTTGAAAACTTTTGTGTGTTGTTTTAGTTTCAGATCAAATTTTAGTTTACAGAAGACAAAAGACATTTACAGGTTCACCAAGGTCAATGGATGAGGACAACTGACCTGCTGTTCTTGACTTTTCACCAGGAAAATCCATCCCCAAGTGGAGCCAGCGTTAGACTCCTATACCAATAGGTGTCATATTTCATGATTGACTTGATGGGCTATGTAATATGTTCATACCTTTTCTTGTTGCAAAGGTTTTCCATATTAGCAAAAAATCAAAAAATTTTAAAAAATGTAAAGAGGGTATACCCTAAAATAAAAATCAAAGGGTAAAAAGAATAAAAATGGCCAAAAAAGTAAAAGAAAATGAACCCCACCAAAAGAAAGGCCAAGGAAAGTGTGAAAGTCTAAATGCCACTACTTTTTGCTCTTATGTAATAAATAAAATTGTGTGCAACTTGTATCCTATGCCACAATTTATGAATAGTCAAATAGTCGAAGCTTGGCTATTTCATTTTTCAATTTCATGTTTTAGAGATAGAGAATAAAATCTGACCAGACTGTTTAATCTTGGAAGATAAGTAGATAGGTAGAGTAAATAAAAGGAGCTCAATAGCTTAATCTGAGCCCTTGGATGTAATAAGGTTAGACTTAGATATATTTCTACATGTAAAAGAAAAGAAAGTGTGATAAGGGTTTGTCAGTCTAAGTGCACCCTAATAAAGAAGAAAAAATGGTAGAGTAAAGTAGGTAGGGTAGGTAGATGATGTTGCAGAATTGCTTGTGATGGACAGTGACTCTAAATGTGTTAATATTTACTTTCATCACAAAGTGCAAAGGCAGACACTATACTGGAAGAAATTCAAAGCAAAGCAAAGTCAAACTTATTAACTTCCATTCTCATCTTCCCCTAAAGATTTCACTAATTTCCCCTAAGTACTAAGGTATTTGAAAATTAGAGGGGCTTAAGGCATTTCCTTGACTTTTGGAGGGACCGGACCCTCGGCCCAATAATTGGAAAAGCCTAAGTACTTGAAGCCATTCTTCATAACATTCAATCATTTCTAAACATCTTTTCCTAAGTAAAATGGGATTTTACTTAGGAAAATTATGCATTATTTCATAAAAAACTCTCAAAATCACATTTTATTCCAAGTCTAAGTGATGAAGTGATTATAATGCAATTTGCTTTTAAATCTTCACTTTCTTAGTTATATTAATGTATTTTGAGTTTACATTGTCCCCTTGTCATATTAACATTGATTTTATGTATTAAATCCTTACAAAAATAACCTTCTCCTATTATATATAACTCTTTTTTATATAATATCCCCAAAAACCCATTAATAAATTTTAGCCAAAATTATTTATTCCCACATGTTTAAATAAAAAACCCACTTTATGCCCCCTTTGCCTAAATATATCGTAATATTAAATTCCGCCCCCTATGGTAATTAGATTAATCTGATTTAATTATCATATAATAAAAGTATATTGAAAAAATAATTAAAACATGTTTTATTACATGTTTTAATACAAAAATAATTCTTCCCCTATGTATTTTAATCTCCCGACTCCCTTTCCCAAGGTTAAAACTATAAACCCTTTGTAAAATCCCCAATACCTCCCTTAACCGCTAACCTTGGTTAAATCATTTCCCGATAACTTTCCTACATTTTTATAAACAAATTGATTAATCCTCACGATTAACTAACTCCGCCAATTAGATTCCCCCCGATGAGATTAATTAACGTTTAATTGTGTCAAGCCCTCCATATTAAATCCCTGTCACTTCCACATCCCCATCGCCGTTCGATCAACCCATCTGAGATCAACGGTTATTAATGATATCGCTGGCCATCCGCGTCCAAACAATAACGTGCGATGGCCCGATGGTTTTCAAACAGTGCCATGCCACACATCAATCATTCTATGGAATCGCTCACCCTCTGCCCAAAACCACTTTTCCCCAAAAGTGGTGCGATGGAAACTGCTTACCGCTTGCCTCCCGTGACTGATCCTCCGTACCTGCTGACGTCATCCATTAAAAAAATAAAAAAAAACCTCATCACCCTTTGGAATTTTTGAATAAAACAATTTTTCCCGCGTCATTTTCATTATTCTATGAACGACCAAAGTCTCATGCAGAGAATTTCAAAAACAAACTGTCAAGTGCCATCAACTGTATTTTGCTGAAGACAATTGCATACCAGTAATCCAGAGTTCGTATGCCATATCCTGTACCTATTTAATCATTGTTAATTTCCCAAAAAACAGGTATTTACCCCAATTCCCATTAAAACTCTGTGAAATCCTAACTTTTTTTTAAAATTCCGCACGAAAGACAAACAGAGTTCAATTTGGTCTTGTTCAATCCCCAGAATTGTAAATTGCATTCCCAAAACTTGTAATTGTGTTTGTTCTTCACAAATGCATATATGAATTTAAATTCTTGACATCTCGTGCCCATCTATGAATGCATCTAATGGGATATCTACATCAAATGCTCCTTTATATCCCCAAAAACAAATTCCCTACTACAAGAGCACCAGTATTGATGGATCACCCCACACCATCCCACCCACTAGAAACGGTGAAAAAGGAAACCCGAGAAAACTTCTAAAATATCTCAAGATGACTATATGGGTGGTTCTTATGAATCAACCAACCATTCAAAACATGCTCATCAATCCAAACCATGAGTATTATGTGACAATATTCAAGCAGGCACTGAATCGGATTTCTGAAGCTATGTTAGAGAAACCCTAAACTCTCACTGAAAATAGGTGAAATGTGGCACCACTCGGAGATTGACATGTGCCAATTGGTACAAGTGGTAGACAATTGGCATGCTCAAACAACGAGGTGATGCAGGAATGACATGAGGGAGAAAATATCAGAAAAGCCCCAAATCTGGAGAACTAAAGCTCATCACCAACTTGAGATTGACAACTTTACATGATGTAACCTATGAAATCGTAAATGGAGAAATCATAGTAACAATAAAGTAACCTATGTAACAATAAAGTCGAATTCATCCTGGGAGTGGTAATGGGAGAAATCATAGTGAACAACAGGAAACATGCAGAGTTGCTTAGAATCAAATAGATGAAAAAACACATACAAAAAACCTAGATAATAATCATGAACAAGCTTAATATTGAATTATGAACTATAAAGGAACTTACAAAATGTGACATTATGAACCTGGTCAAGTGCACAAGCAAAAATATCCTGGACATGACCCTGGTTGACAAGTTGTATTGCTCATGATGGAAGAGGATTTGTACCTGCACTGCCAAGTCAATCAAAATCCATCATTATCTATACAATAAATACAAGTAATTGATGTAGTATTTTTTACT
>CM076584.1:349649153-349969337 GCA_034641835.2 Pinus albicaulis
TAACCTCTTCTACAATTAATCATCAATTTGCGGAAATAGAAACAATCGCATGCGCACATAAACACAATATGTAATGGGGAAAGCTTATAGCTGAAAACCCCCAGCTATTTTGTATATTATAATAGAAGAGAACATGTAACAATCTCAATACAATACTCCTCACAAGTACTCAGTACTGTCTCCAAAAGTTACACACAAACTAGCTCAGTTTTGAACAAGTCACATGTTCAAAACTCATCCACTATTTGCCTGCCTCTACTGCGCAATCCAAGTTGGTTCAATGAGAGATCCAAGTTCGAATCTCCTTGGCTTCAACTGCGCAATCCTGATGGGAAATATCCTCCAATTCTTGTGCAAATCTCATGCACAACTGATGTCGCAACTAATAGCAAACTCACCCTTTCATCTACCTCTTCCACTAGTCTTCACTGAACTGTCCATGCATTGTAGTAAACTGATGTGCTCTTGAGTTGAATAATGAGTTAATAATTAGTGAATTAAATAATATTTAATTCACTCAACTCATCACTAGTGTATTAGCTAGTTTCACCAAACCCCTAGGAATAGCGTAATTCCTTCTGTCAGGTGCATGGGCCACATCCGTAGCTCCAACTGAAGTGCTGCAAGAGGATAAACTGAAGTTTATAGTCCAAATATTATTAAGGGCTAATAATATTTGACTGACCTATTTTTAGACAAACAGTCTAAAAATAGACTTCGACCTGTATGTCTAAAAATAGAGGTCCATCTATTTTTACCAACTCGACCAATCATCCAAGAATAGCATACTGCAACTCCTAGACCATGCTCCATATGTCTAAAAATAGACATAGTCTAAAATAGACTTTGCGCCAAAAATAGCCTGCAGGCCCACTTAGTGAAGGCGACTTCATTTCACTAAGCTCCATCATCTTGTTGCATTTTCAACACTCCCTCTCAACAAGATATGGATTATCTGCAACCCCTATCCTGCCTCTATGGAATTCGAATTTGCTCCTGGTGAGCGCCTTCGTCAAGATGTCAGCATCCTGATCCTCCGTGGGAACATATGAAAGTAACATGATTCTCCGCTGCACACAATCTCTGATATGATGGTACTTGATGTCGATGTGTTTGGATCTATCATGAAATACTGGATTTTCCAAGAGTTTAATGCAACTCTGGTTATCACAATAAATCACAGTAGGCTCCAAATGCGACCCGAACAATCCGACAAGGATCTTCCTCATCCAAATAGCCTCGCATGCAGCCAAGCTTGCTGCCATGTACTCGGCCTCTGCTGAACTGAGTGCCACGGATCTCTGCTTCCTGCTGTACCAGGAAACTGCTGTCGACCCGATACTGAAAACTCCTCCAGATGTGCTCTTTCGGTCCGTTGGGCTCCCTGCCCAATCTGCATCAGTGAAGCCGCTAAGCTTCGCTCCAACCTCCTGTCTGTACCACAGACCATATCTCGATGTGCCACTAAGATAACACAATACATGCTTGCCTGCCTTCCAGAAGAGCTTGGTAGGCTTAACCATAGCTTGCGAAAGCTGGTTAACAGCATAGCATATATTGGGTCGTGTATTGACCAGATACATAAGCGACCCCACCAACTGTCGATAAACAGTGGCATCCACTACCTCCGCTGAAGTAGAATCCTCCTTCCTCCAACCTCCAGGAAGAGGAGTATCAACAGGCTTGCAGCCATGCATGTTGAACTTCTCCAGTATCTCCCGGGCATACTTACCCTGAGAAACAAACAGTCCATCACTGCGCTGCCAAATTTCCAATCCCAGGAAATAATGAAGGAGGCCCAAGTTCTTCATCTCAAACTCTTTTGCAAGATCATCCTTGCATGAGAGTATCAACAGCTCATCACCTGTCAAAATCAAATCATCTACATAAAGTACAATGATCAGCAACTTACCCTCCACCACAATCTGGTATAGGTTCGGATCCACCTCACTCTTGGAGAATCCAATTCTGGTGAAATAACTGTCTATCCATGTGTACCGAGCACGAGGTGCTTGTCAAAACTCATGCTGCTCTCTCTGAGTCGGCAAACATGCAAATCACTGTCAAGATCCCCAAACCTTCAAAGCTGATTCAACCTCCTCAATGACACCATTGAGGAACGCAGTCTTCACATCCATCTGATGGATGTGCCATCCCATCTGCACTGAGAGAGCTAGGATCGTCCGTATGGAAGAGTACCTTGCGACAGGTGCAAAGGTCTCCTCATAATCGATCCCCGCGATCTGTGAGAAGCCACGGGCGACAAATCTCGCCTTGTACTTCTCCACACTCCCGTCAGCCGCCTGCTTCACTTTGTAGATCCATCGCGAACCCACCACTGATTTCCTCCTGTCGCGGGACAATCTCCCATGCATTGTTTCCGACAATCGGTCCAGTACTTTCCACCATGGCATCTTACCCATGCAAGTTCCTCCATAGCTTCTCTGGAAGAGGATGGTCATTAACACATACAGGGCCAAGAGCCATATCCAGCAGTTCTGGCCTCCAGACTCTGCTTTATGGCACTGTGGCCGTGTAGGTGGTCCTACAACCTTCTCTGCATCTTGAGCCAGTCGCTCAGCTTCTGTAGTGCGCTTGCGCCCTCTAATGGTTGGCGCTGCATGAGTGGTTTCTTCCACTGCATGAACTTCCTCTTGTGGCTGATCCACATCCGGAAGCTCCTCCTTAGGAACTAACAGCTCCTCATCTGCATGCAGGTGTGGCTCCCTCTCAAGCGAACACCGCATGACTTTCTCCTCCTGAAATTTGATATCCCGTCGCACAACAGTCTTGCAACTGTCTGGCAAATACACCCGATAGTTGTGGGGCGTATCAGTGTACCCCAAAAATATTCCAACCTCTGCGGTTGGATCCAACTTCTTTCTAGCGTCCTTCGTCACATGCATGTAGACAGGTGAGCCAAAAATTCTCAGATGAGAAATATCAGGCCTCTTGCCAGAAAACGCCTCCTCCGGTGTACTCATGCCAAGAATCTTGTGAGGACAACGGTTCTGCACATATACTGCTGTGTTGCATGCCTCAGCCCACAAGTGAAGGGGTAGGCCCTGATCATGCAACATCGCCCGTGCAGCACCCACAATAGTTTTGTTCTTCCGCTCAGCCACCCCGTTCTGCTGTGGGTTATGGGGTGCGATGAGCTCTCTCCGAATCCCTTCTGCGCTGCAAAAGTCCTTGAATTCAGTAGAGATGAATTCACCACCATTGTCGCTCCTAAGAGCCTTCACATGCTTTCCCGATTCCTTCTCAACCAACGCCTTGAATTCACAGAACGTTGAATATGTCTCACTCTTATTCTGCATGAAGAAGATCTGCATCGAGAGAAATCATCACAAAGATCACATAGTACTTGTGCTTTGTCGTCGAAGCCTGAGAAAGGACCACACACATATGTGTGAACTCTCTCAAGGATCGTCGTGGCACAACTATCCTTTTCATGAAAGGTGGCTTTCACATATTTTCCCAAGGTACACCCCTTGCACTGATCTAACTGCGCAAGAGTGCCCTTAGGCAACCCAGTAGAAATCTGCTGCAGTATCTTCAAAGCTCCATGGTGAAGGTGGCCCAATGTCTAGTGCCACAGCTCACCATCATCCCGGCCCACCACTCCTTCTGCCTTGCATGCCATTGTTACGCTGCCATCTACTTGCAACTGATAAAGGTTCTTGACTCGAACCCCTATCTTTCGGGTCTCTCCAATTGTCTTATTGCGTGGGAAAGCTTTTCCTTCGTTGAAGACCACATCATACGCCTTGTCTTCCAACATCGCCATAGAGATCAGATTCTTCATCAATCTTGGAACATGCAAAAATTCCTTCAATACAAAGGGTTTACCAGACTCCCTCTCAAAGGAAATGGTACTGATACCAGTCGCACTGTATCTACCATCATCGCCCATCTCAATGTGCACTCCAAGATCTTTTTCCTCCAGATCTGAAAACAGATCCCGATCTCCTGTCATGTGAAATGACGCACCACTGTCCAAGAACCATACTGATCCCATCACACTTGAGACCAAGCATGCCATCAGTGAAAAATCCAGTTTGAACTGGGAGGCCAATGCCTCTCCCACTACAGATCCCGCAGCCTTCTTATTTTTCTTCTTCTGCGGACAATTTGTGGCATAGTGTCCATGCTGGTGACAGTGAAAACACTTCACCTTGCTTCTTGCCTTTTGCACCAGACTGAGAAGATTTCTTGCTCTTCCCCTTCTTTTCTTTGGCAGCCAAAGCGCAATTTTATTCATCAGATACCTTTGATGAAGATCCGTCCCTGGTAGTCCTCCTTATCTCCTCCTGCATGAGATCCGCCTAAAGTCGCTCCCATCCCGACAACTTCTCCCGACCATTGACAGAGTCCTGATAGGAATGCCAAATCTTCGGAAGACCAAGGAGAGCCAGGTCCACCAAGTCCTCTTCATCGACAATCACCCCCACACTTCCCAGCTCATCTCTGTAATGAGTGAACTTTGTGAGGTATTTGGCGATACTGTCGCCTTTCTCCATCTTAATGTTTCTGAGTTTATCCTTGAGTGCCAACCTCCTTTGGTTGCTCTTACTCTGGAATAGATCTGTCAACGCTTTCCACATCAAATATGGAGAAGCTTTTCCATGCAGGCTGGATACAATGTGATCCTTCACGCCCTCCAACAGAATCCTTCGACATTTCTCCATCTTCTTTTGCCAAGCCTCGACTTCAGCAGGATCAGTGGGCTTTTGGACATCCATATCTACGAACTCCTTCAACACATTATCTTCTAATACTGCCTCCATCCGATCTTTCCATGCAACATAATTCGAACTGCCTTCAAGGGCATATTCGAGTCGCAAACCGTTGAAAGACATTTCAACTCCAGCACCAAGAAAACAAGCTGCTGCAAAAAATTGAATTCCAAGCTCAAAAACTCAACTGCTTCTGGATCTGTGAGAAAAAATTATTTCTAGCACAGAGATCGACTGTAAGGGAATTTACTGGATATATCACCTTTCAGAGAAAGGATGGATCCAGAGGCTACCTGGCCCGTTACAGACTCTGTCTACCGAAATAAAATTGTAATCACTGTAATAGATCCCGATGATCAATTCACTCTGATACCATGTAGAAATTTGCTGAATAATGAAGATTTATCCACTAAGATTATCCTGGTCACACACTAATTTGAATTCATGCATAACACATAACCTCTTCTACAATTAATCATCAATTTGCGGAAATAGAAACAGTCGCATGCGCACATAAACACAATATGTAATAGGGAAAGCTTATAGCTGAAAACCCCTAGCTATTTTGTATATTATAATAGAAGAGAACATGTAACAATCTCAGTACAATACTCCTCATGAGTACTCAGTACTGTCTCCAAAAGTTACACACAAACTAGCTCAGTTTTGAACAAGTCACAGGTTCAAAACTCATCCACTAATTGCTTGCCTCTACTGCGCAATACAAGTTGGTTCAATGAGAGATTCAAGTTCAAATATCCTTGGCTTCAACTTCGCAATCCTTATGGGAAATCTCCTCCAATGCTTGTGCAAATCTCATGCACAACTGATGTCGCAACTAATAGCAAACTCACCCTTTCATCTACCTCTTCCACTGGTCTTCACTGAACTGTCCATGAACTGTAGTAAACTGATGCGTTCTTGAGTTGAATAATGAGTTAATAATTAGTGAATTAAATAATATTTAATTCACTCAACTCATCACTAGTGTATTAGCTAGTTAAACTAAACACAACTAGTTCAACTAAGTTAAACCGAACCCAACTCCACCAACTATCTCATCAATTCCACCAAACTCCGCCACTTGAGTTCTAACTGAAGTCAACCATGCATGAGCTCACCAAACCCCTAGGAATAGCATAATTCCTTCTGTCAGATGCATGAGCCACATTCGTAGCTCCAACTGAAGTGCTGTAAGAGAATAAACTGAAGTTTAGAGTCCAAATATTATTAAGGGCTAATAATATTTGACTGACCTATTTTTAGACAGGCACTCTAAAAATAGACTTCGACCTGTATGTCTAAAAATAGAGGTCCATCTATTTTTACCAACTCAACCAATCATCCAAGAATAGCATACTGAAACTCCTAGACCATGCTCCATATGTCTAAAAATAGACATAGTCTAAAAATAGACTTTGCGCCAAAAATAGCCTGTGGGCCCACTTAGTGAAGGCGACTTCATTTCACTAAGCTCCATCATCTTGTTGCATTTTCAACACTTGGTGACAGTGTGCTGCCCTTCCATATCTGTCCTTTCCTCTAATTTCCACCAAGCCTTTATTCTTTCTTCCTGCATTGACCAGAAATCTGGGTTATCTTTTTCCTTATTAAATATTTATGGTCCATGTTATGATAAAAGGACGTTCTGGTCTTCCCTGCTATCCTCTGAGCCCGCTCTTTCCCGTCCTCTGATTTTGGGAGACGAACTTAATTTCACCCTCTCTCTTCAAGAGGTTTGGGGGGATTCGACTAGAATTGATCCTCTAGATCCTTTTCTTCTATCCCTATTAGTCCCATAAGCTAGTGGATGTTAAGCCCCTCAAACTTTCCCCTACTTGGAAAAATAAGCGAAAAGGTGATGATGTTGTAGTAGAAAGGCTGGACATATATCTTATTTTAGATGATTTTTTTGATGGACAGTTCAGAATTCAGTCCTAGGTTAAAACAGATGGTTTGTTTGATCATTTGATGCACCCTGTAATATCCCTAATTAGCCCAAGCTAATAGGAATATTTAATTTTGTTTTGCTTCCCGTTTTTGTGAATAAAATTGTAAAGGAGGATCAATAAAATTCCTAAATCGGCAAATAAGTCAATGCTCAATGTGAACATGTAATATCCCAAAATAGGGA
Organism: Pinus albicaulis; assembly: GCA_034641835.2. Lineage (NCBI taxonomy): Eukaryota > Viridiplantae > Streptophyta > Pinopsida > Pinales > Pinaceae > Pinus > Pinus albicaulis. Next base: position 349,656,027 of record CM076584.1, read on the forward strand.
AAATCTACAATGTTAGGAATATCTTATAATATTCCCAAATTGGAGATCCAACAATATGTAAACACAATAATTGAGTAGCAGTGATACATTAACACATAGAATTCTAGAAGATCCAAATACCCATCATATTATATCATAGCAGCATAAGATATACAAATCCTTGAGGAAGTAATCACTCAATTAGGCAATACAAGCCTCAAGAACATATACATGGAAATATGAAGAACACTGCTACATGAAGAAAGCCCAAGGCTATGACTGCGCATTCTATGAAGAATAAATGCTGAAAAATTATGTCAATACATGGATATATCAATATACAACTCATACAATATTGGGAGCAAAGATATAGACTCCCAGAGGCAAATTCTAGACAATCCTAGAAGGGTTGGCTGAAATATGCACAAATACAAAATGCCGGAGTTGCAAGGGCAAGACTGAATAACAGCTGCAACTCATGAGTTGAATGGAGATGGATGAATATGATGTCCGATCTGAAATAGAACTCCTCCAATGGATCTTCCAAGTGAAAGGCTGATCTAATCACTAAAGATCTCACCCTCCAAAATAGTGGTGCAAACCCCCACTGCAAATATACTCAGAAATAATGCAGTCAAGGAGAGGGATTGTGCTGTAGGTGATGGGAAGTGCTTGGCCTGATGCCAAATATGTGCAATCAGCTCCTGTATCTTCCTCACTAACCTCCCAGAGGAATAGAAGCTCCCTTCTCTAAAGGATATGTTCTAGAAGTGGTGTTGTGGAACCCTCCACTACAACACCCTGCAACACAACGTTTCTTGCTACAGGAATAATGTTGTAGCTGAAGGAGGTGGCTTGGCCTTGAGCCTAAAATGTGGAGAAATTAAGTACAATCCCTCACGAGGCCTCTCAATAAGGGAGAAGGATTCCTAAACAGGAAATCCTTGTGCTCAGCAGCACAACAATCACAGTTAAACAACTGAAGAGAGCAAATAGTCATGCAAACCAAAATATATATTCAATAACATATCCATCTATGGCTGCTTTTTCCTCCCTTTATACAAATGAAAGCCTTCTTGCCTTGGCCCCCACACATTATGGTTTCCTCCACCAAATGATCTCTCCCCCATTCACACTAGGTTGTCTTTCAAAGTGATCCACTCCCTCGATGGCAACGCTATTGACTTGGTCAAACTTGATCTTGTCCTAATGCATTTTCCCTTTTTCACACTTGAGGGTGAAAAATATAGCTACTCTGATGATCCCTTTCACACTATGAGGGATTTTATTCCTACTCATGAGCCTTCTTACCCATTTATTCACTTCCTAGCTGATATAAGAAAAATTAATGTTAAAATTAGCTCCATGCTAATTTTGGGAACATTACAAAACAAGGCTAAATCTGAGCCATTTCGGTAAGCACACTTAAGTGTGAAAGAGGCTGGATCAGTTGACCAAAGTCAACTAGGACCAAATCATCAGCGCTGTCTAGATGTAATGAACCTCCTAGATGCACAACACGGTTCTAGTTGGAGGCTACACATGTGAAAAGAGATAAATCATTGAGATGGTTTAGGGTTTGGCAGGATTTCTAACTTATAAAAGGAAGAGGAGGACATCAAGAGGAAGTTTTTCATGATATGATATTTTATAAATATATTTTCTATTTAGACATTTCTTATTCTCTTGCTGTTTAGTTGATAATAGTGTTGTTTAGCAATATGGTGTTCCTGATCGGGAATCCCACCTCTTCCATTGAGTAGCTCTTGGAGGGGTCTTGTTGATCTTGTCCACTATCATGCATTTGGCCAAGCTACATCTTCCAACCACAACGTAGATATTGTTGAGGGTTTGGTTGTCCTTGTAAGCTGCAGCAAGTGGAAGTTAGATCTATTCAGATCTAGGCCATTGTGGTGCCTATTTTCAGTGGGAGAACCTTCTATCCTCCTGATAAGAGATTATTGGATCATTGGAGCTGCATAATCAGATCTTGGCATCATGCCAAACAATTGTTAGAGTCAAAAACACATTTTCTCTCCCATAACTACGTTATTTGCAAGAGCAAAGTTGCAGAGAGTTTTGGCATGTTTTTGGAGGAGAGATCTCTAGTGTTTGGGATTCTTCCCTTCACTCTGGTGATCCATGGATTAGATCGCTGATCCATGTTCTGTTCAGATATCATCTGTTGTGTAATGTATTTACTTTAGAAATTTTGAATCAAACTGCAAATCTACAACTTTAGATCTCAGATCTACTCTTTGTAGTTCATGTTTTGCTCAAAACCCCAAGGGGAATGTGTAGAGGAACTCTTCTAGTGTACAGATCTAATATAGATCTAATATTTTGTACACATATATGTTCTAGATCTGATATGTAATGTATAGCTGCTTCAACTCATAATATAATGCTGTCAAGCCTTCTTACAGCTAATACATTGTTGCAGCACCTCATTCTTGAGGGTTTCTTCATCAAAGTTATCTGTTTTTCTCTTGTGCATTGTATGGGCCTTATTATAAACCTGTTTTTCTGATGTATAAGTGATAAATGAAATTTCCTATTGGTCTCCTACAAAAATTGGGCTAAACTGCATTATTTTATGGGCAGTGTTGTTTTGTATTGCTGCAGTCCCTCCTTTGGGAATTTTCCAACTGCACTAGGTGTGGGGAGATCTATTTAACCCACCTAGAAGGATTTTTTTTTTTGAATCCCTCTTGATTTTTGGTCTTATAGTGTCAGATCTAAGGGATCCAAGTGCTGGTTTCCAATCCTGTAGCATACATTCTTGAAAAATGTGTTTTTCAGGCATGCCTTACTAGCATTCCCAACTTGGGATATTACAGTGGTATTAGAGCATGATCTTTGGTTCAGCTTGTGAGTTCTAGCTATCAGAAGTAGTGAGATCAGAATGATGGAGAGGATGATTTTACCCTCATAAAATTTCGTATCTATAAAGAAACTCTCTAAGGAGGTTAAGCAGATAGAAGAAGGAGAAGAGGAAGGACCATGCACTTCCTACTCTCACAAAGAAGAAGACAAGAAGCATGGAGGACACTTGGATCATCAGATTCTAAGTTAGTACCTTATTGAGTACAAGTCTCAACCTAGAGCCTTCAAGGAGACTCTAGCCTTCCCAAAGTTCACTCAACTAGAGGAAGAGAGGAGACCCTGCAGCAAGGGAGAAATCAAGGGAAATAGGTTTCTATTGTCCACTTTTGATGGGACATCTACAGAAAAGGCTTGGGCAAGAAGACTCAGTGCATTATTCCTACTACATATAGTGGTCGAAAAAGAAGCAGTGGAGATTGCAGCGCTACTCCTAAAGGGTGAAGAAAGAAATTGGTGGTTCAGCCATGTGAGACATGCAAAAGTATCTTCTTTTGTAGATTTCACTCAAAGGGTGATCAAGAGATTTGATAAAGAGAAATCAGAGGAAGAAAATTCCTCACCATCTCTTGAGGAGACTTGTATCAACACTATCACAACCTTGGAGGAGCAGCCTTTAACATCAGTAGTTGAGGGAGCCAACACAGTGGAAGAAATAACTCTTGCATCCATGCAAGGTGTTCCCAAAGCCCATCAAGGTATGATTGAATCTCCACTTTCTAATATTACAGCAAATATTTCAGAAGATTGTGGAAATCTGTTGTTGAAATCTATTGTTGTATGACCCAGGATCATCACTTACTGCTAATCTAGAGAAGCAAGGTTGCAATACGCTATCCAAGAGCAAGAATGAATAAATAAGGACCCATTCCTCATGGGAACATTCAAATGTCAGCTTCAGTCAGGAAGCAATGGAGGAAGAGATGACAAGGGGTAGACATCTTGAGATGAGAAACATTTTATCCTATCTAGATGAAACTTTCTCAATGAGCATACCACAGCTCAAAGAGAGACTTCTACTTGTAGCAGATCCAAGGCCTCACTGGTTTTGGAAGGCCATGCATGAGGAGGAGGTCTCATCAAGAGATCCCATGGAAGGTGCACTTAAACATTCCATGAGGTGAAAAGTTCTTCAAAGATTTGAGGAAGTTGGTGTCCTAAAATGGGAGGATACCAAGCATTTGTAGAATGAGGTCCATGATCCACCGGTGGATGAATGGATGTGGATGATCAGCAAGAAGCTGGAAAGCTACTTGAAAATCTATGATACTAGGCAGTAGGAGGCTTGGCTACGTTGGCTACTCTTGAAAGAGTTTGTCCATCATCCTCTTTCTAAGGGTATGTGGGGAAAAGATGTGTGGTGGGATGCTTGCATCATTGGGCCGCAAGGAGTATGGACACATTGTGTTGATATGACATCCTTCATATCAATCACCATGTTTTCACCACATGATTTGTATGATGGAGGTATGGGGAGGAAGAAAAATCTTTTGTTGCTTTAGATGTCCTTGGGAGAGCAAGGGAATATTTTCTCTTACACTTTGCATGATGTTCCAAGAGTAAGAGATGGCACTATCATGGTGCAAAGGGGCTACTCCTTATCCTTGGATGATCTGGAAGTACTTCCACTTTTGGAGGAGCTTCTTGTTTGTAGCAGCATTATGGAAGATGTATTTGACAATGAAAATGTCAAAGAATGGAGCTATGTATTGATAGGAGCCTATTTGCATAGGCCAACAACACTGTCACTTTGGAGCATGGACCTATGGATGGAGTGTCCCTGGGATCATTTCACTCTTGATGCACTTCAAGGACAAGGAGGAGGTGATAAAGATGGAGTAATGGGTGGAGACGTCTATTACTGTGATATGTTCTTCTTGGCTTGGATTTCTAAGTATATGAGGAAGGATCTTCATGTAGCACATGATTCATTTCTCTTCATGAGAGTATTTCATACCATTATGGAGAGTTTGTTCATAGATCCTATCATTATCTTACTTCTATTACATGGTAAGGATCTTGTTTCTGCATTTAGTGATCTGCATATTCTTACCATTTCCATGCAGTGCATTGCTCCACAAGAGGGCAAGATTTTCATTGAGCTCCCTGATCAACAATGGGCCAGAATGTATGATGGAGACAACCATCTCTTATGTGGCCATGGGAAAGTGTTGTATTACTTCATGTATGTTCATTTGATGTACACAACCATTTACCAATAATTAGTAGATGAAAGAACATACATAATCAGCCATGTATCAAGAAACCACTTGCTATGTAATTTTCTAAAGCAGTAGTTAGAAAAATTGCGCTGTCACTATTGGGAAAACTGTTGGTACCTTCTTGCACCACATGAAACCTTCAACATTTTCCTCATTTTTTTGTTGATCATGATTTCAATTGTTGATATTGAGAGCATGATTGGGAGAAAGACACATGAGTTGGATGTGTTCTTTTGGGAAGAGGATTCCCACACTTTCTGCATTGCAAGCTCTAATGGGAGCATGGGAGGAGATATGGTCACCACAACCAAACACTTATTTCTTTATGAGGTGGGCCATGTGATTCATAGGATGCCATATGGTGATGATTTCCTATCCATCACATATGGAATGAGTTGGGCCAGCTTGATTCACAGTGTTGGAGAGGAGATATTTGGAGATCTAGTCTTCATCTTGCCACTTGAGGGAAATTGTATTGCAGCCCAAGATCAGTATATGCTCTGTAATTATCATAAGTGGAGAGGAAGACAGCGTGGGTTAGGCTACTTTGCCTACCATGTTCATATTTTCATCCCACCTACTTTGTAGGAGCTCAAGGTGGAGGAGCATTTTTAGGAGTTGCCATGTTGGGAGGTGACTCACTTTGTATGGATGATTGCTTGGGGTTGGAGGACCAATTTGGGGAAAATTTTTCCAAGCACATATCGGCCTCCATGCCTTGGGAGGAAACTCTTCAGTTCTATCCTTGCAGTTGCTTGAGGACAATCAAAATTTGGGAGGGGACGACTGTAATATCCCTAATTAGCCCAAGCTAATAGGAATATTCAAATTTGTTTTGCTTCCTGTTTTTGTGAATAAAATTGTAAATGAGGATCAATAAAACTCCTAAATCAGCAAATAAATCAATGCTCAATGTGAACAAGGTTAAATCTGAGCCATTTTTATAAGCACACTTAAGTGTGAAAGAGGCTGGATCAGTTAACCAAGTCAACCATGACCAAATCATCAGCGTTGTCTAGATGCAATGAACCTCCTAGATGCACAACGTAGTTCTAGTTGGAGGCTACACATGTGAACATAGCTAAATCATTGAGATGGTTTAGGGTTTGGCAGGATTTATAAATTATAAAAGGAAGAGGAGGACATCAAGAGGAGGTTGTTCATGATATGATATTTTCTGAATATATTGTCTGTTTATACATTTCTTATTCTCTTGTTGTTTAGCTAAGAATAGTGTTGTTTATCACTAGGGTGTTCCTGATCGGGAATCCCACCTCTTCCATTGAGTAGCTCTTAGAGGGGTCTTGCTGATCTTGTCCACTATCAGGAATTTTTCCAAGCTACATCTTCCAACTAGAATGTAGATCTTGTTGAGGGTTTGGTTGTCCTTGTAAGTTGCAGCAAGTGGAGGCTATATCTATTTAGATCTAGGCCATTCTGGTGCCTCTTTTCAGTGAGAGAACCTTCTATCCTCATGATAAGAGAGTATTGGATCATTGGAGCTGCATAATTAGATCTTGGCATCAGACCAGACCATTTTTAGATTCAATAGCCCAGTTTCTCTCCCGTAACTGCGTTATTTGCAAGAGCAAAGTTGTAGGGAGTTTTGGCATGTTTTTGGAGGAGAGATCTCTGGTGTTTTGGATTCTTCCCTTCACTTTGGTGATCAATGGATTAGAATGCTGATCCATGTTTTGTTCAGATCTGATCTGCTGTGTAATGTATTTACTTTAGAAATTCTAAATCAAACTGTAGATCTTCAACTTTAGATCTCATATCTACTCTTTGTAGTTCACGTTTTTCTCAAAACCCCCAGGGGAATGTCTAGAGGATCTCTTCTAGTGTACAGATCTGATATAGATCTAATATTTTGTACACATATCTATTCTATATCTGATGTGTAATGTACAGCTGCTTTAGCTCATAATATAACATTGTCAATCCTTCTTACAGCTAATACATTGTTGCAGCACCTCATTCTTGAGGGTTTCTTCATCAAAGTTCTCTATTTTTCTCTTGTACATTGTATGGGCCTTATTATAAACCTATTTTTATGATGTATAAGTGATATATGAAATTTCATATTGGTCTCCTATAAAAATTGGGCTGAACTGCGTTATTTTCTGGGCAGTGTTGTTTTGTATTGCTGTAGTCCCTCCTTTGGGCATTTTCCAACTGCACTAGGTGTGGGGAGATCTGTTTAACCCACCTAGAAGGATTTTTTTTTGAATCCCTCTTGGATTTTGGTCTTATATTTTAAGATATAAGGGATCCAAGTGCTGGTTTCCAATACTGTAGCATATATTCCTGAAAAATGTGTTTTTCAGGCACGCCTTGCTAGTAGTCCCAATTTGGGATATTACACACCCGAAGCCAAACCTCCCTCTCCCTTTAAATTTAATCCGTCATGGATTTTAGAGGAATATTATAGGTATTTGATCACAAATTCTTGGATGCATATAACCACGGATTTACCCATTCCTTTTATGAAACAATGGGCCACAAACATGTCCAACATAAAAAAGGTGACGAAGAAATGGTTTCAAAATTTTCGATCCAGTGAAAATGAACTTTTAAAAAATATTGAAGTTGATCTAGCCAGTCTCTATTCTCACACCAATGGATTTATCTCAAATTCGGATCTTGAAACCTTAAAATCTCTTGAAAATATGCGACATGAATTGCTCTTAAAAGAGGAACATCTATCGCGTCTAAAAATTCATGCAATTTGGATTCAGGCTGGTGACAACAACACTAAGTTTTTTCATCGATTTGTGTCTCACAGATGAAATCAGAAGACTATTTGAGAGATTTATAACTCTAGTAATATTAAAGTAAGTTCCTTCAAGGACAAAGCAAGTCCTGGCTTTCAACATTTTAAAAATGCTTTCACAGCTCCTAAAGGTTGTCCGATCCAGAAAATTTTACAAGTTCTCAAACTGTTCCCCAACATGATTTCGGAAGATATGAATACAACTCTTTTAAAATAGGATGATGATGAAAAACTTAAACTCACACTTTGGTCTTTAAAAAAAGATAAACGTCTTGGGCTGGATGGTATGAAAATTGAATTCTACTTGGGTTTTTATGATCTTCTGAAAGATGATTTACTGAAAGTAGTAAGGGAATCCCAGTCATTTGGAAAGGTCTTAAGTTATTTAAACTCTACTTTTATTTCTCTCATTCCCAAGAAACAAATTCCCTTAAACTTTGGAGATTTCCATCCTATCTCTTGCTGCAATATGATATATAAAATCATTTCAAAAATCATTGCTTAGTGCTTGAATCCCATCCTAAAAAATATTACCTCAGAGGAATAGTTTTTTTTTCTTCATAAGTGACAAATTCATGATGTTGTGTCTTTATCCCAAGAATTTTTACACTATGTTCATCTCAATAAAAATGAGTCCTTTGCGCTCAAACCAAATTTATCAAAAGCTTACGACAGGGTTAACTAGACCTTTCTTAAACTCTTATTAACTCAGATTGGGATGGCTATGGAGTTTGTAAATTGGATCATGGGATGTATTCAATCAGCATCCTTTGTTGTTCTTATAAAGGGTTCTCCTTCAGATTTTTTTCATCCCTTGAGAGGGTTGTGTCAAGGATGTCCTATGTCTCCTTTTTTTTTCTCTTAATTGCTGAAGCTTTAAGCCGTCTTGTAAAACAAGCTTGTGATTTTGGTTCCTTCAAAGACATTCACATACCTGGGTATGAATTCTTTACTCATATCCTTTTTTTCGATGATATTCTCCTCTTCAGAAATGCTTCAAAAGAAAATGCCTCTTCCCTTTCCAAGATTCTGGATCTATATCAAAAGGCCACGGGGATGAAAATAAACTTTGAAAAGTCAAATCTTATCCATAATATCTCTTCGAATCCCTTGTTATCAGACCTCAGATCTTCTCTGCCCTTTCCTCTCACTAATTGGTTAGATGGTTTTAAATATTTGGGTTTATCCCTCAAGCCTAATTCATATGACTTCAAGGACTGGCTATGGCTCTTCCAAAAAATTGAAAAACAAATAAATCTTTGGACCAATAGATGCCTATCTAGAGGAGGTCGTTTGGTCCTCCTCAAATCTGTTCTCCAAAGAATTCCTGTTTATTGGGCCACCATTGTAGCCATCCCTAAAGGCATCCTTCACAAAATTAGGAAACTCTATTTCTCCTTTCTACAGACTGCATATAAAAAGGATGAAGGAATCCCCTGATCAAAATGGTCGTCTTTAGCTCTTCCTAAGGAACTAGGAGGATGGGGAATAAAAAATCTACCTATCTTCTATCAATCTTTAGCTGCTAAATATTTGTGGAGACTAGCAGAGAATCCTGGCTCCCTGTGGGGTCGAGTTTTATGTGCAAACTATATTCCAGGAATTACAGTCTCATCTTGGTTTCATCTCCAATCAAAATCACATAATAATGGATCTATTGGTTGGAAGGCCCTTGTTCAATCCTTTCCTTTGATAGGTGATTGGACTGGGTGGAATATTAGTAAAGGAGATCAAGTTAATATTGGTTTGGACCCACGGGTTGGGGTGGGAAATATGTTTAAGCTATTTGAGAGGCTTTGAAATATTTCACACTCTAATTAGATCCACACTATTGCATATGTAGCTTCCTCCTATACTCAGGCATTGGGTTCTTAAGGTCGGAAAATTGCAGTATCTCTTCAGCTCAATGAGGAGGATTCTTTGGAATGGTCCTCTTATGCTCATCTACTGGTGAATAATTTCATCCATCTTGATCAAGATGTGGATGACATGCTCATCTGGACAAAAAAATAGACTTCTGGATCTTACACTGCAAAGCAAGGATACAAGGCTTATATGGAGGAATACTCTACTATAGAAAAACAAGAATGGTGGAATCTCATTTGGAAAATGCTTGGGCAATTAAAAGCCAAACTTGTGTTGTGGATGGATTTAAAAAACAAGCTCCTTACATGGGAAAATTTATAGAAACATGGATGGGCAGGCCCAAGTCGTTGTCCTCTGTGTGGAACAAACTCTGAAACTGGCCCTCACCTTTTCTTTTTTTGCTCTTATGTAGAGTCGATCTTGACCAAATCGGCCTCTGTTTTCACATCTATTCATTTGGATGTAGGTGAGAACTTTATTTCACATAAAAATCAATGGTGGAACCTCCCTAGGGTAAGCTCTTATGCTGCGCTCCTCTCTTTCTTCTCTTATGGGATATGGTGGGCTCGAAACTCGGCAAATTTTAATGGAAATTTTATCCCTGAAGATCTGATGGAATCTTTGATTATACAGTGGACCAAGGAGCACAAGGGTCCCCCAAAAATAAAAAAATTAAGGTCTATTGAGCCTCCTGTCATCAACCATGAAATTCCATGGGCCTTCTTTGATGGTGCGAGCCAAGGGTCTCCTCCTCTTGCTAGTGCAGGAGCCACCCTTCACCTCCCCTCTGGAAGAAATTTTACGATCAAATTTGCTCCTAGTGAGGGTTCTAATCATAGAGATGAACTGGTGGCTCTTTGGGTTGTTTTATTTGTAGCTCACAATATAGGCATTACCGAGTTTCAGTGCTTTGGTGACTCTAAAGTAGTAGTGGATTGGGCTTCTCAGCGACTACAGATTCTAGCTCCCCACTTACAAGCAGTCTTAAGAGCCATACAACACTTTTTCTCCAAATTCTCTTCTTTTGCCTTCAAACATGTATATAGAGAACTAAATGAAGAGGCGGACTCCTTATCAAAGCAAGAACTGATCTTACAGCCTGGTTGATTGATAATCATAGATGCTTCCTCTTCTGAGGAGGAAGTAATCCTGGTATAGTTTTGAAGATTTTTCGATCCAAAGAACAGAACATATCCTGGACACACAAATTTTTTGGTGTTTTGATAAGTTTTTGTAAAGATCTACATTGTAAAAAAGCTCTTAAGAAATCAAGATAGATATAGAACAATATAGCTCTAGGAGCAATGTAAAACCCCTTGGGGGCTGGTCTATGATTCTAATATGAGTAAAGATTTTTTTTCCATGGAAAATATATATATATATATATATATATATATATATATATATATATTTGTGAAAAAAGTTGTAACAGCGGAAGGGTGGAGGTCGGGGCTCGACCCCCCAACCTCCCTCAAGCGAGCGAATAGGCCTACCATCATACCACAACATCAAATCTTAATTACATATGTCATGAATTTATATTTACATTCATGTTTTTTATCCGATGGGGGTAACAAGGGGGCCCTCCCCCTCACCATATGACTACACCCCAATGACTATGAGAAAAGAAGGGTTTTAATATAAGCGTGCAGATTAAGTTAAGTGGGGTTTATTAAACAATAACCCCATATTAATGGTGCTAATATGATTTTTAAATTAGTTTTTTTTAACTATGCTTAATTCACCTTAACTAGACTTAACGTGTTCCAGTTTTAGTGGAGTTTTCCTAGGAAATATTGAGGAAGCCACAACTTTTGCATATTTTAACCAATTTTGGCTCAAGGAGAGTCATTCATAGATTATTTTTATGCTTTTTTCATGATGGTGCAGGTTGCGGAGGCGTTGGAGCACTTCTGTAAGTGTTTTTTCCACATTGAAGATTAAAGAAGCCTAGTGCCACCAGGAGAGAAGGTCATGCTTAGATCAGCTGAAGACCATTTTTAGAGCTTGAAGATTCTATTTTGAGGTTTTTGGGTCTTATGAATCCAATGTAGTAGGTTTTAAATCCATTGGAGCACTGTAGGTGCACGTAATCCAAGAATTGGCCATTAATCCAAAGAGGGTCTAGCTAGTTGAAGCAGCTCCATAGAGATGTAGCCTAGGAGGGGTGAACTTCATTATTAGCTATTGTGTAAGGTGTATCTTGTGTGTCATTTATCTGCATTTTATTTTCTGTATATTAGTTTTTAACAACTAATTAACTCATAAATTTCTCATAAAAAACACAAAAAATTGACACATAAACCACTTCACAAATGGATAATTTGAGACGATCCTAAACACACTATTTTTATACTCATGAGGGAGATAGCACAACAAAAATATTTTTCTCATATTCATATCACCATTACTCATTCACTGTGGTGGCTAATTATTCCCACTAAACTGTCTTCCAAAGACCCATTGACACATGTCATGACCTATCATCTATGGTGTTCTTCAAACTCCCTTAATGATGATTCCATTCGACTTTATATTTTCCAATTAACACTTACAGGTACCATAGATAAATGGTATATTGAGTTACCTAGAGCTTCATTTCATGATTTCAACACTTTAGCCATCACCTTTCTCACACATTTTCAATTACCTATCAGATATGAAAGTGGAACAAAACTATTGACCAATTTCAAACGATCCGATTCCACTCACATCTCACATCACATTCATGAGTGGATGCATCTCTGTCACTTGGTCAAGACTTATGTTCCCTATCAATTTTTAGCGGAATGGTTCACAAAATCTTTGTTTTCACCTATAACAAAAGATATGGATAACCGTGGAGTTATGACCGAAGAGAAAGTTATCGCTCGTGCGTAATATTTGGAAATTGTTTATACCTGATCGCTCAATCTCTATGATAAGATACTAAATGCTTTGAGACCTTTGTATATTTTTCCTCCTCCACCTGGTAAATAATCTCATGTCGTTGATGGTGTGATTGGTTCCGCGAGTTCGGAGTCGATGAGTAAACCATTTGGTGATGCTCTTACCGCATCTGATCAAAATCCTCAATCCCATCCTCCTGTGGCTTCTTCTTCCAAGATAAATTCAATTTCATCTAATAAGGGAAAATATCCAGAAAAACATGGAAGCAAGGAGAAAGGAAAAGCTAAAAATAAGAAATATTCTTCACTGCGGGATAAACCAACAAATCAGTCTTTCGATGAGAAATGAAAACCTCGTTACCCATTCTTAATTTGCAACAAGGATCACTTTACAAGTGACTGTCTACACCACACTGAAGTGAATTGGTTTCTTAAATATTCCACTTCTCCTCCCATGCTGACTGACCCATTTCCTAAACAGGAGACCCATATGGTTGCTCAGGACCCTTCTTCCTCTAACATGGTTTTGATGCTTTCATATTCAAATATAAGATATGATGTTATGGTGGAAAATTAGAATAAAGACTATGGTAATGTGAATCCACCTGTTGTAGACAATTTTTTCACTCCTAGAGACAGCCTAGAGTTGCCATAGACCAGTGCCTAGGACATCTTAACATAGCAAGGAGCTCATAATATATCTTGGGTTGTCAATCCAAAAGCTCTCTTACTATCTCTTACAAAACAAGGAAATTAGTTTAAATGGAACCAAACTCTCTCAGAAGCTGATACAAAGATAAGAATAATGTAGGAACAACATGCAAAAACTCCAATACAAAAGCATCAGACAGTTAAGAGACAACTTACTGCAAAGAGGGCCAGTTCAAATAATATGCCACAGAAATCAAATATCAAAAAGTGGATGTAGTGAGGAAAGCATGAAGGAGATACTAGTTAACATGAGTCTGATACCCAGATACACAATAGAACCACATATGGGCTTATCCAACTAAGAATCCATACATGACAATGGCATTTTAAAAGCACCCTCCTCAAGTAACTAATATAGCAGAAAATATGAATGACATGAACATGGAACAGTATATCATGACTAGGCCTATTTAAAGCGCTTGACTAATACAAGTATGGGCACCAACTAGGATGAATCCTTACTTAAGATCAGTGAGCCACTCGCATTCTAGAACATGATACAAGAAGATAAATGCAATGAAATGAGATATTATATTAACACATAAGAAAATATTACATACTGTGGGATACCAAAGACCAGAATCCTCATTACAGTTATAACTCCTCCTCACCGAGACCCTACGGGCTCTGAGCCTTCATACAGAAACTTTACAAGATGTATACAAAGCCTTTCACTGCACAGTTTGCTGATAGAAATCTGGAACCCTTACAATGTCTTTCTTTCTCGTTTTTATAGAAGAGATAGAAAGCTCTAGATAATGAGGTAGGTGATACACATTTAATGATCTAATTTGAAACAAAGTGGCGGAAAACATTCGTGCCCATACTGTGAATGACTGAATATAATTATCTGTACTTTGCAATCTACCTCCAGAAATAAATGCACCAAGAGAAAATCTCTTCAGGAACAAGGCGTAAGGGTAACTCTTCGTGAACATTCTGTACGTTCCTGAAGGGAACTTGACTGAAATATCACCTTGAGGATATTTCTTTCTGAACACTGTACCTTCCAATATTTAAATTTAAATCCAAGACCTTTGATGCAGGGCGCTGTATCTCTCGATCTTTCGCTGATATTTTTATGCTGCCCCATTAATTCTTCATCCTCTCACCATTTGTATTTGAATGACCTTGGAGGGTTTAACAGAATTAGATCCTTGCCCATCTTTATGGTGGTCATATCACAACAGCTTCTGGATCTTTTTCTATAAATTTTTCTCTTAAAACAGGGTCCTGCTGCGTATTCTCGGCTTCTGAAATGGAGGCAGAGATTTATGGCGATCCCTCGTCACTGCAACCTGCAAAATTTACAAATAAGTTAAGAATACTGGACAAAAAGGTGGTGGACACGAGCATGACCATGGACTGATGACGTGAACTGAGAAGGATGGCGGGGAAGTGCAGAGTGGCGATGGAATATACAATGAAATGGTAAAGCTAGAAGAAGGCGACGGTACGTAACATAAACCATGTAATAAGACACGTAAACAGAAAATACAAACGGTGGTGGTGGACGCAAATGACACGTGGGCTTACGGGAAGCTAAGTGGAAGGGACAACGTGGAGGTGGACCTGATCAATTAACGGAATGCGTGAACAATTCTGGGCCGCACAATCAAAAATGAAATCAACGGTGGAGAGTGTATTGTACAGCGGCGGAATGGTGGACCCGTGCATTACGTGACTTGGGTTAAATCTCGTGCGACTTTGGAGAATGACCACCGTCAGATGGAGAGCGCAGGATCGAATGGTCGATGATAATTCCGCTACCCAACTCTCGTCCGGAGAATAATGCGCGAAATGGGTGGTTTGGATATCGTACACCAGGACACGCGTCACCCAGTGTATGGAATCGCTGGGTCTGCGGGAAATACCGCCTGCTATGGATGGGTGGTGCGGAATAGACCACCAGTTTTCAGGCATGGGGGCCACCATGGTAGATTAAAATATGGGTCGTCGATTTGTTTTGGATCAAACAGCTAAGATTTGGCCCGAAAACATAAAGCAATGGGCTCCTTTCGTTTTAACACACGGTTTTGCACATAACTCACATGGGGAATCAAAACAAAAGGGGCTGAGACCTGATATAAATTTCAATTACGGGTTTAAGCCTTTGCAGTGTATTTTTTGGGCAGAAATAGTAATGTTAAGCAAAATATGGGGGTTTTAGGCCACGACAGGGGTTTTAAACGGATTTGAATGGGGCTGTTGGCCAAAGTTCTGAATGGAGGGGCTGATATGTACAACACTGCCTAATGGTCAGACTAATGATTAACCTACTAGTTTAGGACCATCTTCATCTGCTTCTAATCCATCTTTGATTCCTATAGAATTGACTATCAAACCTCTGAAGGGAATTATTCATAAATCTACTTTCAACCCTCTTTCAAGAGCTTCTAAAATTTATAATGTTTTTGAAGACTTGTCATAGTCTCCATCATCTATGTCAACTATTGTTTCAAAACTTCCCCATCCAAAATAAGGCCTTTTTTTAGGTATCTGATGTTTGGATCCATCAGATTCCAACCGAGTTGTTTTCTCTCATGAAAACTATACCCCTCGGGTTTCGTCTCAATTAACTATTATAATATATATCATCGTCCATGGTAATAAAATTAATCGTGGATGAGAGAGCCTTAACATGAACTATGTCCACGTATTATTGTAAGGTGATTGGTTCGTCTCAACTAAGCCAATCTACCACTACATTGAAAACTTTTGATGGAATAAATTACAAACCTTCTGGGATCATGAATTTCGTTCAAGTCTAATTAGGGGGAAAAACCATCTCTATAGAAGTAGAATCTATTGACGGACATCTTAATTACAATCTTATACTAGTATGTACATGGGTTTATGATATGGTTGTCATCGTTTTGACCTATTTTTGCATGATTTCCTTTCCTCATAAAGGCAGGATTGTGGCCATAGATAAACTCACCTTTTTTGCCTCTAATTCTC
This sequence comes from Pinus albicaulis, assembly GCA_034641835.2. Taxonomy (NCBI): domain Eukaryota; kingdom Viridiplantae; phylum Streptophyta; class Pinopsida; order Pinales; family Pinaceae; genus Pinus; species Pinus albicaulis. The sequence continues at coordinate 349,672,310 of CM076584.1, forward strand.
ATGTTATTGGAAGTGTCCCTCTTGTGGGGGAATCCCTACAATCCTATCATCATGTGGAGGTTGGATTATTGAAGGATTCATCTCTTATGGGATAATTTTCGCTGACTCCTCCTGCCCTTACAGAAAACTCTTTTTCAGTTGCTTATATCAACATGATATCATCATCTATGATCCTAACTGATCCATGGATTGTATCTGATGAAAAAAACATCCAAGGTTTTGGAAGTAGAATACCACTAAGCCCTGTTGAGATAGAATACAAAGCCATTTATCTGTCTTGCATGGATTATACCTTCACTTTGATCAATTGGGTAGATCGATCACCAGATTATGGCATGCTTTCTGACCCTTTTTCTCGTGTATTCTCTACTGATGAAAGCATCATGGAGATCATGATTCCAGATAATGCGTCGTGGGATTAACATCATAATCATTCCTCCTTACCATATTCCATTGAGGATAATCCCAGTGTTTTCTATTTAACCAATTTTGTTGAACCTCTTACAAATTTTGTCTTTATTCATGAGATCGACTCCAAAAATAACCTCTCAAATATCGGAGAGACAATAACTCTTGAAATTTCTATCAAACTAGGTGTTGTCAAAAATCTATATATAGGAGCATATTTTTCTCCATCTGAGATAGAGATTTATAAAACCCTTTTCTATGATTTTTTGGATGTCTTTACATGGACTTGTGAGGAAATTCCATGCATTGAAACAAATATAGTTGTACGCAAGATTAAGACTTATCCTAATGCCAACCCCATCTGGAAATTCCTCTTTCTGGTTCATCCCAAGAATTCTTCCGAGATCAAAACTAAAATTTGGGGTTCATTTCAAATACCTCGTTCCTTTAACTTATAGGGTATCAAATGTCATCCCTTTAATGGAGAAGCAAGGCATGATTTGAGTATGCATCGACTATCGGGATGTGAATCGCACTTTTCCCAAGAAAAATTATCTGACCCCTTTCATTGACCATATTATTTATGATTGCATTGGATGTGATATCTGTTCATGCATGGATGGGTTCTCGAGTTACAATCAAATCAAGATTATCCTAGCGAACCAACCTAAGACTTCATTTAGCTATCCCTAGATACTTTTGATTATCCAAGGCTCCCATTCGGATTAAATAACATGGGTGTCACTTTTCATCATGCGATGGATTATGATTTTCATGATATAAAACACATAATACAACCATATTTGGATGATCTCCCTACTCATTCCAAATTTTGGGTTGATCACATGATGCATCTTCTAGCTATATTTCTCCATTGCGGACACTATAACATTCGACTTAACCCACACAAATGTGTGTTTTTTGTTGGTTATGGATGTTTCTTGTGTTTTTTTATTTCAAAACAAGGAATTCGTATTGAGCCTCTAAAGGTGCAAGTGATCATTTACTTGCCTGAACCATCTTCTGTTGTTCAATTACAAAGATTCCAAGGGAAAGATAAATTCCTACAGAGGTTAGTTCCCAATTATATCGATTTGACTATAGGATTCACTCGCTTACTGAATAAATGGGTACCCTTTCATTGGGATGATGTTGTTCAGAAAGCATTTGATGTCCTAAAATATGTACTAGTATGCGCATCTCTTCTATACCCCCCTCATTATCAGCGCGACTATTTCCTATACATGACAAATTCCATTTCTAATATAGCCATGGTATTATTCCAAGAGGATGATATTTGGAATAAACATCCCATTTATTATCTGAGTCAAAACCTCAACAATACTGAGATCCAATATACTCATGTAGAAAAGTTGGCTTTGACAGTCATTGAAGCCGTCCAAAGGTTTCACTATTATATATTACTTAGGAAAAATATGGTCATTTCAGATTGAAAAAATATGAAATATATACTGTCACGTAAATTTTTGGGGGTGAAGTACTCTAAATAGATCATTATTCTCCAAGAGTTCAAGCTGGAATTCATCAAATCCAAGTCAAAAAAATCCCTAGTTTTCATCAAGCTTATGTGCGAACTCCCTTCCCTTGATTCTGAATATACATATAAAGATTTTATCCTTGATGATTCATTGTTATGGTATTTCCTGATTTATATCCAAACCCAATCTTTATGGCCTAATACCTCTCGCTCTGAGCAGCGACATATCTAATACCAATCCCGAAATTACATAATTATCAACGACACTCTTTACCGTTCTAGTATTAATATGATATTACAGAGATGTCTCACTCTTTAGGAAGCTAAGAAGGTTCTTAATGAATTCCATTTGGGGGCATGTGGTGGACATATATTTGGTTATGATACTTTGTAAAATATCCTACACACTGGTTACTTTTAGCTCACTATATTTCGCGACTACATTATCGCTATCCAGAAGTGTCACGCGTGCTATATATATATATATGATTACAACATGTGTGCTCCACTTTCTCCTTGGCATCTTATCATTGTTGTTGGTCCTTTTGCAAAATGGGGCATTGAATTTTATGACATGCAACCCTCACTCAGTCGGGGCACATGGTTATATTATTATTGTTGTTGACTACTTTACTAAGTTAGCCAAGGCAATGACTAAAATTAACAACACTAGCGAGACACCTTCATACTTTTCTTTAACCATGCTGTTGCTAAGTTTGGCGTACCATAAGTGATAGTTACATATCACGAAATTTTTTTATGAAATCATATGATGACCAAAATAGTTTCCAAGTTGGGACTTCCGCATGAAAATTCCACTCCCTACTATCCATAGGCTAATGGAAAAGTTGAGGTTTTCAAAAACGTTATTAAAACTATGCTTCAACGTATGGTAGGGGTCCATAAATTAGACTGGCACATGCTTCTTTTCGCAGCCTTGTGGGAATACCAAACCTCAGTGAGGAATGCTACCGGATTCACACTCTTTGAGTTGGTGTATGGTTTGGAAGTGATCCTCCCCATCGAGTGTGAAATTCCATCATTGAAACTGGTTGTCGAACTTCTTCCTACCACATATGTGGAGGAGAAACATCTATTACATTTGACTCATTTCACTAGTAGAAAATGATGAAATTAGTGATTAGGTGACTAAAAACGTTAGTCACCATAATTATTTCAAGTGAAATATTACTAAATTTTGGCAATTTCAAGTGACCCAACCAAAAACGAATAACTTAAAGGACTAATTTAGTCTAGGGATAAAATATACAACTAGATAATAAGTGACACAACTAAAAACGACTAACTTAAATGACTAATTTATTCCAAGTCTAAAATATATGACTAGATAATAATTGACAAAGTATATGAATTAGTCATTTATGTTAGTAATTTTTAATTGTGTCACTTTGGAAATGGAAATTTGAATTTTTGATACTGAAGTGTCACATTTCGCTAAACTTTAACATTGTAGATGGATTCAGAGACCTCCTTAGAGGGATCTCTGAATCCATTTGCAGTGTTAAAATTTAGAGACCTATGGGTCTATGAATCCATCTATGGTGTTCAAATTATGAAGACCCTTTAATTGTCTCTAAATTTTAATATTGCATATGAATTCAGAGACCCCCTTCTATGAATCAAGTTGCAATGTTAAAATTTAGAGATCAGGGATGGAGTTATCCATAGTAAATTAATTGTTTCAATATTGAATTTATTATTTGCACCAATGACCTGCATGGATGGTCAAATCAAATATTGACATTTATATTTATATGGGTAAATTTTAATTTTTTTTTTGCACCAATGCCTTGAAAATTATAATTTTAGTCAAGGTAACCTTTAAATAGTTAAATATTAATATTAATATTTATTTGGCGATAAAGTTTAACTTTTAAAATTCATTACTTCATGTGATTTCCTTTAAATCTATAGTTAAATATTGATATTTACATTTAGTAAATAAATAATCATTACCTTCATGTTAAAAGTGTGAGTTTATTTAAATATAGGGTTAATATATATATATATATGCCCCACTGTGTATTATCTTGTCTTGTTGATCTGATGTGTTATACTATTAAAAAAAATTACGTCATTTGATCATCATAGGCATAGGCGATAGAGAATGTTGTGGTGGAATTTAGTTACAAGAATTTCGTTACAGTAACGATCTAGGGTGAAAGCCTTGTTATGGAGGCATGATTTCTGTCCTCTTTCACTACCAGTGGACGATTGTACTTAGTTGTGATATCTAATCTGCTCTACGATGTTAGAGTTGTGCTCGCATTACAATGTCACATGGTAGTGGTGAGCACTTGTGTCCTCCAAGATCTCAGATGAATCTGTTGGGAAATGTGCATGAAAATTTCAAAATCGAGTGGGCAGCCTCCGGAAACGGTTGCTTTTAGTTTTTAATGATTTTGGTTCTTTACTCTGTGGAGTCCCGTGATGGGAAAAATAGAAATTGCTGAGGTTTATCAGTTTATTTTGACATATTGTGAGGCCCTACCCCTTGTGGATTCCCACTTATACCTCTATATTTACTTCATTAATTATTCCTTCAAAATTTTTAGAAGAAGAGGTTCCCTCGTGTTGCTCATGGTGGCGCCAAGATCACTTCAGAAGGCCTATGATTGTTGATTTTTGGATTGCAAATATTAAAGGTAATTCGATTCGGGAATTTTAATGTATCTTTAGTTGTACTTTTTCATCTTGGATAGTTGTGATTAGAGTCATTTTAGGGCTCTCTGATATTGCGTGGGTTTCAAGCATTCGTTTCGGCTATGGATTTTTTGGTGTTTGTTTTCTATTATTGATTGTATTGTCAGGAATTCATAGTGATGTAGGTGTGTTGGGTGTTAATGAGATTTGATTCATTGAATTGGGTCTTGCCTTAAACAATCTGGGTTTCTTCTATATTTTTTTTGGTTGAAGAATTGTTTTGGGTATTTTTAGGTAACTGCTTGAGTATACGCTGGTTAAATATCGTTAGTTTTTCTAAATCAATGGTCCCAATGTGCTATAAAACCAGTGGTGTGGATTAACTAGTGCTTGATGTTGTTATATTGAACAAATAAAACTAGTTTTAGGTTAGGTTTGCCTCAAATGTGGAACTGGTGCTTTGTAGGCCTCAGTTCATTTGGAGGACCTTGATTAAGAGGCTCTATGTTTCTCTTAGGAAAGCACCCATTGCTTATGGAGATTGTGAAGAGTGTTGGTGGCCAATCATTGATTTATTCGATGCCCAAGGGCTCATGTAACAATAATACATGGTCCTTGAATAACCATATCTTAAATGCATAAATAAGAACCTGATACTCCCATTTTTGCATCCATGTGTCGAGTGAAATACTTGGTGCGTGCCTCTTCTCCTTAGACATTGGTTGCCAAGGAAATAAAGTTGGAATTGTAAAATTTGTACTAGGACAATCCCCAATAAATTAATTTTGATAAGAAATGTAGCGTGAGATCCAATGTCGAGATGACCGACATGAAAAATGATGTAGATAGAGAAGGCATGACTCGGGTCATGAACCAAAAAGCACTGCACTGATCCGACCCAACACATCGTTTTCTTCCATACCACCCAAGGAGAATGGAACAGTTGAAGCCTTCAATATGATATTGGAAAGGTTCCAAGGCTTATGTATTATCTTCCTTATGTTGTATTTGGATTGGATCCTCCTAAGGAATGTGCTTTGGGTTCTTAATAAAGTGCTTCAGCTGCGAACTATATGTCTCAAAATCTAGATCAGAATTTTAGATATTATTATTTTCTTATTAGTACTTTACCTTCAAGGAGGGATTTCTTTGATTAAAATTTATACATCTCTTTGCTAATCTATTCTCAGAGGGAAGTAAAAAGAGAGATTGAGAGTGCCTTAATCCTTAGTTCACATCAATTATCTAGAGATGCTAGTATAACGTCGATATGCAATGCCTGAGCATACCCTCCTATTATTTGAAATCATGGTTCATGAAACTTCATCCACTTCCACATACCTAGAAGATCAAACATTAAGAGTTTAGTGATAATGGCTTCCCTTCCAACATAGGAAGACTACATGCTTCTCTCATCCTAGTTATCAGATAATGAAAGATTTATCTCCCTCACTAGATTGGGGAAGGGTATGCTCAGAAGGAAATGATGCACGACTCAAAAGGATTTTATTTCTCTATTGCCATTGTCAGTGTCTTCATTCAATCCTCGATAGACCCCTCAAAGGTAACCAAAAATAAAATTCAAGGTAAATATATATTAGAATTAGATAAAATGGTTCAGATTGGAAAAAAAAATGAGAGAAATTCAATTGTTATTTACCTTTAATCCCACCATCCAAAGTTTAATTCATTGAGATGTTAACAACATCACTTGAAATGGTTTGCTACTTTTCTGCCAAATGGTCAGACCGAATATCTTGGCGATGAGTTCTTCCTTCTTTCGATGCTATGGTAGAAAGTTAGCTATGATTTCATAAGTTCCTCCTTGGGTTATGAAGTTTGGATGCATGGTGTCATTAGAGGAATTTTAAGCCTAAAAGTAGCCTCCTAAGGAAAATAATAAAATAATAAAATAAGAGTTATGAATTATGGAGGGAAAATAAGGAAACTACTTTTTTTAACTGTGTTTTTTTACTTACCTCCTTATATGTTTACTCAAATTTAATGTGTAGACACTCTTTGGATGCAGAATCAAATTCTGCATCCAACCAGCATCCATTATGCATACTTTTGAGAGGATCCACATTGGTAAAAAAAATGAAGATAAATAAAAAAAGCGTGTTGAACACACATTTTCAATGTATCTATAATTTTTATCAATGTGTGTCTTCTCAAAAGTATGCATAATGGGTACTCGTTGGATGCGGAATTTAACTATGCATCCAACGAGTGTCTACACATGAAATTTGAGTAAACCTATAAAGAGATAAGCCAAAAATACAATTAAAAAAGTAGTTTTTCTTCTTTTCCCTTCAAAATATTTACAAGTACATCTTTTTAAATTTAAAGGATCTTTATTGGTTTACATATTATGACATGGATATTACTTGAAAATTTCATGGGCACTTTTAGGTTGAAGTTTCCTCTAATGTGAGAAAACTAGGGTTTGGATACCTTGGGTGAGGTTTGTGTTTTCTATGTTGATTTTAATAAAAAAAAATGCATTATTGATTTCTCTCAACTTTGTCATAGTTTGGATTGACAAGACTTTGGTTTATATCTTTGCATTTTGATTACACTCAACCCAATATGAGTGAAATTGCTTCATTGCGAACCAAATTTATGGAAATTATTATAAATTACTACTTTAAGGTCACCATTAATAAAAAACATAATATATTGAGTGCAGACATTTTTTTAGAAACAATATCAAACATAGTCCCTCACACAAGATCATGAAGAAAATGCGCATGTCCACGTTGTCTCAGTGACCGCGATGTAATGTGTGGCCATTACTAAAATTCCAGATTGGGACAATACCTCGAATTCAACCCTTCGGGGAAGATATAATTGAAAACAAAGTTTCAAGATGTGAAAATATACATTTCTACTCAGTCTGGACAATCCCCAGTAATTGGAAAGCGTAATTTATCAACCACACAATTTTTTAGAATACAATATGTATTCTCAACCACACACTATCACACATAAAACACATATTCCCACACTCTTTCACACAAAAGCACAAACACACCTAGAAAAAACATATGCCTACACTTTGTCAGTGTTGAGCATTTGGGCATTCATCACAGTTAAGGTTATTATTTCTATGTCACTATTAACTAAAGCACCTAACTAAATTTATCACGGAGGTGAAGGGAATTGGTTTTGCGTTATGTTTGCGTTGGATGGAGGTAGTGTGGTCACCACTTCCATGAGGACAATAATTCCACACAAAGAAGCAATAATTCCAATGTAAGAATACTTCCATTTGTGTCTATGTTGGGCCTCCAAAATGTCTTCAAAATTCCATACACTTTTACCTTCATCGCCACTATTTCACTAACATTTCGCAACTCTATAAACACATAACCTTACATTAGCCTCCATTCTCATGGTCATATGGGGTTACATTATTGTTTTCCAAAGTTAATAATTTCTAGTATTATGAGTGAATTTATGATTAAAATTTAGAAAAATAACATATATTTATTTATACCTAAAGGTGGAATCAGTTTGGTGACATGTGTAGGTGATTAGGAAGCTTCCAAGACATCATTATGTGACTTCCAAGGTTCAATTTAGAATTCTCTTCAATATTTGGAGGGGATTTGGATGGGGATCAACCATATCTCATGGAGGAGAATCGTGAATAAAGGGATATGTGTCTTATAATTAGCTAATTGGTTGAAACTTTTATGGATCTAAGGAGAGAATGGTGGATCTCCATTAATCAGGTAGTTGCTTAAGTTTCTGTATAAATAGGAGAGCCTTCTCTTTTCATTTGTAAACTAGAACTTTGTAATGTAAATTTGGGAAGTTTAGAATCATGGAAGGAGATGTGAAATGATCATGTAATGAGATAGATAGTAGTATGCTTATAGCATATAGTTTGAGTATGTATTTAGAATTTTATTTGGAGATTGATGTAATTGTTCTTCAATTTATACATAAATTCATTTTAAGTGTGCCAATTCAAGTTTGAGTGTGCTTAGCATGGTGTTGGTATGTTGTTGAAGAATGGAGGGCCCCCATCACAACAAGCATATTTTTGTAGAGGTAACTTAGAAGTTTGTTTTCATTATTTCATTCCATTTTTAAGTATGTTTTAATTTCATGCAAGTGTGTGTATAGATTATTTTTTCAATTCATGAAAGCAGATTAGTTTTTCAATTCTACAAGTGTGCATTTTTGTTCATGAAAGAGTGCTTTAGATTAGTCATTTCAATTTTCACAAGTGTGCTTATATTAGTTATTTCATTCCTGCAAATGTGTTCTTTCAATTATCACAAGTGTGTTTTAATTCACCATGTGTGGTGTGATTTTCTTTTAGAGTGCAAGTGTGATTTTTAATTCTGAAATTGTGGTGTGATTTACTACTTTCTAGATTAGATTTATTTTCATGACGATTGTCATTTTTTTTTATTTGATAGATTAAAACTTCTCTTTCGAAATTGGAAACCAATCTCTAGCACATTTAGTGCATGTGTGCCTCACAAGTCCACGAGCCCCCGGGTTGACAATTTATGCAAAGGAATTTAAGTAATTAAATTACCTCAACATTTTGTTGTCATTTCCAGGGAGGCGTACATAGGAATCAACCTTGGATTTCAAATTTTGTTTGTTTAAATTATTATTATTATTATTATTATTATTATTATTATTATTTTTGTCTCACATCAAGTTTTTAATTTAGAATTTCATTTCTTTTTTCAATTTCATTTTTACTTGCAATTTCATTTTGCATGTAAATTCATTTTTCATTCCTCAATGCAATTTCATTTTTTTAGTTTTCATGCGGAGTCTATTTTTCACTTATAAAAAAAAATAAAAAATAAAAATAATATATATATATATATATATATATATATATATATATATATCATTTTGATGCATTTCGAATTTTAATCAATTTTCATAATCATAAATACACCCAAGCTTGGAAATAGTTAGTTTTCAAATTTTTATTCAATTTTCAATGGTGCAGTAAGAGCCACTCTATTTAACCATTTGTAGGAAACATCACGATAACAAGAATGGTTGGAGAAAAATGGCAGCGCTATTCTTTGTGGAAAACATGAAGCTTGAAATGCTTAATTTTAAGGTTTGAAATCAATTCTTCTTGATGAATTTTTAAATGCATTGACAAAAACTTCTAAGTATGCTCTCTTGTTGCGCCTTGTGCGATCTCGAAGATTAGAAAGGGAAATTGAATATGTTAGCCTTGAAATAAAGTTTTGCAATAAAACTTATAGATCTAAAATCAGATAGGAGATATAAATTCATTGTTCATTTTAAAAATACTTAAAATTTAATCTCCAAATTTCAATTGGATCTATCTCAAAATTTGCTAAAATAATTTCTTTTTTCTTAAAAAAAAAGATGAAGAAACTAAACTGAAAATATCTCACAAACCAGGAAGTGGGTTTTCGTAATTTTTTTACAGGAAGTACATAATATTATGATGAACAATCCCAGGCAATTTCAGCCCAATCTTCATCACAACTTTTGAAAAAATGAATATCATCACCTACATCCATTTCACTTAAATCTCAATATCCGTGCATTGGATAAATCTAATTTTAGGTGTAAAAAAGCATTAGGACCATAGGAACGCTCATAAAAAAATACGACCCAATCTGATTGGTAGTTTGTGAGAAACCCATTTTTTAAGTTTACAACAATTTCGATTATATCTCGAGATTTGTGCATTGGGTCGATCTGATTTTCGGCGTGAAGGATAATTAGGGTCATAGGAACCTCCATAAAAAATTTCAGCTCAATCCAACAGATAGTTTCTGATAAAATGACCCATGAATTTTGTTGTTACACACCTTGTAACAACGTGCAATAAAAAATAAAAAATGAAAAGAAAAGTAAAAATTTCTGAACTGTATCTTCAATGTTTTCTCAATTCTTATAGAATAAATTGGTTGTGATATCCATTATTTTTGAAAAGAATATTAATTCAATTGAAAATAAAATATTTTTGTGGCATGAAATTGATTGACAAGTGCACTTAGACACTTGATTTTCCCCTAAAAATCTTGAATTTTGTCTTGGTAGGCATTTGTCAAATTGTTGTCTCATTAATAAAGAAATTTGAATTTTATTTAAAAAATTGAATTTTGGATTATTAGTAATTATTTCAATTTGTAAAAGAGGGATTATGAATTCAATTCCAATAAAAGCTAAAATTTGTTAATTATTCTACAATTTTGACAATCCTTAACTAGGCAACAATTTCACTACCATGTGGCAGCATTGGATTGGTCCACGTGGCAATGTATTATTGATCAATATTACACATTCATTGGCCTATTGTCCATAATTTCACCTTGAACAATTATCTCTCCATGTCTTCATGCCATGTCAGCATCCACGTGGCACTCACTCGTGCTACAATGTGGCACCTTTACAAAAAAAATTCACTCTTTCCTAAAAAATTCAAAAGGGCATAACTTTCTCATACGATGTTTGTTTGAGGCGGTTCAAACGTCATTGGAAAGATCTCGATCAGAACTATGAAATGATTGAGTTTTAAAAAAAATTTAAGAGAATACAAAATGGTCATTTTTTGGATTTTGCATCAACTGGACTTATGAAACATCATTAGATCATAAAAACATGTTTCTAATATGGATTTTATTTAATTTGGTTTTTGACTCACTAAAAGCACATAAAAATAATACATGTCATGCATTTTATTTTCTTATAATATGTTTTATTTGACATTTAATTACTCATATTTTTTGTGTATGTATCATGAGAAATTTATCACTTCTCCTTTCAATACACTTATGTTTTATTGCAATATTAGTGCTAAGTTTTTTTTGCAGGTTCTAAGATGATTAAAGAATTAACGAAGGAAATTTTATGCGCAAAATTGGTTTTCAAAGACTGATGTCTTTATTTCAAGAAAACATGAAATGAGTTAAATCCATTTCTATCATCCATATATGCCATTTTTCCCTCTCTAAAATTTGCAATCCAACCAAGCATTTTGAGCATAACCATAGTCATTTTCTTGGAAAATGTCACATGTTCCATTCATTTTTCCATTTACTTTCCACTCACCTCCATTCATTTCCATCCACTCCTCAACCATTAATAAAATCAGCCAGCTCACTTACATGTTGATTTTCCTTTTTCCATTTCCGTTAATAAACCCTGCTTCAATCGAAAATATTTTACCTATGGCCATTTTGTACTCATGTTCGATGATGGAGGATGCATTAGTGAATCCCTTCTAACAAGTATTGGCCCATCGACATCAGCACATTATTTGGGTTCAAGATTAGAGTTTTTTTTTCTAGTACCTTAAGGCTTGCATGCCTTAATGGCAAGTCCTCTTGCCAACAAATAATGGGAATACATCAATGTCCCTTGTTTTTTGGATCTTCTAGGTGACATGACTACAACACATCTATTCGTACCTAGTAAGATGTACTTAGTCATCTTGAATCTCATTGACATTATTGGTGAGTAGTCTTGAGTTGGTTAATGACATTCATTAATGGTCGGTAATCCAACTATTTCTTTCTATATTCGAAATCAATAAATTTATTCACATAGATAATAATTATGCCAATGTGTGTGAATGATATGAAGACTATGAGATTCATCACCATTCAAAATTTGTAGTAGATATAGCAAAATTAGTAGCAACAATAAAGAATCCACTTTCATGACTTCATCCACCACTTATGCAATCAAGAAGTAGATGAACTACCTGTACTTCATATTCCATGATTTAGCAGGAACCACATTTTTCTACATATACAAAATTCATCCACTTCTTAGGTAAGTAAAGGTATGATCTTTTCTAACTTTTAACCATGTGATTCCTTAAATACTAAAATTATAATTATTGGAAAATACCTCACCACATTCCCTTTCTCATTTCACAAAAACGGAAAACATCTTTAGTTGGGGGGAAGGGATATTGATTCATGTTTAACTTTCATATCACTTCATTTCATTCCTACCTAACCAAGATACTTTTCCAGAAAACCGCTATTGCATTATGATTCAAAAAGTTATGTGATGATCAAAGAATGAGCAGATTAGATGGTTTTGATCATTAGGGGAATTTTGAGGTCTAAAATGGGCCTCATCAGAAAAATGTACAACAAAAATAAACTTTATAACAACTAATAGGATTCAAGATGATGATGTCAACCATGGGGGATGATTCACCATTTTTTAAATAAAAGGGTAAAAATATTAAAAAATAATAAAATAATAAAACTACTTTTTCAACTCGTATTTTCAACTTATCTCCCAAAATTTTTACTCAAATTTCGAGTGGGAGTACTCGTTGGATGCGAAATTTAATTCCTCATCCAAGGAGTACCTATGTTGCATACTTTTGATGAACTCTACTACACGAAAAATGAGAAATACATAAAAAACGTGATTGTAATCACGTTTTTTTTTTTAATGTATTTCTCATTTTTCATGTAGCAGGACCCATCGAAAGTATGCAACATGGGTACTCCTTGGATGGGGAATTAAATTTCGCATCCAACGAGTACTCCCGCTTGAAATTTGAGAAAAAAATTTGGGAGATAAGTTGAAAAAGTAGTTTTTCCATTTTTCCCTCTAAAATTTGATGATGTCATCAAATCTTATTTGATTTTTTCCACTATTATTTTATAATTACCTTAGGAGGCCCATTTTAGACCTCAAAATTCCCCTAATGTAAATGTTTTCAAAGTCTTTGGATGGAACACAAAAATGAGAAAAGTATTGTTACACAAGAACCAATACTAATAAAATTTAGTTGTCACACAAGAACCAACCACAGTAATACGTTGCAATCAAATGTTTTTCAAAAGAACACTTTGCAGAAGGAAAAAATTTATGATCCGGGTTTATGCAGGAACGTAACAAAATAAACATATAACCATAAATAAGAAGATACAACAGAAATAAAATTTCATTTCATTAATATCAAAGAACTGAAATTTGCTTACAGACAGAATGGAAATAAAATAGTTAGGATGTTAGTAGCTTATCTATGATAAGAGATGTGGTAGCTATAGGCATCTGAATTTAGTTACAATGAGACTTGATGGCGTGTTTATTATTTAGAAACAATGGAAAACCCTAAACATCCAAAACCATAACCCTAGGATATGAAACGCCAAAAATATGGGCCTCGTTTGGGTAAATTGGTGTTTCAATTTCCTGGGGACGTAACTTTGGCATACAATCTTCGTTTGACGCACACCATACCTTGTTAGAAATATCTATCTGACGAATACAACTTTTAAAGTGAGAAACATTGTTCCATGGACCCAATTTGCCTCTGGTTTTTCCAAAAAACATCGTTTAGGGCCTCAAAATGGCTTCGGAAGTTCAAGACTCGAAAAACTGCTAAAAATAGTAAGTTGTGCTGAAACTAAAAAAAGAAAGATACAATGATGGGGCGCCAAGTGGAATAGGCAGGTGGCCACTAGTATCCACTTGGATCATTCCTCTCCCCTTAGGAAGCAATGGTCCCCATTGCATTGAGTTCCTCCATGAGATGAGGAAAATTCTACTAAACTTGGTCCCTCATGAACCACTTGCTTTGGTGCAAGAGTTGGCCAGCTTTGAAAACCCGATATAGTTGGATATGTTCTTGGAAAGTGTTCTTTATTTGCATGTCCATGATACAATCTGTGGTGGCTTGTTGCATGCAGTCTGGGCTTAACTCTATTGGTGTGCATTGTTCTGCAATGTCAGAGGTGTCCAATAGAGGTGGGAAGTAGGGACAAAGGCAGTCCACATTGAATATTGGGTGCAAATCAAGGAATTGTGGATTATTGAGCTCGAAGGCATTGTTCCCTATGACCTTGGTTATGGTGTATGACCCATATCAGAGCAGGCAAAGCTTATGGTGGGGTCCAGTGAGGCACTCCTTCTACAAATGTATCCACACTTTGTCGCCCACCTGGAAGTTGTGTGGCACCCGATGTTGATCATGTCGTTTCTTTCCCTTAGCATTGGCTCTGTCCAATATGTCATGAACCTATTGGCGGATGTGATAAATGCACTCGATGAAGCTGTTTTATTTATTAGCTTCAAACTGGACATGAGCCGAATTGGCCTGAGTAGCCGCAAATGGCATGGCTACGTCAATCGAACATAGTGGTTGGAATCCCAAGCCCACCTGAAAGGGGTTGTGGCAAGTTGAGTTGTGGAGATATAACTGTGTTGTACATAGGGGAGGCTCTCATCCCATGTGTGTGGATGCTTTGAATTTTACATGCGCAGAATGTGTACAATCATCCTGTTGACGACCTCTGTCTGTCCATCAGTTTGGGGATGGAAAATTGTGGACTTGGTGAGCTTGGTGTCCAGCAATGAACAAAGGCTGGACCAAAATGTGATGAGGAACCTATTGTCTCGATCTGAGATGATAGACTATGGGATCCTAAAGTGCACCCACACTCATTCAAAGAAGAGTTTAGCAGTGGCTTCTACTGTGATATTCTTCTTGCAAGCTGCCATAATGGCCATCTTCTAGAATCTATCAACGACCATGAAAACATAGTCGTTTCCATGCTTAGTCGAAGGAAGACGTGACATGTAATCCATGGAGATGGATTCCCAAGGTCGACTGGGGGTAGGTAGCGAAGTATAGAGGCCTTGTTTCTTGATGGTCAGTTTGGCAATGGTGCAAGCAGTGCAGGATCTTATGTACTTCCTGACATTCTGTCAAAGTCTCGACTAATAGAAATACTTTGGTAATACTGCCACTATTTTCTCAACCCCAAAATGCACAAAAACTCGATTTTAGTGTGCTTCCCATACCATATTGGCATGCTCTCTTGAAGGAACACAAAGGTGTCCCAAGTGACATAACATTGCATCTTGGAGGTGAAAATTTGGAACTTCCAAACCCCCCAAGAGTGCCTTGTATGTGTGGATGAATTCTGGATCGATCTTGTAGAGAAATGACCAATCAGAAGTCTCATGCCTACAAGAGTTGAGAACAGTGGTTAGCGCCACAATCAGTGGTTGGTTGAGGCAGTCTGCAACATTATTGGTGCTACCCTTCTTGTACTTGATGTTCAAATGAAACTGTTGCAGATATGTGGACCACTTCTGACAACAATCGTTCTGCAACTTTCCTTGTGTCTGTATGAACTGCAGGGGTAGGTGGTCTGTGTGGGTGATTGTTTCCTTCCCAAAAATGTAATGCTTCCATTTTATACAAGCCTGCACAATGGAATACATTTCGTTGTAATAAGTGGGATACTCGCAGACTGTGTCGAACAATTTCTCACTGTGATATGCCATTGGATGCCCCTGTTGAGTAGGAACTGTGCCAATAGCATAGTTAGAGGCATCTGTCTCGATCTCAAATGGTTGTTGCAATTTTGGTAATGTGAACACTGGGGTAGAATAGAGGCGATGTTTCAATTCTACGAATGCCTTCTGTTGAGATTCCAACCACAAGAATTTTGCTTTCGCTCCTCCCTTGGTGACTTGATTCAAGGGCCAAGTCATTAGGGGAATTTTGAGATCTAAAATCGGCCTCATAAGGAAAATATAAAATAATAGTGGATATAATAAAATAAGATTTGATTACATCATCAAATTTAAGAGGGAAAAAAGGAAAAACTCTTTTTTCGACTCATATTTTCAACTTATCTCCCTATGGGTTTACTCAAA
The DNA here is from genome assembly GCA_034641835.2 of Pinus albicaulis. Lineage (NCBI taxonomy): Eukaryota > Viridiplantae > Streptophyta > Pinopsida > Pinales > Pinaceae > Pinus > Pinus albicaulis. The sequence continues at coordinate 349,688,547 of CM076584.1, forward strand.
TTTCAAGTGGAAACACTCGTTGGATGCAAAATTTTATTCCTCGTCTAATGATTACCCATGTTGCATACTTTCGATGGAACCTGCTACACAGAAAATGAGAAATACATGAAAAATGTGATTGTAAACACGTTTTTTCATGTATTTCTCATTTTTCGTGTAGCAAGGTCCATCGAAAGTATGCAACATGGGTACTCCTTGGATGAGGAATTAAATTTTACATCCAATGAGTACTCTCACTCAAAATTTTAGTAAAACCTTAGGGAGATAAGTTGAAAATACGAGTTGAAAAAGTAGTTTTATTATTTTATTTATTTTTATTGTTTTTAATTTTTTACTCCAAAAATGGTGAATCATCCCCCATGGTTGACATCATCATCTTGAATCCTGTTGGTTCTTATAAATTTTATTTTTGATGTACATTTTTCTTAGGAGGCCCATTTTAGACCTCAAAATTCCCCTAATGGATATGACAGAATCCCAACACGAACCTGTGGTAGAAATTAGCAAGACCCATAAAGTTGCGAAGCTCTGTTAGAGTGGTTGGGGCTAGCCAATCCCGAATGACTTGGACCTTGGTTGGATCCACATGCATCTCCCTTTCATCAATAATGTACCCCATATATTGAACCTGGGTCATTCCAAAAGTGCACTTAGCCAAATTGGCATAAAACTTGTGTTGCCGCAGTGTTTGGAGGACTTGTCAGATGTGGTGGAGGTGCTCTTCCCAAGTTTGGTTGAAGATCAGAATGTCATCCAAGTACAACACTACAAATGAGTTGGTGAATAGCCGCAAGATGTTTTCCATCAACCTCATGAAGGTTGCAGGAGCATTTGTCAACCCGAAAGGCATGACCAACCATTTGAAAAGTCCCTCCTTGGCTTTGATGTCAGTCTTCCACACATGAGAGGGTTCGATTGGTACCTGGTGATACCCAAACTTCAAGTTGATCTTGCTGAAATATTTTTCCCCTTTGAGTTGGTCCAGAAGGTCATAAATCCATGGGATGGAGTACCTATTCTGGACAGTGATTTTGTTCAACACCTGATAGTCAATACATTGTCTCCAAGTCCCATCCTTCTTTTGTACCAACACAACCGAGCTCCCACAGGGTGATGAAGTCGGCTAGATGTGACCTTTCTGCAACATTTCCTGAATCTTCCTCTTGATTTTATCTTTCCCCAGAACAGAGCATCGATATATTAGTTCGTTTGGTAGCGGCTTACCTGGGGTCAGATCAATGGGGTGCTTGACCTGACAGTGCATAGGCCTCCCCGTGGGTGAGGTGAAGATGTCCCCATACTCCTCCATAACCTTGTCCATTTATTATTGTCATGTAGAGGAGCCCTGTCTGGAGGTCGTGGCCACAGTTTTATTCTTGCCCTGAGGGCTGATCATTAGGAAAAAGAAACTCCTGGTTTTGGAAATGAGCTTACTGCATTTCTTTACAATAACCAACGAGCTGGAGGAAGGCAGTGGTACCTCTGGTATCCTGTACAGATTATTTCCTAAAGTAACAATAACAACACAAGGTCGGGACTCATAAACAACATGTCGCTTCCCCGAATATGGTTGGCGTAATACTACATCACAAACATCAAGAGGAGCAATGTCACATAATACCTCATCCGTGAAGGGCTTGATGTTGTAGGGAAGAAAACACTATTGGCTGATGTGAATATCCCATCCTTGGTGAAGACACCCAATCGTGTATGGTTGTGGGTGTGCAGTGGTCGGGAAGCCCAAGCTCTTCATGGCATCTGTTGAAATGAGGTTCTTTTGGCTCCCATTGTCGACAATGAACTGTATTGGGGAACCCTTTACCCACATCTGGGAGTGGAAGAGACACTCCTCCTCCTTTGGATCTTCCAGTTCCTCCTTCTGGGTCTTCGTATTGGCAACAGTGGAATTGGGATCTGCATCAATAATATGTTCCCTTTGTCATTCCCCTTGTCAGGTTCTGTTTCAAAGTTGGAGCATGCATCTGTTTTAGAAGCCATCATCTCGGCCACTAGCAACTGCTTGGCTTGACACTCACTTGTGTTGTGAGTGGAGCTCTTCTGGAACTCACACCACATTCCCATGTCCTTCTTTGGCTTCAAAATGTTGTTCTTTTCTTACGGCTTTAGAAGGTTGTCTTGGGCCACCATGCCTTGGATTTTTCCTTTGTTCTACGGTTTGGGGGCACCTTTACCTTACTTTTTATTAGTTTGAATTTATGCTCAATATTGGCAGCATACCGATATGTCATACCAAGTGAGGAGATGTCGAGGAACTCCATTTACTCTTGAATGTATCTCTACAGACAATTGTTATACTTTAGAACCAAATTTTTCTCTAAAGCTTTGATACCCAACTTTGTGCGCAGGGTATGGAACAGATTCGTCAAGTCATGCACATCTTGATCCCTTTGTTGCCACAACGTGGTCCATTGTATGTACTTGTCCTCATAGCTCCCCACAGGACAGTATTATTCCTTGATGGCATCTCAGAAAGAATTCCAAGTGGGTATGGCTGAGAACAGAAGGGGTTTTGTCTCATCCTTTTTCTCACAGTAGGTTTCCCACCAGTCCTTGATATGGGGGTTAGCTTTGAGGAGTGCAAAAATAATCTTCTCATGGTCGGAAAAGTCATGAATTGAGAAACATCCTTCTAATATATTCAACCATCTATCTACAACATCTGCATCTATTTGATCCTCAAATATGGCAATGTCAAATTTTACTTGTACCTTAAAGGGAGTCGCACCTCCAAAGTGTCTGTTGGATGAAGATGCATCGCCAGTGGGTAGTCGTTGAAGGATTTGGGTAAATTTATCCATCATCACATTCTTTTGTATTTCGAAGGCCTCCTCGAGAAATATTTTGATAGGATCTCCTGCTCCCTCATCTTTCTTTTCATCCCCCATGGGCAGCCGTTTGGGTTTGCGAGGCCGATCTTGCAAAGGTTCAACCAGATCGAGCCCTAACTCCTTATACCCCGACCTCGTTGGGGACATGAAAAGAAGGATTGAGAAAAAATAGACCTCTCTGATACCAATGATCCAGATTTATGCAGGAACGCAATAGAATACACATATAACCATAAATACGAAGATGCAGCGGAAATAACACTTCATTTAATTAATATCAAAGAACTAAAATTTCTTATAGACAAAATGAAATAAAATAGCTAGGGCACTGGTAGCTTATCTCTTAGAAGAGATGTGGTAGCTAGAGGCCTCTGAAATGTGTTAAAATGAGGTTTGAAGGCCTATTTATTATTTAGAAACAATGGAAAACCATACACATCCAAAACCCTAACCCTAGGAGATGAAGCACCAAAACTATGGGCCCCGTTTGGGTAAATTGGTGTTTCAACTTCCCATGGACATAAATTTGGCATACGATCTTCGTTTGACACACACCATACCTCGTTAGAAATATATATCTGAAGACTATAACTCTTCATGTGAGAAACATGGGTCCATGGACCCATTTTGCTCTTGGATTTCCCAAAAAACGTCGTTTAGGGCCTCAAAATGGCTCCGGGAGTTAAAGACTTGAAAACTTGCTAAAAATGGTAAGTTGTGCCGAAACTGAAAAACTGAAAGACAAAATGGTGGGGTCCCAAGTGGAACAAGCGGGTGGCCACCAATATCCACCTGGATCAAGTTATCAAATGATTATACAAAGTTGAAAAAAAATATCAATATCGGCCAAAGTCCATATAGAAGCAAGACAATTTAAAAATATTAAATCATGATTAAGTGAATCAATGCAATAGATTGCATGAGTACATGTAATAAATTCTATTGGGGGGTATGTTGGGCCTCCAAAATGTCTTCAAAATTTCATGCACTTTTACCTTCATCGCCACTATTTCACTCACATTTTGTAACTCTATAACCACATAACCCTACATTAGCCTCCATTCTCATGCTCATATGGGGTGACATTAGTGTTTTCCAAAGTTAATAATTTTTAGTATTATGAGTGAATTTATGATTAAAAGTTATAAAATTAACATATATTCATTTATACCTAAAGGTGGAATGAGTTTGGTGACATGTGTAGGTGATTAGGAAGCTTCCAAGACATCCTTATGTGGCTTCCAAGATTCAATTTCGAATTATCTTCAATATTTGGAGGATATTTGGATGGGGATCAACCATATCTCATGGAGGAGAGTCATGAATAAAGGGATATGTGTCTTATAATTAACTAATTGTTTGAAAATTTTATGGATCTAAGGAGAGAATAGTGGATCTCCATTAATAAGGTAGTTGCTTAAATTTTTGTATAAATAGGAGACACTTCTCCTTTCATTTGTAATCTTGAACTTTGTCATGTAAATTTGGGAAGTTTAGAATCATGGAAGGAGATGTGAAATTATCATGTAATGAGATAGATAGTAGTAGGCTTATATCGTAGAGTTTGAGTACGTAGTTAGAATTTTATTTGGAGATTGATGTAATTATTCTTTCATTTACACAAAAAGTCACTTTGAGTGTGCCAATTCAAGTTTGAGTGCGCTTATCATGGTGTTTGTATGATGTTGAAGAATGGAAGCCCCCCATCAAAACAAGCATATTTTGGTAGAGGTATCTTAGATTTTTTTTTTCATTATTTCATTCCATTTCAAGTATGCTTTAATTTCATGCAAGTGTGTGTAGATTAGTTTTTCAGTTCATGCAAGTAGACTAGTTTTTCAATTCTGCAAGTGTGCATTTCCATTCCTATAAGAGTTATTTAGATTAGTCATTTCAATTTCCGCAAGTGTGCTTAGATTATTTATTTCATTCCTTCAAATGTGTGCTTTCAATTATCGTAAGTGTGTTTTAATTTAGCAGGTGTGGGTGATTTTATTTCATAGTGCAAGTGCGATTTTTAATTCCGAAAGTCTGGTGTGATTTACTGCTTTCTAGATTAGATTTATTTTCATGGCGATTGTCATTTTTTTTATTTGATAGATTAAAATTTCTGTTTCGAAATTGGAAACCGATCTCTAGGACATATAGTGCACGTGTGCTTCACAAGTCCACGGATCACAGGGTTATAATTTATGGAAAGGAAATTAAGTAATTAAATTACATCAACAACCCGCATAGAAACATGTATAACCTCTCTTAAATATTTATTACACTCACTATGATAATATAATATCCAATCAAATAGTGCTGCACATTCCAATATTTTTGGAACTTGTTGTATTTCTTTGGTCATAGAACCAATGAATATGCCTATCAAGGTAATAGAAATAATTACTCAGAGCACTAAGTTGTATGATAGCAATAATAAAAATCTATGTAAAACTTCATTAACTGTTAAGTCACTAGGTAGAATATTTCAATTGCAATCCTCCTATGCAATTTATGCACTCCATTCTGATGGTATTTCAAGAATTTAAAATCAGTGCACAAAATGTATACCCCAAGAATATAAGATGAGGTTTGGTAGAATATATGCATGTAAAACCATGCACAGTATACATATTCAAACATTCTGAAATACCTACCAATTATCGCTCCAATTGGCATCAATATGCCCCAAAAAACAACATTAACCACTCGGTGTCTCTTTGTTCAATCCAGCCACAAAATAACCATTCATTTTCTTATGTAATCTAATCATTTAGTTCAGAAGGGTACCTAAGGGATTAAGTTAAAACTATGGTCTCGTGCCTTTACTGATGTAGGCATTCTGTTAGGTTCTAGTTATGCTTTATAGTGAGTGTTGGGTTCTTTCCTAACCTTAAATATGAAAAAAGTATTTTTTCACTAGTCTAATTCCATTTTCACCTATTAATGAAAATGGTTTATGTCTGCATTACATCAACCAAAGAGGAACATGATTGGACTAGTTTAGGTGCCACAATGCTAGGTTCTCACATGGTTGTGATTTCTAATGATTATTGGGTTCTTTCACGACTTTATGAGAGAGAAACTAATATTCAATCACTCGTTTGATTCTATTTTCTCATGTTAACAATTTTTTTTAATGTTTTCTATGCTTCGGCTAAGAGAGGAATATTGATTGATTATACTAGACTATGTGCAATGTTGTTGGGCTCTTTCATGAATATGCTCTCCAATTAGTATGGGTTATTTCACAACTATTTGTGAATGAAAATGTTTTTCTAGTATTGGAGTATTAACAATAAACGTTTATGTCTAGTGCCATCTGATCTAGGTGGGGCATTTATAATTTTCACAATTCTATTTTCATCACTCTATAGAGATTACATAAGAATTTGTTGTGTTTTAATTTTTATGATGCATAGTAAAATACTACATATGCTATTAAAAATATTGGGTTTATTTCCCTTCATTTAGGTAAAGTTTTTTGAATTGGAATGTTTCAAGATACTGATTATGATGCAGGGGCATTAGGCTCAAAAGTTAATTTGTACATAAGTAGACATAGGGGGTCCCATGTTCTTAAATATTCTTGTAAATATTAATAGTTTGAATAAAATTGGTAGGGAATTGTAATCATTCTCAAGTCATTTTGAGAACATGAGAAATTGGTTAAGATAGGAATAAGAAGAGTCAGTTTAGGATTAGTTCAGTTATTGAGTCTGATTTTAGGAATTGGGAATGCTAAGATTTGCTAAACTGTTTGGGGACCTGAATTGATTCAGGTCATCCTTGTGGTATAAATTTAATCCTGGAGAGAGAGTCAGGGAGAGGTAGAGAACTTCTTCAACAACAGAGTAGGAGGATAATGGCCACTGAACTGAATATCTGGCTTGTCATGAATTTGTAAGCGATTGCTTTTGAGGTTGATCGCCTGTATGTATATATATATATTTTTTTATGGAGAATTGTTTATAAATCCTGTGTGTGACTTTATGTCTTCTTGGTCGAATCGTATGAGGAAATTATCTCTTTTTAACTGTGCATTTGTTGTTTAAACTCTGTGTGGGGAATACCTTGCGTTTTTGTACGTTCGTTGATTATTTCTGTTCTAATTCTTTGTAATTATGTATAGTATGAATCTCTGCGTATGAAGCTAAAAGTGGAACCCTGTTGAGGAATCATGGTGGTGGGATTTGAATTCCAGGCAGAGACCTTCTTGTGATGAAGAACTAGCTTAGTTGTATATTTGCAGTCGTGGAATTATTTGGTTGAATATCTGAGGGGTATCTCAAGTACCGTGAGGAGAACTGATATATAAGTTGAAGCATCGATTCTAAAGGAATCGACGCTTTCAAAACCAGAGCATCTAGTTCAAGTGCTAGATATTTTCACCTAATAAGTGAAGCTGTGTATCGAGGTGAGTCTTCAATGGGAGAGCGAAAGTTGAGTTGATTATAAGGAGCGTTTAACCTTGCGAAGTCTCAAATAGAGCATTGATGGAATTAATGGAACTTGGAGCGTGGAAAGAGTGGAACCATGACCGAGAGGAACAGTGAATGTGGTTTGGAGTGAACAGTAAAGGCGGTTCTCAGGTTTGAATGCACCGCTTTCGTCGGGCAAGTGGTATCTGAGAATTGGGAGTGATTCCATAGAGCAGCCGACGCGTGGCATAGGCGGGACCCAAGAAAACCACTCTCATTGCACGCCATCGCACATTATCATCTGTGCATCTACGCCAAGCGATATCCGTTGGATCGTCAGGTCCGGTGCGACGTGTTGCCCGCCGTTGGATGGGGAAGGTCGATAGCGCTGGGCCCCAGTTCTAAATTGTATTGATTGAGACCTTTTTAATTAAGGTTTGTGAGGTTAATAGAGGATGTTGAATATGTGAAGGGAGTGTGCTACAATCATACACGAAGAGAATTTGAAGGTATGGCATGACATTTAACCATATTTATAGGTGTATTCCCGAGGCTTATACCAGGGGGTTAATTATAAGATGCGGGATGATTTGAATATGCATGAAATGGGGAAATGCCTCCATATGTGGATAGAGTGTCAAAATTTATTTGGATAAAAGTTAGTTGAGTACATAACATAAGGGCTTGGAATTAATATCTCAAATCTCAGAGATTTGAGATATTAACACTCTCATATTTAAGTGTTGAACTTGCCAGCCTTGAATAAAGGAAGGTTGTGAGATTGCCGGATTGGGAAGATGGTTGGGCAATGAAACCTTGAATACAATTGTACATACAAATTTGCTAAAAAGATGAGAAAAACGAGACTGGGGTGTTGGGATGTCATCAGATTATATCTTAGACTGAGTTGTAATAAGTAATACCAATTGTAAGAATGCTTGAATTGGAATGCTTTAAGATAGTTATTATAGCCTAGCCTGATTTGGAAATAGTAATGCCAATTATCAAGAATGTACACATTAGAATCACCTAGAAATTACTTTGCAAATATGGCCATGTAAGGAACATGTGAATTTGGAGCAGCAAGAGAGTTATTTATATGAATTTTGACTATACAGGGACTAAGTTTCAATGAATAATATCATCATAATGTTCAATATTTATATGGTTATTTGTTTCTTCCTTTTTGTTGTCCTTACTCATAGTAGTTTTTTCCCCATAACAAAATTACATTGATCTCCAACTCATGAAAGAGTTTTTGTTATTGCAGAGACTGGAGAGTTATATTTCCAATGTGAATATCTTCTGAGAACATTGGCACATGTTTCATAAAGCCTCTTGGAGAGATTTTCCTTTATAAAGAGGAGTAATATTAGCATCACAATAAAAAATCAATTTCATCAGCATGTCTTCACTGTAGTTTTTACAACCACTTCTCTTCATGTGGGTTGCTTTGCCACTAGATCTAGATTGTTATTTGCCTCTCCTCCCTTTTGTAAACTTTTGTCATATGTCCATATATTACAATGACAAGTATTGAATTCTCTTTTACCTGTCACTCCTATATTCCTTTACTACCTCTACCTCTCTATATCAACCTGAGCATAATGTAGTATTATTTGTGACTTAGTTTTCATGCATTGATCTACCTTAATATCCATGTTACCGTCATCTCCATGTTATAGGGAAAAATTTTCCCACCTAAGTATATCCCTTTCATTAGATAATTTGATCGATTGGTGGTTTTTATGCATTGATATTCTATATATTATCATTAATGTATTACTTATAATAGGGAAAATTTTGATCCACCCAATTATATCCCTTTTATTAGATAATGTTATCCATTGGTGTATTCAAGGGATAATAAAGTTGGTAATTTTTAGTGGTATCATAAACCTAATCCCTATCCCTTCGGCCCTGATATCTCTTCCTTTTACACTTCCTCTTTGTTGAATTCTTAAGGGAAAAAAATAAAACTCAGTGGTATCGTGGCATGTCCATCTTTATCACACGTGTAATATCGATCACATGAATGAAAAATAATCATGGAAGATGTATGGATGGATGGAAACTTCTTTATTTCTATCATGTAATATTTTTTAATTTATGATAAAACCCATGTTTGAAGACTTCAATGATAGATCCTCACTGCAAAAGTTCCAGGAATTGGTAAATTCTTCCTTGACAAGCCCCAATAAACAATCTCATTAGTTATAGTCATAGGGATTTCTCAATTTTTGTTCCTTGACACCAAACCAATAAATAAATATCATTAGTGTTAATTAGTGTAGGGTATTCATTTTATGATGATTAAATTATCTTTCATTTAGGATAATCCAATTATGAAGGGTAACGTATGATGAATTGGCTCTGCAACACCCTACCTCATTTCCATCCCCTGAGATCTAGCAAAAAAGTTTTTGTATCATTTACAATAATACTATAACCTTGTTTTTCACTATATGATATTAGCAGAAAATTACTCTTTATGTTCTTATATTTGTAACTATCATGATCTCCAACAAAGAATAAGGTTCCCAGCTCCAGTTCAAGCTTTCCTAGCCTTTGGACTGGCTGGTCTACCGAGACTTTCATACTATCTATAGAGATAAGCCATTTATGTTTAGCTGTATTTCCAAGAAAATTAGTAACTAAAGTAAGGTCTTAGTTCTCTCTTTAGTTCTATTTCTTCACCCAGATCTTGATTTTATTGATTTTATATGTCTCCTATGAGTAGGTGATAGTTCCTTTTTGTAGTTGATTTTGGCCAAATATAATATAATATATGCAATATAAGTTTCAGAGAGGAAATTTGAGAAACCAAAATAATATGGATTCCAAGTGTATCGAATTAAAAAGCATATCCAAATAATTATCTAAAAAAAATATGATATAAATGGCACCCATATCGAATTTACCAATATCTCACAACTTTTCTTCTTGCATAACATTTTGAAGAAGTCCTGAAACAAGCAACACACTCATACAAGGTGGTGTGAGAAATGTAACATAATTACTATTCATGTACTCAAACTTGTCCTCAACCAAGGTAATTGTTTCTCACGCTTCCAATACCACCAACTTATTGCTTTATTAGGCCTTCCTTCAGGTTGAGAATAACAAATTTATCACTAATATTTCATGATAACTTAGGAGTCCCCAAAAAAGGTATCATCGATAGTCCCAATTGCAAGAATCTGAGAGGAAAACAAATCTTGTATTTCAGAGTTCACTGTGTAGTAACTACCAAGTATGAGAAATGTTATTAGAGTGTTAGAATCTATGAACACACACATTCTTACGAATTGAAACTTTTTTGTCAATTTTTAAATGTTATTTTTACCTCCTTAGGATTGTTTCATATTTTTGGAATTTGATCCAAAATATTTAACAATGTGATGGAGGGTTGTTCTCATTCATGGTTCTATATGCCTAGATATCTTCAATCATTTCCTTATTCAATTTTTTCCTTTACTATTGATTAATATGAACTTGTAATATACAATCCTTCATATTTCCGAATATTTTACCCAAATCTGGCTTCTCCAGGGTAAATGTTGCTTGTATAGTGCATAAATTTATGGATTTTATGTTGTTTAACATCATATTTCAAGTCCTTATCAAATAATATTAATATTTCTCAGTAAAATTTTAACACTTTACATTTGTCTTCATCTATACGATCTTTCTCCATATGCTATCGACTTACGATGTTTCTTTTACAACATTTGGTGCAATTTCTAGTTAACATATAGATATATTTATAAGTAAACATGCATAACTTAATTTTATAATTGTTTTTATTTTATTTTATTTATCAATGCCATTAGTTGAATATGGTGTTCGCTATGAATAATCTAATATTATCAAAAACCCAAACCAATTTTATGTGCTCGTTATCAATAATATTAAGTTCCAGTTTCAATGAAAATGGGAAACCAACTGGTTGGCTATGAATTTTATGTATTCGATGCCTGGATATGAAACCTTTGATATGAAAACCCCACCCATAAAACCCCTATGAAAACTTCACTATGAACTAAGTTTCCATGAAAACGAGTCATTCTTACCCCACAAAATCTTGTTATGAACCTTGTTTCCATGAAAACTGATTATTCTTACTATGATGAACTATCCACGAAATATGGATGTTCTAAACTATCAATGAAACTAGTTTTTGGTGCCAATTTATTGCCTTTGGTGGGAGTGTTTTGGTTAGTTTTGGGAAAAATTCCTATATGGTTAGATATTTTTAATAGTTTGGAAATTTTATATATATTTCTAGCTTCTACAATGGATAAAATATCATTGGAGAGAAATTGGAGGCTCTTGAAGAGGCAAGCAACAACTAAATCACAGTTGAACTATGCAACTTCGGATAATTCACAGGTCATTTGGGTTTATATCTATCTTATGTACATGCATTTTTACATATCTAGACTCATGTTACAACAGTGAAAAAATAGATGCAACTTTCAGTATATAGCAGCTCTGTGTATACCTAATACCTTAGTGTAGCCAGAAAGAGAATACAAATGTGCGTTAAGGACACATATTAGTAATGATGCATCCCATTTGGCTACAATTTCCTTACATTTATTTTATATATTGGTGTACAAGGGTTTGAATTTATGGGTTTGTGTTTTATTGGAAAAATTGAAAATTTTGATTCAAAGCTTTGAAAAAAAGAAGAAGAGAACCATGGCGAGTGTTCCTAATTTTATTTCAGTTTGTCTGCAAAAAGTGTGATTACATTGATTAGTGGGATGTGAATATCCTTAGGGTTTCAAATTGCATGGTTTCAGTTTTATTTATTGTCTTTCTCAAGTTCTGAGGTTTCAATTGCCGATGAGAGATCACGACTTCTAAACTTGTGTCTTCATAGTAGTTATCTATATCAGTTCCTTCTTAAAATACCCTGGAAAAATATGTTGAATGTGATTGGTAGAGTCATTAATCCTAGTACACCGAGCTAGGAAGATGAATACCATTTTTATTCTCTAACATTATGAGGGTTTTTTTTGCAGAGTCTACCATATGAGGGTCTATATTTTGAAGGATATAATTTTGTTACTCCTAATGTGAAATCAAACCATAGTTTTTAATGTGTGGTTATATGGGTTAGAGGGGATGAGAATGGTTTTTTAAGTAATGTTATCTTTCATCTGGTATAGGCCTTAGGGTGTTTTCCTGTAGTCGTGGTGTCTAGGTGTTTGGAATTTGAGTTGTTGGGGCTAATGGAATTCAAGGTGGAGGTGTTGGAGTAGATATTATAACTCTTCCAAAGCCCTCATATTGTAACTGAAAGGGTTTTGTGTGTAGTGTATTTCTCCCACTTGTGACCTCAGTAGGAACCTCTGGTTATGGAATTTTATCTTATAAATATAACGATCACTAATGTTTTGAGTTTGAGTGATTGAGGATGGCCATAAGTGTTCCCTCAAATTGGAAGTTTAGTGTTGGAATTTAGTGTGGATTTTGCATTCAAGAATCATATAGAAACTAGAATCTGAAAGTCACATTCCAAAATAATCTTATTTGGGGGAATCACTAGTGGTTATCGCTACATATTTTCGAAGTTGGAAATTTGCTCCAAATCATAGCTAATATATTGTACCACAGGTCAGGAACACAATGGAAAGGAAATTTTCTTTGCAATTTATCCAGTTAGTGATCCATATATATAAGAAAAACATTAATAATTTGATATATACTAGTTGGATTATTCATATGTGATAATGGACCCAAATAGTAGTTCTTATCTGAAGAAATGCTCATCAGACTTGGGCATTCTTGACATCATGGACCTCCAACCCTGGAATTATTCACTTAGCCTTCTACATTATCCGGTTATGTACATGTATACAAGGATATCCTATTATTGTATCATTTTAACTTCATTTCATTTTATTCTAGATCACTTATCTTTTCCATTTTCTAGGAGTTTTTTTTGAATTCCCACATTGTAGAAGTAATCTACAGTTTGATATTTTTAGCATGTAACTTAGTTCGCATGATTGTGCCTAATATTTCGTTGAAGGTTGAAAAATAATTTTACTATGGTGTTAATTCTATGGTGATGTTTTATTTTCTTTGTTTATTTCGGTTATATGACCACATAGTGGCCATTATTGCCCAATTGAAGAAAACTTGTTTGAGTTTCTCGCTTTTATGGGGAAAAGTAGCATTGACAATATTGTTGATGTTAAGGTATATATCATACAAATCCTTTATATTTTACTTTATTTTTTATTCTAGTTTTCATTGTATTTCAAGTCTTATACTTTGCATTGTATCTTATTTCTTTTTTAAAAAAGGAACTCAGTATTGATGGTAAGAATTAGGAATTGAAAAAAGAGGAGAAAAATAACACTAGAGTGAAAAAAAGAAAATTAGAGAGAGAGAGAGAGAGCGAGAGAAGAGAATTGGTCTAGTGGTACCCGTAGAGTCAATATCCTGCATAAGACACATACGGTGAATTCATCTGCAATGCCTTGGCAACAAAATTATAGATTTTTGAAGTGATGAAACAATATTTCATTTGTAAATTGTACTCCAACCAATATTGATTTGGAAATTCATATTGTAATACTTGACATTTTATATAATTAATTTTTTTGGTTGAAATTTTTTATAGTTCCACTTGTTATTATTTAGTATTTTAATTAACTTATGTAACTTTGTGTTTTCATATTGGATGAACATGTACATTGTATAACATTTTTTTTGAAGTTTAGTTGCAAAATCATACTAATTAATTTATGTTGATTAATAATGAACACACTACTAAATTAGTAGTTTATATTGATTAATGATGAACACAAATAAAATGAATATATGACCAAATTAGTTGTTTATAATAATTTTTAATGAAAGTAAATGAAATGAATATAAACTACTAAATTAGTAATTTATATAATGAATATAAAACTACTAGAAAAGATAAATGACCACTACAAATGATAAATTTGTGATTATAAATTATGACTAAATTTTGCATATATACGACTATTAGTAACTAATTTACATTATCTTATAACACTACCAAAATTTAGTCATATTTATTTGGTCATTAATATGTTTCAAACGATGGCTAAAATTTTCATATATATGACTATTAGTAGCTAATTTACAGTACCTTATAACATGACCAACATTTTGGTCCACTTTTGTCATTAATTGGTTTTCTCGGGTGATCATTTAGCAATATATTTTGTTGTATATTTGGTCATTAATTGTGGTTATTAATGACTAAATCAATGACTAAATTTATGACTAAATATACTACTAAACAATAAAATTGAGATAACCAATTAATGACTAAGCTACAAACGACTTAAAGTTGGTCGCATTATAAGATAGTGTAAATTATCTACTATTGGTTGTCGAATGAAAAATAGTCATCTATATGAAAATTTTAGTCGTTTTTTTAGTAACTAATTATCCATTTTGTACTAGTGTGACATGGCACTTGTAGCGAGAATGGAGGGCACACGGAAGAAGGAATTAAGTAAGAAAAATTGTTTCAACTGTGGCGAGATGGTTCATTTTTCAATGAGATGCCCGATGAAGAAGAAGGGAGAAGACGAGAAGAAGACACATAAGTAGATTGCAGGTGTCGCCACTTCTGCTGATATAGATGATCTCTCTAGGAGGTTGGAGAAGGAGGAGTTTTATTTGATATCTCATTTCTCGAAGGGTACCATCGACGAGGTTGCATGGCATGTGGACAGTGATGTTTTTAAGCATATGACAAGGTAAGAGGAGATGTTCAAGACTCTAGATAAGTGAGAGTCAAATTTGCACATGGTGTTGGGCGATAAGAGTCAGAAAGAGATTAGAGGATTAGGTTTCGTTCGATTCAGGATGGATTCATGTCAGATGACATGAGTTCAGGATGTATTATTTGTAACATGACTCAGATACAACATGATGTATGTATCAACAATTAAGCAGAAGGGGTTTGAGTTATCTTTCCATAGTGGGAAGGAGAGAATAAGGAATAGGGGCTCTAGCTTCATAGGTGTTGTGATTAAATTTAGAGAGCATGGTCTATACAAGATGACGGGAAGAAGAACAAGGTACAGGTTCCAGAGAAACCGGTGTAGGTTTCAGAGGAAAAGGTACAAGTTCCAGAGAAGTGTTGTCATTATTCTATACATGGTTCCAGCTAACTGATGTTGGCATAGGCTTATAATCGCATCTAGCTCATGTTGGCATTGATGTCAATCCTATGTAGACTAACTGATGTTTGGATGTCTTTCTTGTAGCATGGTTTCAGTTAGTTGAGTTGACATTTATATGGTTGTGTCATTGATCTCAATCGTATGATGTCACACTCATGATGGTTAGATGATTGAATTGGTAGGTTTGATGGTTTGTTGATTTTTCTATAAGTGGATCATGCAAATTTACATGTGATGGAGACGATTAGTAGCACACTAGTTCAGTTGGAAACTAGGTCTTCATCTAGGTCCTGATGCTTGTGCTTATAGATGTGACTTGTTGCAGTGTGACATACTTATGTTTGATGATGGATGTGTGCTACAGGGTATTGCAAGTCTATCAAAGGTGTTTTGTCTTGTGGAGATGTTTGTTGGAGAGTGGAGGAATTGTTGGGACTCTTGCAAACCCTTTTTGTTGAACTTCTTGGTCAACTTAGAAGTCACACCTACACTAGTAGAAAATGTTGAAATTAGTGACTAGGTGACTAAAAAAATTTAGTCACTGCAATTATTTCAAGTGAATTACTACTAAATTTAAGCAATTTTAAGTGACCGAACTAAAAATGACTAAATTAAACGACTAATTTAGTCTAGAGATAAAATATACGACTAGATAATAAGTGACTAAACTAAAAACAACTAACTTAAATGACTAATTTAGTCTATGAATAAAATATATGACTAGATAATAAGTGAAAAAATTAATAATGATTAACATAAATGACTATTATAGTCCAAGAATAAAAATATGACCAACTAACAAGAACAACAAGTATATGAATTAGTCATTTATGTTAGTAATTTTTAATTGTGGCGGATAATTGTTTTCAAGCCAGCAACTATAAATTGTGGAATACCATTTAGTTTGGAAATTATCTCTTCCCAAGTCTTAATTTGATTTCTCCCTCATTTTTTTTGTCAAAATACATTATCCCACTGAAGGGATGCATGCCCTTTCAACTTTGTGAATATATGCTTCACTCTCTCGAGGTCCTCAATTTCTTAAACTCTAGGGATTTCTCCATATTCCCAATCTAATAAATTATTTATTATTATCTCCCATGGGGCCTCTAATTTTCATTCTTCATTACTCACATCATGAATATCTACAACAACCCCTATTTTCTTAGCTTCCTTCATGGAATCCATTATACTTAACATGGACCTCAACATCTAGGTGATTTTATTTGTAGCTATGTTTCCCTCTACCCTATGCTTGTATTCCTAATTCCTTATGTTCTCTTTTGCAATTCTCCTTATTATAGATCCGCCAAACAAATTCTTTTTAATGACATTGTTCTTCAATTTATATTTAGGTCTTAAACCTACTTTGATACCAAAATAATGCAACCTAGATTAATATTTGCATAGGAAACAATAATAATGGTTACAAATCCAGTTCAAATAGAACACATGATAATAAATTAAAAACACACACAAAGTTTTGTATTCTAAACAAAATAAAAAATGACTTTACTCTTAGAAAAGCATGGAAGCCATATCAAGAACCATTTAATTCTTGTTTTGGTTAAGATAACTTTTTACACTCAACATTTCATTATAATTTACACTCTAAATAAATTATATATATATATTACAATATTTTAAATTTCAATAAACCAGATTTTAATCAATCAACCACTTACAAACTGTAATAATTATAAATAAATAAAATAGTAAAAAACTCTCTGAATTTTATAATAAAAAGAAAATAACCAACCAAAAAATAAATATGATCACAAACACTCTCATATAAATAATTTTCCTCAACAAATTCAAATTTCCCTCTGTCCATTTTCAAATTTCCCTCCATAATCTTAGTCGATGACTTTACATTGATGAAATCATCTAAACCATCAGGGAATTTGATAAATCGGACCCTAATAGTATGCCTCCATGAAATCCTCTGATGTCCACCATTATTCCACAACGGCCTCAGAAAAGATGACGAAGATGGAGGCCATGAAAAACAATGGAAAGGAGGTGGATAAGGATCCGGCGGTGGTTTTCCTCTGGCGATCACGATGAATTTCCTAGATGATAGTAGAATCAATGAAGAAACCCTCGATGGCATTGCCTTCGTCTAGTATGTGGGAACATAGAATCAGCCATGATTGTGCTCCTTCATTCCCTTTCTTATCTCCTCAGGACGCCCAGAGGAGGCTTCAACCATGGAAATTGATCCTCTGCCTCGGCTTGTCTGACAAGGCCGTCAATTCCACCCTCACCATGGATTTAGGGTTGCAGCTCCTCCATGTCCACACAACCAGAGCCGAGGAGGTGGTTGATATTGTGATGGAATTGTTGCACACATGCTTGTTTTTGAAACAACGCTTTTCCAGCTCGAGTTGGATTGTATTGCTCCAGCTCTAGTGCCAAGGTACCCACCACCATGGTCTCATGCTCAGGATCACTGGCTGACTAACCTCGGCCTATGCTCTTACCACAAAGATCTTGGCATCCAAGATGACAGTCCTCTATTAGGGTTGCGAAGAGGTATGCGTTATTGATAACTTATTTTTATTTTTTAGAACTCTTTCCTCTGAAAAAATAATTTTTCAAGTCAACTCTCTTGTGGCATTTGAGAATTAATGAACCCAAAAAAAAATTCTAGAACATTGATTTTTTTTTTTGGCATTTGAATGTTGGATCTGTGTACATTTATGAAAATTCCCTAACAAACATTATCTTTAAATTAACACTACCGAAGGGTAATTTTCAATGACCTTCCATGATTTTTTTTTGAAGGACGGGCACTAACCAAACATTTCAAGCCATGGAGCATTTCTTTGGCTTTAGAATGATGGATCTAGAAACATTGCACTCATAGGAATTATATCATGACCAATGTCATCTCAATGTGTATAACATTTACATAATTCTTTTCCTATGCTTGGGGACATGAGTGTGATTTTAAAATTCCTTTATGTGAAGGGAAAATTTGTGAGAGGGCACAGATATTTCCCTCCAGCCACCAAATAGATGGATAATTTTAATGGTTTTCTTTCGACAAGTGACCTTCTGTCACTCCACTGTGCTGTGACAAAAGAAACACTACAGATTCTCAATCTTGAAACTTTCCAACACATAAAGACAGGTAATGGATCTATATTATTTCAAACTATTTCTATTTGGCACTATTAGTTTATTACATTCTCCAGAACATAGTATTCAAAACCAGAACTAGTGACTGGACTAGTCCACATATCAAATTGGGTTTCAAACTAGAACCGTTCAAACTAGGATTGGTTAGATCTTGTTAATTTTAGGTTAACATGTTATTTTCTTAGGGAAGTTACTTCAGGAATCCATATTAGCCTGATTTTCCATTAGCAATCACATAATATATCGTTATAATGACAGTAATTGAAGAAAGAACATAGATGAAAGATGCAGTAGACAATCCAAGACAAGAGTACACAAGGATATGGCACAAGCCAGGGAAAAAACCCCAAGATGTGGAAAACCCTTGATCAATTCATCTTATTATTAATATCAAATGTTCAGCAGAGAGAGAAAGTACAATAATTTAAAGTCAAAATGACTTGCCAATTTGAAGATCTAATATGACTACCCTTGGAGAATTGAATAGCCCAAAACTGAAATTTCATCATTCTGTGAATAGTAGTAAGCTAAGATCTGGTTAGGGTTTCTTACAATCCACTATTTTTCCATTCAATTGATTAAGAAACTCTCCTTTCAACTGCAAATTTCGTTGGAAAACAATAGGTTGTCCATTGCTAGCCCTTAGAATTGATTTGAACCCAAGATAGCATTCTCAACCCCTTTATATAACCTGGTGCATGCCTATGGACCTATTTGGAGTAATGGCTCTGAAGTGCAGACATAGATGTTAGGGTCCCGTGATTTGGCTGATTGGAAATCCAAATGACAGTGTAACATCAAACCAAGCTTTAGAGCCCAAGGACCTAGCCTTCATGGACTCAGAGAGGGCTCTCTCTATATGTGTAAGGGATATTTGTTTGTTTGCTTATTGTGTTATGACTTTAGGCTAGTTATGAAGTAAGTTTTTTGGTTTTTTTAAGTTGTGAGGGATGAAAATGATCAAATATATAAAATAGATAACAAGATGATAGATTAACTGGGCTATGGGGTCAAAAGGTCAAGAAAGCTATTAGATGACGATACAAGGCTGTTGAAGGGCCGATTTGATTCAAGGTAGAAAGGATCTTTGGGAAAAATGGAGTAAATGGACATCAATTTTGTGAACAACAAAGAGTTTCAAGCATAACTAGTTCAATAGATAACATAAACATGGTAGGGAAAACCATTAATCATGAAAAATGTAACTATAAGCTAATCAATACATAGAAATAAACATTCAAGCCATGCATAGAAGTATAAGACCCTCTAACTTTGGGAAATGGCTTTCAGACTTTGGGGAAAACACTTAAGGAAGAAAAACAACTCAAAACACTATGCCGGAATGCCTAAACACAGTACTTCAAGTTATTGGGCACTTTGAACAACAAGATTTGCATAGTTTTAGGCAAAGGGCTAGATCGAAACTAGGCCTCCTTGGTTCAAACAAAATGATAATCAAATCAATCAAAGAGAAGTTTCATGGATGGAAATATAGCTAGCCATAGGTAAGCAGGGCGTGCCGTAAGTCCTTAGCATGTATAGAAATATGAATGAAACAAGCAACAATATCCTCAAGTTGTTAAAGAGCAGTTAAGAATTCTTTAATGCAACTAAGGAAGAAGAAAACATGAAGGCTATGAAGATTCAGGAAATTTGAGGTGCCTCCATGGGCATATCTCAATTTTTTTCTCTACTGATCTATAGCAAGCAAGAAACATGTATTCATGAATGAAAACTAGAAGACAACAACAAAGCAAGAGACACTATACCATTCTACCAAGTCATGGAATCCATCAACAATCCTTCTTCATTCATCCAAGAACATCCAAGAGTCAATCCAAAAGCATAACACAAGTATTTCCTTCAAAGCTCATATGACCAATATATTGCTTCTCTTCTCAAGTTCAACCTTGTTTTACAATGAAAGCCTTTGGAATATATAGGCTCAAGTGAGGAAAACCTCATGGTTCAACTTGCTATCCTATTGGCCTAATCAAAATATCTAAACTTGTCCTTGAGGCTTTGCAAAGCCCAAGGCACAAAAATATCTCATAAAATATCTAAAAAATGCTAAAAATGGGAAATATATTGACTTTGCATCATTTTCCATGTGCAAAAATAGCTAAACGCACATTTGGAAAAAGCAGATTTTAGAGGTTCAAAAATTACAAAAATACTTCAAATTTTCATCAACAAAAGGTCCCCTGACTTGCCGGAAACATTTGGCAGCCTTCCCGGTGTCGAAACGAGGCTCATGATAGCTCGTTGGAAAGCTCGGAGTGTCTACTTTCCGGTGCAACTAAAATTTCTCCAATCTGATGCCTAGAAGTCCTCCAAATCGGCACCTGTGTGTAAAAAGCCAGAAAATTACAGTCTGCTGATAGACCAGGCAGAGTGTGCAAAAAGAGAGGCTTTTTCGCTATTTTGAGGGGGAAAATGACCTCCAAATGTTCTGAAAATTGCTGAGGGCATGATCATAAAATTATGGCATCCAATGATACCATTCTTCTTCCTTGATGAATCCTCAAAATGAAATGGCGAATTTATGAGTTTTTGATCAAAAACTCAAAAATGCCAAAAAACGAAAAGTTGTCAAAATGGGCCCAAAATTGGTGTGCATGACCCTCAAGGGTCCTGGGAAACATGCTCCGAAACTGAAGCCAAAATGTCAAGTGCTGATGTGCCTTTCCTCTCTTTCCGTGCCAGGCGCTTCCCCTTTGCTTCCTTCAGTTTCTCTTGAGTGGCCTTTAGCTTGCACCGGGCAAACTGATTTAGCTTTTGATAGTGTTGTGTCATCTTCCTTTGCAGCTCAAAGTCTCTGTTTGCCTTCTCAAGCTTCATCTCCAAATGTTTATTGGCTCTTTTTAGCCATGCCTCCTTATTTCTTTCAATTTCTTGCTCAAGTAGTGTAGTGAGGGGAGTGGATTGAAGATGGGCTTGTTCTTCTTCCTTTTGCTTTTCCAGGGCTCTTTTAAGCCCTATGGTTCTAGGCCTCTTCCGCCTAGGTTGGTCTTCTTCTTCACCCTCATCAAACTCACCGATGAGCTCCTCTATCCTTACTTGTGCTTTAGCAGCCTCATTCTTGTATTTAATTGCCTGTGCTTCATAAACTGCCATATGAACATTCATTTGTCTATTTTGGATCTCCAAGAAATGATTGAAGTTCTTTGCCCGATGAAGGTCATTCTCCAATGCTTCAATTTGGCCCTCTCTATGGATTAGAAGGTTCTCTAGAATGCGGGCTTCATTATCGTTGTCATCACTTTGGATTGGGATGATAGCCAATGCACCTCCATGTTCTTGAATTTCTCCTATCTTGCCTTTCCCTTCGCCCTTGAAGGCTAATCTTGCACTCTTCCTTCTTGGCATGCTAGTGAGAGGTTTATTGAGCGATTTTCTTTTGCTCTGGATAGCTCTTTTTACTTTTGGAGTAACCACCTTGAGCATTTGCTTCTTTGATGTCTTGGGCTTAGTCTTCTCGGGAGAGGAAAGCATGATTTCTTTGCCCTTGTCACTTTGTTTGTCACCTTTCGAAAAAAGATTTTCCCCTTGAAGCTGCTGTGCAACTTGAAGAGGCTGCAATGTATCATGAGAGGACTACTGTATGTTATATGGAGGCTACTGCTGCTCACCTTCATCATGTTTCTCAAACTGCTATCCCTGTTCATCACTATCAAGCTGTTGCTCTACCTCAATCCCTTGTTCAATTTGTGTTTCAACCTACTACCCTTGACCATCAAAATCAAGCTGTTGCTGTGCTTCAACTCTATGCTCACTCAGTGGCTCATGCTGCTGCTCACCTCCATCACTATCAAGCTGTTGTCCTTCATCACTTTCTTCATGCTTGTCCTCCTCTTTTCCTAGCTTTTCATGCCCCTCCTCCTCTTGTTGTCTTGACTGTTCTGTCGTGATCCTAAGCCTTCTAGGAGTAGGCCTTCTGGATAAAGGTAAAGGGAGATGAATAGGTGGGGTGGGAGATATATGGACTGGAGGAACAGTGGAGAAATCTGGGTGACTGATAAAAGCATCCCAAGAAACCCCTTTCTTCTTCAGCTGATGAAGAATGATGATTTTGATCAGAGAATGATGGAAAAGAGAAGCTATTTGCAGAGATGGGGGCTTCTTCTGGACTAAGGATGCCATTTTCTCAATGCTATTGTACAAAAAGTAAGGGAGATTTAGCTTCCTAGTTCTAGTGAAATGCATCAATAGTCGGACATGGTAGGCATAAACTCGAGTAAATCTCCCTTCACAAGTAAAATACTTCATTATGATCTTCATTAGAGGAGCATAGCTGGCAAGAAGATGAGAGAATGGAAAAATAGCAATACATGTATCTCTGTGTTCGGGCTTGATGAAAGGCTTGTAGTCATCCAAGTCTAGATGGGCCTACTTGAACCATTTCTCGCCAAGATATGGGATTTTGGTGGCTTTAGATACCGACCTCGGGGAAAACTTGAAATCAAGGTCTGATACCTGGAAATGTTTGCTTTGGAACCTCAAGGCGCATAGGTGTGTCAAGGGTGAGAAACTTTTGACCTCCTGTACTCTCTGGCAGAAATCCAAACAACCTACCTCATGAAAATTGAAGAGGATGGATGGATGTGCATTGACCTCCTCAGTAGAAATTTGCTCATATCTCTTGTGTAAACCACTTCTGATGTCTTTCCTGGGTGGCATTTTGGGCTAAATATGCTCCTAAAGCACCAAACTGCCTCACTGTCTCTAAAATGCCCTTTTAAGCTAAACTCTTCCAACCCACTGTTTTGATAAGGAAACAATGTCCTTGGATGCTTGTGCAAAACGTTCTCTCTTAATACAAAACCTTTGCTCCTTTAAAATGTAGCCTTCCCTCCTTTGATATGGATTTCAGGCAGCAGACCTTTTTTTTTTTTTTTAAAACACAGTGAAAAGAAGATAGGCTGTTAAGTGAAATTGTTGTGTATAGTGACCAAGTCACCTTGCTTTGTGATGTTTGGAGCTCAACAATGTATTTTGTATCTTTGACCAATGGTAAAATTTTGAACTTCACAATCCTGCCCTTGTCTAGTATGCCAATCAATCAACAAAGCTCATACCATATACAGTCACCTTAAGTGCAGACACAGTCAATTTCACTGTCTTATAGAATAAAGGTGACAGAGTTTAAAAATGCTCCAAAAATTTTCAACAAAGCCTGTAAGAGTTTTATCTGTCAAACAACCAAGGCTCCCTTTTCAATATGGAATCCCTGTCCCTCGAGAAAAATGCCTTTGCAACCATCTGAATATCAACCTTTGACAAATGAACTTTGAAGAACAAAAAGACAGTCAATTAGTATACACAAAGAACAACTGTCTTTTTCTGTGGTTGGTAGGGGTAACCTGCCCTTTGATATTTTGAGGAATAAAACACCCTTGTCTTGTTAGAGGAAAGTGAAAACACAATTTTTAGTTCAACACATTCTCTTGCCCTATAGGCGCTTCACCAGTGTATTCAGCACTCCAACACAGTTTTGAACAATGGATATTTACAGAGCAAAAACACTGTTTATATATATGGTGACAGAATTTGAAAAGTTTTGTATGCTGTGGTAACAAAAATTTATAGCAGTTCAATGTTGAGAAGCTTCCCTTTAAAAAACACTAACCCCTCAGATGCAGTCCACCAATATGAAATGATATATAAGCTCAGTCAAACAAAGGGGCAGAACACAGTCCAAGTTTTGTTGTGTTTAAAGGACAAAGTTGGCATAGTTTGAAATGCTTCTGTGGTGGTAACAAAAGTCTCCCAGCAGTCAAAAATCCACAAGCCTGTTTTTAAATAAAATACCCTATTCCTCTTTAAAACAGTCACTTTACATAACTATTTGAAACCTGATTTCTTTGGCCTCCAACCTTTATCTATCAAACGTGAATTCAAGGGGGAGTTGTGTAGAGTACCTCAAAATATGGTGCAAAACCTTTTTCGTGAGTTGAAATCACGTTGGAGGAAGTTTGGAAGGCGTTTTAGAGGTCGGAAACATGCACGACACTCTCAGGAAGAAGAACGCTGCGCAAGATTTGGTTGCCGGGTCGGTGTCGGGCGCCCGTGACCCGCGGCTATAGCAGCGCTGCACGCGGCTACAGGAGTGCCGCGTGCCTTTGTTGCACAGTGCAAAAAGTTTGCCCAGGAGTGCCGCGCACTTTTCCAAGAGTGCCGCGCGGTGCTCCAACTCTGAAAACTCTGAAATTTGACTTGAAAACCTCGTTTCTGACCTTGTGAACTGAAAAGGGATGTTTTCTCATGATTTGGAGCTTGTAAGGGGAAAAGGCAACGGTCTTTTAAGTCTTTGAAATGCAACAAGCTGGAAACCCTTAATTTTGGTCTTGAGAGAGTTTTAGAAAACTTTTGTTTCTTAACCACGGCCTTGTTTATTTGAAATGAAACAAAACAAGCTTTGAACGTGTGGTGTAAAGCCCATACTTTGAAACTATTGGTGGAAAAAGGTCTGTGTTTTTTATTTGAATAGTAGTGAGGGTTGTGACTTTTTCCAAAAGCCACTATATCCACTGTATTTGACATAATTGAAATGGGACTTATGCCACTGTAGACACCTTTAATGGTGTTATTCTCAACATGTACCAGCTGCTCAATACTAAACAGATGAGTTTGTGAAACACCTTAGCCCCTTTGCAAGGAGAAGGATTAACCCTTTTTTAGACCCAATCTGACATTTTTTGCTGTTGATGCTTTAGATGAAATGATGCCCACTGTGAAACTGATTTTGATAATAGGTGCAAAATATCAGTTGCACTCACCTATGTTTATCCTTCTCTGTCTAAAAAAGGGCGCTTTTCCTAATATTTCCTTTTTACTCACAATGCACTGATGTGGTATCTCTGGCCTCTTAATAATGAACAGGTCTATATCTGTTTTGAAAACCTCTTCAAAATATGAGAGTATGCCAAAGTCCTTTTATACTTTATGAATCTGTATACTAGCTGCAGTATCTCTTGGAGAACTAGGCTCAAATTTTCTTTGTCAACTTATGATAAACCTATTTGAAAGACACCCCTTTTGCAAGTAGAAATACCAGTACTCCTTAAAAAATACTCATCATTAGTTCTTTGTCTGTGAAATGACACTGTAGGTTTTAACCCTGAACAGAAATTATCTACACACGAATCTTATAACATAAAATAAACAATAGCGAGAGCATAAAACATAAAACAGATAAAGACAGAGATTTTCCCCTGGATCCCAAATCGGGACGACCAGCTTGATTTTTCATTATATTCCTTTTAGTGTTACAACACATATATATACATGCCAAAGCATACATAAACCCAATCCATAAACCCTGTATTAGAACATAACCGTAGTTCCCTTGACCGGATCTACAAAAATACCAGGGGCCGAAAACCATCGTACCCCAAAACCATGTGCAAAACCATGCACAAAACCATGGACGTGGACTACCCACCGGAAATTAAGGACCAAAAATTTTCACTGGGCCGCTGCCCCGGACCCCGACAGGGGGGGCTACCGCCCCCCCTGTGACCCCCCCGTTGCGCCCAGTGCAAAGGGGGGGCTATCGCCCCCCCGCGCGTGCTTAGTCATGGAAATAATATAACACATACCCAACATTCTCCCACTTGTTGTTTTCTTTCCACAGGGGGTCACAAGAGAGCTTAGTCATTGGCCCAATTCTTCAACACCCATTGTTTCTCTACACCAAGAGAACTTCCGAGTGCTCACAGACTTTGTTAATGCATATGCAACATTCTTCAAAGTGTCCACCTTTACCAGCAACACCCTTTTAGCCTCAACCATATCTCTAACAAAGTGATATTGAACATCAATGTGCTTTGTCTTTGAATGATAAGCAGGGTTCTTAGCCAAGAAAATTGCACTTTGGCTATCACGGTCTATCCTTATAGCTTGCTGTACCAACCCCATACTTGAACACAATCTCTGCAACCAAACTGCTTCCTTGCTTGCATGAGTGGTTGCTATGTATTCTGCCTCTGTAGTTGAAAGAGCCACTACAGACTGTCTTTTACTCATCCAACTGACTGCGCCTCCAAATAGGCTAAACACATATCCACTTGTAGATCTTCTTTGGTCCAGATCTCCAGCCCAGTCTGCATCAACAAAACCACGAATGTCCAACATTCTTTCCAATCCTGGTCTTCCCTGGTAGCACAAGCCATAATCACTAATGCCACGTAAATATCTGAAAACCCGCTTCACTGTTGTCCAATGCTCCTTCCCTGGGTTTGACATAAACCTGCTCAATACTCCCACTGCATGTGCAATGTCTGGTCTAGTACAGACCATTGCATACATCATGCTACCCACTGCACTTGCATATGGAACACGGGACATATCCTCCTCTTCTTCTTGTGTCTTGGGACACTGTTCAGCAGACAGCTTTGCACCTACAGGAATAGGAACACTCACCGGTTTACTATCCTGCATATTGAACCTCTGCAATATAGTCTCGACATACTTCCTATGGTTTAACCAGAGCTTCCTCTTTGCCCGATCTCTCTTAATTTCCATGCCCAAAATATAGTTTGCAGCACCAAGATCCTTCATGTCGAATTTGAAGAACAGTTGGGTATTCAAATCTTGGATAATTTCTTTGTCATTTCCAATCAACAACATATCATCCACATACAAGACCAAATAAATAACACGGTCACCAATTAATTTAAAATAAACACAGTGATCCTCCTTGCTTTTGGTGAAGCCAAGTCCCCGTATATAGGTATCAATTTCTGATACCACATCCTTGGTGATTGTTTTAACCCATACAGAGACTTCTTCAACCTGCATACCAGTTCTTTCTTACCCTTCACCATAAAGCCTTCGGGTTGCTTCATGTAGATCCCCTCTTATAGATCCCCGTGGAGAAATGTTTTCTTCACATCCATCTGTTCTATCTCAAAATCAAATGCAGCAGCAACAGATAAAAAGTAATCTAATAGAAGTAACCTTGGCAACAGGAGAAAAAATATCACCAAAATCAATTCCCGGCACCTGGGAATAACCTTTCGCTACCAACCGAGCTTTGTATTTCTCCACCTTGCCTTCTACGTTCATCTTCTTCTTAAACACCCATTTGCTCCCAATGGGCTTCCTTCCAGCCGGCAACTCCACCAGATCCCATGCATCGTTTTTGTGCAAGGATGCCATTTCATCAACCATGGCCTCCTTCCAGAGTTTTCCATCCTATGAATCTACTACCTCCCTGATAGTTCTGGGTTCATCATCAGTTATAGTTAAGGAAAAACCTGAACAGAAAGCAGATGGAATATACCTTTTTGGTTGCCTTCTTTCCTGAACTGATCTTCTCAAAGCTGGAGTTTGTGTCTCTTCATCTTCTGAGTCTTCTTCTATTGTAGAGTCTGATTCATCTTCCTTTAGCTCAAACTCTATCTTCTCAGGTTCCTTTTGTAGGACTTCATGTTTAACAACATATTTCACTTCTCTAAACACCACATCTCGGCTGTACACAACCTTCCTTGTTTCTGGGTTCCAAAGCTTGTAACCCTTTAAACCATCCTTATACCCAATGAAGATGCACCTTTCAGATTTATTATCCAACTTGGTCCTTTTCTCCTTTGGAACATGTACATATGCATCACATCCAAATACCCTTAGATGTGAAAGAGAGGGTTTCTTACTAGTACATACCTCATGTTGGGTCTTATCCTCCAAAGCTGATGAAGGTGATCTATTAACTAAGTTACATGTAGTCTCCACTGCCTCTGCCCAGAATTCTTGTCCTAACCCGGTACCACTGAGCATGCTTCTTGCCTTTTCCATTAGTGTTCTATTCATTCTTTACGCAACTCCATTTTGCTGAGGTGTATATGGAGTAGTCTTCTGCCGTGCTATACCACACTTCTTACAGAACTCTTCAAATTCCTTCTTGCAGAACTCCCCACCATTATCTGTCCTCAACGCCTTTATCTTCTTCTCTGTCTGGTTTTCCACCAAAGCCTTAAATTCTTTAAATTTGTCAAAAGCTTCAGATTTCTTCCTCAAGAAATATATCCATGTATTCCTTGAGAAGTCATCTATGAATGAAACATAGTACACAGACTTTCCCAGTGATGGAACTGACACAGGCCCAAACACATCACTGTGCACAAGTTCTAACATCTTGTTTGCCCTCTTAGCACCAGAAGGAAAACTCACCCGATTCTGCTTCCCATATACACAATGTTCACAGAAATCGAAATCCAGAGAGAAATTAGACATACCTTCTACCATACCATTTCTATGTAGTATCTGAAGGCCCTTCTCTCCAATATGTCCAAGCCTTTGATGCCATAACATGGTCTTTTCTCCAGAGACAGCTAGGCTTTCCGCTCCACTTTCAGGAACCATAGAATTGTTACACCCATCAATAACAGTGCTACCTTGTAGCTTATACAAAGTTCCAGTCTGAACTCCCCGCATTAATACCAGTGCTCCCCGAACCATCTTGCAGGCATCTTTCTCGAACACTATTTTTACACCTGCATCATCCATCTTGCTTACAGAAATCAGATTTCTGGCCAATGAAGGAATATGCAGAACACCAGGAAGTGTTCTAATCCTTCCACCTTGCAGCTTCAGCTTGACCTTTCCACGTCCGATGATTTTGGCCTTCCTATCATTCCCTAGGAAGACATCACCATCATATTTCTCATACTCGCAGAACCACTCCCTATGGGGAGTGAAGTGAAAGGATGCACCTGAGTCAATCAACCATGACTCATGATCTACATGTGTATTTGAAGAAGAAGCCAAATACACATCCCCACCTTCATCCGAGGTGGTTTTTTCCTCTGCAGAAGAAGCATCCTCAGATCCCTTTCCTTTCTCGGGAGCTTTAGATCTGCAGTCCTTTTTGTAGTGCCCTTCCTTTCCGCATTTCCAGCACACCTTTACAAAATTTCCAGGAGATTTAGATCTCCCTCTAGATTTGGATCTCCCACTCAAAACCTTATTCTTATTTCTGTTCTGGGACCTTCCTCGTACAGATAAGGCATCTCCACTCTGACCCTCCATATTTCTCCGTCTCATTTCCTTCGACAACAAGGCTGAGACAATGTCATCAAAGTTCAAGGTAGTTGTATTGCTACCTATTGCAATAACCAGACTGTCCCACGAGTCTGGTAGAGAACACAACAAACTGATGCACTTATCTTCATCTGAGATTTTAATATCAACAGATGACAGCTAACTGACCACAGTATTGAAGGCGTTCAGATGCTCTGTCACCGAATCTCCATCCTTCATCCTCAGGTTATACAGCTTTTTCCGCAGGAACAACTTATTCACCAGAGACTTAGATTGGTACAAAGTCCCAAGTTTTTCCCACAAATTATTCGCCGTAGCTTCCCCAGATACATTCAACAATACTGAATCTGACACACACAACCGTATTGTGCTCTTAGCCTTCCGATCCAGTTTCTTCCAGTCTTCATCTGACATTGCCGTTGGTTTAGTACCTGGATCTACCGCGATCCACTGATCTTTATCCACCAGCAGATCCTCCATCTTGAGCTTCCACAAATCAAAACTCTGACCATTAAATTTCTCGATCTCTATCTTTCCGCCGCTCGCCATCTTCTTTCACCGCAAGAATCGATCCCGCAGATCTCCCACTGAACAGGGTCTACCTCAGGCTCGAACTAAAAACCCTCAGCAGCAAAGGCGTCCCCTTGAAGCCGAAACAGCTCTGATACCAAATGTAGGTTTTAACCCTGAACAGAAATTATCTACACACGAATCTTATAACAGAAAATAAACAATAGCGAGAGCATAAAACATAAAATAGATAAACACAGAGATTTTCCCCTGGATCCCAAATTGGGACGACCAGCTTGATTTTTCATTATATTCCTTTTAGTGTTACAACACATATATATACATGCCGAAGAATACATAAACCCCAATCCATTAACCCTGGATTAGAACATAACCGTAGTTCCCTTGACCGGATCTACGAAATACCAGGGGCTAAAAACCATCGTACCCCAATACCATGTGCAAAACCATGCACAAAACCATGGACGCGGACTACCTGAAGTGTAGGGGCGCCTGCCGGACCGAGACGAGGGGGCTAACGCCCCCCCTCTTACCCCCCCCCCCCCCCGGCGCGTGCTCAGTCGTGGAAAGAATATAACACATACCCAACAAACACAACTTATCAATCACTGTTCAGGACCTATTTTGTTGGAGTTGTGGACTGTTTTGAGATAATTTTGACCCATTTGATTTGCAGTGGTACCCACCCATGTTTTATCATCCCCTGTCTAGAAGGCGCTTTATTTTTACATTCTTTCATCTGCTCAAAGTGCACTGATATGATACCTCTTCACTTTATAATATATTCAAAGGCTACCTTTTTCTTACTGTGCCTTTACTTTTGAAAGGTATTTAATCGGCTTGCCTTAGGGGCTCAAAACCATCTCGTGCCTGTAGCTGCCTAAAAACCATTCTCTTATCCAAAATGTGACAGCAGAGTGTTTTGGCTTGTTTCAAAGGGAAAACGCCTACCTTTGTGACAGTAGCATGCATACTTTGTCCTTAATGAGTTCTAAGACCTGAAAAATGTGCCAAGGTCTTTCTTGCACCTTATGAACCTGTAGATTTATTTGCAGTGCCCATTGCTGAAGAAGAAATTGAACTGTCACCTCAATATCTTTTATACTTTTGATTTCTTGAATGGCATACTTTTCTTTGTCATTTGAAAGGAGATGGCTTATCTTTTTAACTTGGTTTGACAATCTCTGCCTCCAGGTGTTTCATCAGTTCTTTCTCCAACTGTAGGTGCCAACAATTTGTTTGGATTTATTCGGACTTATGGTGTCTCTTGACCTTTGAATAATGAACACCTATACTTGTCCTAAGATGTTTATCCAAAAACTGACAGTATGTCAAAACACTCCTTTGCATATTATGAACAATAGTTTTCAGGGGTGATGCCTCTTGAGGAGATCAAACCAGATTTTCTGTGTCAGCTGTGATAAACATATTTGAAAAGCACCTGTTTATATCTTTGTGTTGAAGAGACAAATATATGAGGTGTGAAATGGTTGCTAGAATGACTTACAGAAACCAGGCTTTTATTAGCCATTTTCCTCCTAAGGGAGCTCTGAAATCACCAACCCTACTGCATCTGAAGAATGTACTTGTCTTTGAGGTGGATTGTGGATGGCAATGCCGGGACTTGCACTGGCTCTTTAAATGATATCAAGATGGCTTATGTCTGGGGGCTGTATACTACTTGCCTGATTTTTCTCTGTTTATCTAGAAACCATAGACTATATTTTACAACCCAATAGAAACATAAGAGTACATAGAGGTCCTTTTTATTGAAGTGTCTTCTTTCTCAGCACTGACTTGAGCCATTCATACTAGCACCCTTGTAGAGATGTTTTGTTACAATAGATTTGATCAATGGAGTCTCTTCTTGCTGCGCCATGATGATGATACCTGAAATTTCAATTGATCCTCTTTCTTTGAACATAAGACCTAAAAACTCTGCTGTCTCTTGATTTGAACATTTCTGATCTTAGCCCTGTTTTTTATCATCACTTTCCCTTAGAAACCTGTAGTTACTGTTTCACTGTTTAAAAACAAACCTGTCTTACAGTCAGTTTGCAATTTTTCAAGTCAACATTGGCCATCGCCCTCTACTTGTAGATGAAGCAGGTGCCTTAACCCTATGCTTATAGATGAAGGAGGTTCTTGGCCATGACGAATTTCAAGTATATTTGACAGTGTTGTCTTTCTTCTACTATGTTTTCATGCTGAATGAAGCTGCAAGAGTTTGATGAATAAATCTTTGCCCTGCAGATGTATCTCAGGCTCATGTTCACATTGAGAAGCAGTTGTTCTTCTAATGTGGAGTCAAGAATTTTCTACTGAGATGATGACATGTTTCCTGTGCTTGTAGAATCCATAAACAATATAAAATACCTAAAATCATCTTGAGAGTTATGGTCTATGCATTGCTGAGACTTAGGGGCATGTAAGTGGCGCGACTTAGAGCTGTGACTATCTTCATTAGTAGAGTGGGAGGTCTGTTATGATCAGTTTGTAGCAGATGGAGGTTTTTTTGCCTTTTGATGGTTTCCAAGGGTGAAATGCCTTAAAGCGCCACTTCCTAAATTAGGGGAGGTTTTTTGAACAGACTTGGATTGTCCTTTTAGAGTTGACAGGCAGACTTAGTATGGCTGAGGTTAGGTAGGATTTTGATGATGGGATTTCAACTTGTCATGGGCGAAATTGAAAAAGAAAGAGAGCAAAAAAGTTTTATGAGTGTTTTCCCAGCTGACAAATTTGACAAATTTTAAGATTAGCTGTTGGAAAATTGGGCTGTTGAGCTTGTCATCACTAACAGGTAAAAAATACTGATGACTAACAGTGGCTCCATTTGGGGAGGGCAGCTCCTTTTCGGGAGGTGTCCAGAATTTCAGATCTGTGGCTTATGAAGACCAATGCCTTACCCATTGGCACAAATTTTCACTTTTCCTTGATGCTACTTCTGAAAGAGACAATATGATTAGCATCGATGATATTCCTACTTACCCACTATCTTTCCTAACATTTTTTCTTCCTTTTTTGGCACATTTGAACTAGCAGCCTTTTGACAATGCATATTTTTATTTTTACAAAATGAACCTATCTAACTCTATACTTATATCTTCCGGGAGTTCAGATTAAACTGGTGAACTCCTTTATTACTCTACCTATGCTAGATCAACTGTCAAGATTAAGCTGTTTGACAGGATTTTGTTCTCTAATCTAAAACACGAAATTTAAAATGATCAAATCAGGTTTGAACAGTATGATTTGTCATGTGTTTGTGGCATGAAAGGACAAGCTACACACAAATATTATTTTGCAAAAAAGGAAATCTAGAAAAGCGGGGCTAAGATGTACAATGTGTTTTTCATCCCTTGCTTCTCTCTTTGGTTATGTTTTGGGCGTGTGGAACTAGTATCTTCTCCTAATCTACTCTCTGTGATAAGTCAATCTTACAGAATGTTGACCATCTTTTTCACTCACTAACTTATCAGCAATTAAATTTAAACATGCTCAGTTATGATTAGGCTAGATAGCTGAACAAGACATTTAAGTACTAGTAGCGGCATTTAGACTTGCGCGCTTTCCGAAAGACTATTTTTTGG
Organism: Pinus albicaulis; assembly: GCA_034641835.2. Classification (NCBI taxonomy): domain Eukaryota; kingdom Viridiplantae; phylum Streptophyta; class Pinopsida; order Pinales; family Pinaceae; genus Pinus; species Pinus albicaulis. The sequence continues at coordinate 349,722,299 of CM076584.1, forward strand.
AACATGGGGCTTTTTCCTATTTTTCAAGCGCCCTCTTTTCTATCTTTTATTGTTTTTTACTTTTCTGTTCATCTATTTTTCAAACAGTGGTATATACAATGAATGAAGTGTTCAAACTTAGAATTGGAGCTCTTGAAAAAAATAATGCTTTAATGTCCTGCCATTTACAGGACCTCCAAAAATTTCAGTCCCATCAGGTTCTTGCAAGAAGAAGGCATTGTTTCCACTGACTGAGCTGATGATGTAAGGCCCTTTCCATAAATTTTCAAACTTGCCATGTTTACCTTTGTCTTCTCTTCTAGAATCCCATTTTAACACTTTATCTCCAATCTGAAAATCATTTTCCTTAGTTCTTTTGTCAAAAATCTGTTTTATTTTGTCTTGTGCTAACTGAGCCCTTTGGTAAACTTCTTCTCTGGTTTGTTGTAAATGGATAGTCTGATTTACCCTCCTTTGCATGTCATTTTCTTCTATTTGAACTTCTTGTAACAACTTCATTACCGGGACCCCTAAAGATGTTGGGAAAATGGCATCTATGCCATAAACTAGTTGGTAAGGAGACATGCCTATGGATTTCTTAGTGGTTAATCTATCAGCCCATAAGGCGTGTACTAGTTTCCCATGCCATGCTTTTTGATTTTGTTCAAGAAGTTTTTTGATGATGTTGACTAGGCTTTTGTTAGAGGACTCGGCTAAACCATTACCTTGAGGGTAATAGGCTGTGGAATGTCCTAATGAAATGTTATACTTGTGACAGAAGTCAACCATTCTTTTGGAGGAGAAGGCAATGGCGTTATCTGTAATGATCTTTCTGGGACAGCCAAATCTAGACAGGATATTGGTTTCTAAGAACTTGATGATGACTGAATCAGTGGCATTCCGGGAAGGTATGGCTTCTATCCATTTGGTAAAGTAATCAGTGGCTGTGAGGATCCATTTATGTTGAGCGGATGAGGAGGGGTGAATTTCCCCGATAAAATCTAGACCCCATTGTTGGAAAGGTCCTTCGACTATGATGGGATGTAAGGGCAAAGGTAAAAGCTTTTTTCTGCCATAAAAAATTTGACATTTATGGCATGCCATAACTAGTTTGTGAGTATCAGGGAATAAGGTAGGCCAATAATAACCGGCCCTAAGGATTTTTTTTGCTATGGTTTTCCAGTAAAGATGGCCCCCACATTCCCCTTCATGTATTTCATGCATAATTTTTTCTGCATCAGACTCAAGCAAACATTTAAGTAGCATACCAGTGGGATTTTTCCAATACAGAAAACCATCTATAATGCAAAACTTTAAAGATTTTTGTTTAATAAATCTTGCTTTTGTTTTTGATAAAGTCGGAGGAGCATTTAGACAAGTTAATACATAAATAATATCTACATACCAAGGTGAATCCAGAAAAATTTGATCAATAGGAGGGAGTGTGCATTCTTCCTGTTCTTCTAAGGTATCAACAAAATTTATATCTAAAGCTTGGAGGTTGGTTTCAGCCATCAACCTTGCAAGTCCTTGTCCTTTAACTAGTTTGGTAGGTCGGATTTCTAAGTCATATTCTAGGATGATAGCGATCCATTTTCCCCTTTTACCATTGGGATCCTGGTTCAGAATGTCCTTGACGACAATATTAGGGACAAAAGCTATGACATGAGAATGCAAGATGTAAACTCGGAAATCTTTCAGTGCTTTTACTAATGCGAATGCCTGTTTTTCCATGATGTTGTATTTCAAGGGAGCATCTCTCAGGGATTTGCTGAAAAAGCCAATGGGTTGTTCTTGCCCAGCTGCATTTTTTTGTAACAATATAGTAGCTATTGTGTGTTCTGAAGCAAATGAAAAAATGTAAAAATCTTTGGTGAAGTCAGGGCTTATCAACACTGGTGTTTCAGTTAAAGCCCTTTTAATTAGTTCAAAATATTTTTTGGCTTCTATAGTCCATTTAACCCCGACCTCTTTTTTCAACATATTTGTGATATTTTTCAGGAGTTCGGCAAGGTTTGGGATGAATCTCCTTAAGAAATTTATCTTTCTGATAAAGGACTGCAACTCATTTATATTTCTGGGGTGACTTATTTGCAATATACCTTCAATTCTCTGTGGGTCTATTTTAATCCCTTCTTCCGAAATAATGTGACCTAGGAGTTTTCCTTCCTCTAGACCGAAAAGTGTTTTCTTGGGGTTTAGGGATAAACCATATTTTCTACATTTGTTGAAAACTTTTCTTAAGTGTACTAGGTGTTCTTCATCTAATTTAGAATATACCGTTATATCGTCAAGATATATGACTATGAAAACACCTATGTCTTCTGAGAAGGCTATGTCCATGGCTCTTTGAAATGTGGCGCCAGCATTCATCAGTCCAAAAGGCATTTTAACGTACATAAAAGTGCCCCAAGGGGTGGTGAAAGCTGTTTTATGTTGATCGGTAGGGTAAACCAACACTTGGTTATAACCAGAAAAACCATCAAGCAATGAGATTCTCTTAACGCCTACTACCTTCTGAAGTATGTGGTCCATTTTGGGCAGAGGATAGTTGTCTTTCAAACATGCCCTATTTAGGTTTCAGAAATCTATACAGAGTCTGATTTCACCAGTCTTTTTCCTAACTGAAACTAGATTTGAGACCCACTCAGAGTATCGGAGAGACACTATTATCCCGGCATCATACATCTTTTTTATTTCTTTTTCAACCAATGGTAGTAATACTGGGTTTATCCTTCTTAACTTCTGTTTGAAAGGCTTTTGGTATTATTTGAGGGGAATTTTATGTTGGATGATGCTTGTGTCATATGATTTCAAATCTTGGTATCCCCATGCAAACACATCTTTAAATTCTTTAAACAACTCAATGTATTTATGTTTTATATGAGGTGGGAGGGTTTTGGACAGTTTGACCTTTCTAGGTTCCTCCGAGCTTCCTATGCTATATTCTTCTATGTCGACCTCAGTGGATTCCATTTTCGGCTTTTTGGCCACATCGTTAAAATCAAACAATTCCTCTAGAGGTGCAAGCCCTCTGGGTATGGTGTCATTTTCACAATGTAAGACTTCGATTTCTCTTGGGTCAACATCCTCTCCTATCTCAGTTCTAGATGAAAGGTTTATCAGATTTAGATCTATCAAAGAAGGTAGATTTAGCTCTCGGTCTTGATTGTGTCTGTATTCCCTTTCTTCATTTCCTAAGTTTTTTCTGGTTTCTTCAAATTCATTCTTAGATTGTAACAAATCATCAATTTGATCATCATCTTTGAATATTTGCCAATGATTGATATTATCTGGTACAGTAGGGCGATGTTTAACTTGAATGTCATATTACTCACTTAGACATGGTGTTTGGCTATTGCTTGCAGCAAAGGCGAGCTCATTTGCCAGACTATTTTAAATCCTAGGGATAAAGGTGAGTTCATACTTCTTGAAGGTTTTGAGGATATCTAAAGCTGCATTCATGTATTCCCTTAGTCTGGGGTTTTTTGCTGAATATTCGCCTTTGATTTTCCTGATTACAAGTTCTGAATCTCCCTGGGCTGATACTTTTTTGGCGCCTAAGTCCTTAAGTATGTGCAGACCAATGAGAAGGGCCTCATATTCCGCAATGTTATTAGTACACTGGAATTCTAATCTGAAAGAATGAACTTCATTAGTATTGTGTATCCAGATACTGGCCCCTGAACCAGTTTTGCCACAAGAACCATCAAAGCTTATAATCCAAAGAACTTCCCTTTCATACAAGATACTAAGCTATTTTTCAGGTTTCTTGGTGCTTTGATCATTGGTTTCTATTTTCAGTAATGGGAAGTGTGTTTCCGATGGTTTGAAAACCTCTTCATTTTCTATTATCTACTTGTTCACATCACTTTCATTATATAAGATAAAAGAATCTAAATCAGAATGAATGGAATAAATGGGAGTGCTGTTCGGCTTATCCCAGTTACTAACCATGTATTTCATGTGAGTTTCTCGGTATAATCTCCTAGTCTGGTTAAAAACGGGGATGGTAGCGAATGACATATCCATTTGGAGACTACCTTGTATTTTGGTAGCCCATACCCTTGATAGTAGCATTCCATACTTAGGAGGATATCGGCTACTACTACGTCCATGACCAAGTTTTTCGCTGGTAGCTGTGTTAGAGAAAAATCTAGGTTTTTTATCAGACCTAAACATTTGACCTGACTTGAGTCAAAGGAATACAGGTTTTTGTAAGGTTGAGTTACTTCTAGTCCCAGGTTTTCCATGACCGCTCTAGGCATTAGGTTATGGGAGGCACCAGAATCTAACATGGCATTATGTAGTATCTTGTCCCGTATGTTCAGACTCACATAGAAAGGGGAAACAGATCCCTCTTGGTATTGACCTTCTATCTTCAGGCCGAATAGGAGCTCAGGTTTGTCATCAGTTAGATTCAAAGTATCTGCCTCGCTTCCTATGTCAAAAACTTTGAAGAATTGAGATCTATACCTATCTATAGTTATTAGTTCAGTAAGGGGTATGGTAATTTTTATTTTGGAAATTTCCCCTTCGAAACTAAAAGGAAATTGTGGTCTGGACATATTTGTTTCAGCTTTCTCGGACATGACTTTTTCTATGCTCTTAATTTGCTGACTTTGGTTTGACACAGCCATCTCGGGGATTTTTGTAGAGGTACTAGGAGTATTTGAGCCAAGACTTGTTTGAATAGCTTTATCTTTTTTTTGGTCAATTTCCTTGGTCATGATTGTGTTGCTATCCATAGCCTTTTTAGGGATGGTATCAGAGGTTTTAGTAATTTCAGGACTACCCTTTTTGGAGCGGTCTTGGTTTTTTGTACTTCTAAGGTTATACTGCCTGTGAGCTTCTATAATGGCATTTTGAGAGTCTATGACGGGATCTTCGAGATCTTCATAGTTGGTTTCGTCCTGACCCGGAGAGCATAACTCTTGCTCTTCTGCTATGAGTTAAACCTCACTCTCGTTATCAGAACCTATGAGATTCCAATGATTTTAATCAATGGGTTCAGTATCCTTATCTTCTTCTTCCACATAATTTTCATTAAATGGTGGCCTAATTTGTTGGTCGTTTTCCCTTGGTCTGTTTTGAGGCTGCTCCCTCCTAAAATTTTGGTTTCGGTTTCTGTTTGGAGGGTTTGGCTGGTTGTCTCTTACAGGAGCCTTTTCATTTATCCTTTCCCACATTTTGGCCATGGTTTTGACTAAGTCATCTATTCTAGGATCTAGGGAAGGAGATGAAGTGGAGACCTCATCTTTATATGTGACCTTTATTTCTGATATAGTCCTAGCCCTTTTTTCTGTTAAGTTGGCATCTGCTTTTATGGCTATTTGTTGCATTTCCTCTAAGGTAGGGGGATCTTTGTCTCTCAGATGATATGTCATGTCTGGATCGAAACCCTCGGGGAATTTTTCCAAGGCTAAACCAAGTGGGGGTTTGAAATGAGGTGGGAGGGAGTTATACACACTATTGAACCTAGTGCAGTAAGCCTGGACACTTTCCCCATTTTCCCGTTTTAGGTTGTTATATTCTGACAGGATTTGAATAGGGTTCTTTCGGACCTCCCACCTGTTTCTGAAGGTTTGACACAGTTCTGGGATGTTTTGGATGTTGTTTGGAGCTAAGCTCTTAAACCATGTTTTGGGTTCTCCGCCCAGGATTTGGGCGAATATTCTCATTCTGACGGTCTCGTCTTGTACCTCCAGGTATTCAAAAACATCACTAATCCTACTTATATGCTGTTGAGGTGTGGTGGTGTCTTCCCCGGTAAAGTGTGGGATTTTGTCTTGATATTTATTTGGGAGAGGAGCCAAAGGTAGTGGCAACACCAAAGGTGCGTACCAGGCTGCCATGATGGGAGCTAATGGATGATGTACAAGATGAGGACTAGTGGGATGAGTTGAGGTGGTTTGAACAGTGGCGGTTTGGACAGGTGTGGCTGATGAACCTGGACTAGTGATCTGGTTTTGAGCAAATCTGGGATGGTAGGAGCCAAAGTGATGGAGAAGCTAAAAGTCGGGGGGGTGGAAGGTGAGGCTTCTCTGATATGACTCTGTGGTTGGTCTAGGGGTTCAAGATCGTCAAAGTTTATCTTACTATGCGACTTGCTTCTGAAAAGAGTTTTTGATGACTCTAATTCAAAAGGTGAATCTGGTAGGATAGTGAGATGTTCAGGTACTGATCTTGTTTTACGGATGGATCTACCGGTAGCTAGATGGTCAGTTTCGGAAGCTTTCCACAGAATCTTCTCTGGGTCGTCTACTATGATAGGGGGATTTGGGTTTGGATGGGATCTGGTGTTGATTCTTTGCAAAGCTAGATTTTGGATCTAGAGTTTAGAGAGGATGGTATTGACGAATGTTTTGGATGGGTGGTCTCTCTAAATTTCTACTAAGGTGAAGGATAGTCAAAACAAAAGGGATGGACTAGTGGAGTCGCCAGGTGGAACTTGGTTGTTTTGTGAAGATAGCTATGGTCCACCACCAGTAACTAATCTGGGAATGTTTTGGATTTTCTGAGTTTTATGTGCAGCCTATGGTTTAAAGTATTCTAAACTTGTTTCAACACTTTGCTAGGGCGGTGATAACAACAAGAGTTTACTCTAAGTGAGTCTGTGGACTACTGGTCTGTTTAGATATCTAAAGGACCAAAGAGTCTATAAGATTTTGCTAGACTGTCATGTACTCAGTGTCCCACCATCTCCCGCTATGTTAGTGAGCGATGGGATAGATCAATTGGATGGTAATCTAGAGTTCAATAAAATAGTAAGGCCTACTGGAGGCTAGTGGAGTCGCCAGGTGGAAATTGGTTGTTTTTGAGATATATGTGTATGGTCCACCACCAGTACTAACAAAAACCAATCTAAGGGAGCTTTTTTGGGGTTTTTTCTGAGTTTTATGTGTAGCCTAGTATGTAAGAGTGTCATAAACCTGATTCATCAGTTTGCTAAGATGGTGAAACAGAGAGTTTACTCTCAATGATTCTAAAGGCTGATGGTCTGAGTTTAGATGTTGAAGGATTAAAGAGTCTATAAGAGTTCGCTAGACTATCATGTACTCAATAGTGTCCCACCGTGATCGCCATTATGTTAGTGAGTGGTGGGATAAGTCAATTAGATAGTATTCTTAAGGTCTCTTAAGGTCTAGGGAATCTAAGTTTGTTTAATACTCAGAGTCCCACCGTGATCGCCATTATGTTAGGGTCCCGTGATTTGGCTGATTGGCAAGCCAAATGATAGTGTAACATCAAACCAAGCTTTGGAGCCCAAGGACCTAGCCTTCCTAGACTCAGAGAGGGCTCTCTCTATATGTGTAAGGGATATTTGTTTGTTTTCTTATTGTGTTCTGATTTTAGGCTAGTTATGAAGTAAGTTTTTTGGTTTTTTTAAGTTGTGAGGGATGAAAATGATCAAAGAAATAAAATAGATAACAAGATGATAGATTAATTGGGCTATGGGGTCAAAAGGTCAAGAAAGCTATTAGATGACGATACAAGGCTGTTGAAGGGCTGATTTGATTCAAGGTAGAAAGGATATTTGGGCAAAATGGAGTAAATGGACATCAATTTTGTGAACGACAAAGGATTTCAAGCATAACTAGTTTAATAGCAGACATAAACATGGTAGGGAAAACCATTAATCATGCAAAATGTAACTATAAGCTAATCAATACATAAAAATAAACATTCAAGCCATGCATAGAAGTATAAGACCCTCTAACTTTGGGAAATGGCTTTCAGACTTTGGGGAAAAACACTTAAGGAAGACAAACAACTCAAAACACTATGCCGGAATGCCTAAACACAGAACTTCAAGTTATTGGGCACTTTGAACAACAAGATTTGCATAGTTTTAGGCAAAGGGCTAGATCGAAACTAGGCCTCCTTGGTTCAAACAAAATGATAATCAAATCAATCAAAGAGAAGTTTCATGGATGGAACTATAGCTAGCCATAGGTAAGCAGGGCGTACCGTAAGTCCTTCTTAGCATGTATAAAACCATGAATGAAACAAGCAACAATATCCTAAATATTTAAAGAGCAGTCAAGAATTCTTTAATGTTACTTAGGAAGAAGAAAACAAAGAGGCTATGAAGAAACAAGAAATTTGAGGTGCCTCCATAGGCATGTCTCAAATTTGTTCTCTACTGATCTATATCAAGCAATAAACATGTATTCATGAATGAAAACTAGAAGACAATAACATAGAAAGAGACACTATACCATTCTACCAATTCATGGAATCCATCAACAATCCTTCTTCATTCATCCAAGAACATCCAAGAGTCAATCCAAAATCATAACACAAGTATTTCCTTCAAAGCTCATATGACCAATATATTGCTTCTCTTCTCAAGTTCAGCCTTGTTTACAAATGAGAGTTAGTGGAATAAATAGGTACAAGTGAGGAAAACCTCATGGTTCAACTTGCATCCTCATTGGCCTAATCAAAATATCTAAACTTGTCCTTGAGGCTTTGCAAAGCCCAAGGCACAAAATATCTCATAAAATATCTAAAAAATGCTAAAAAAGGGAATTTAATTGACTTTGCATAATTTTTCATGTGCAAAAATAGCTAAATGCACATTTGGAAAAAGCAGATTTTAGAGGTTCAAAAATTACAAAAATACTTCAAATTTTCATCAACAAAAGGTCCCCTGACTTGCCGGAAACATTTAGCAGCCTTCCCGGTGTCGAAACGAGGCTCATGATAGCTCGTTGGAAATCTCTGAGTGTCTACTTTCCGGTGCAACTGAAATTTCCCCAATCTGATGCCTGGAAGTCCTCCAAATCTACACCTGTGTAAAAAGCCAGAAAATTACAGTCTGCTGATAGACCGGGCAAAGTGTGCAAAAAGAGAGGCTTTTTCGCTGTTTTGATGGGGAAAATGACCTCCAAATGTTCTGAAAATCGCTGAGGGCATGGTCATGAAATTATGGCATCCAATGATACCATTCTCCTTCCTTGATGAATCCTCAAAATGAAATGGCGAATTTATGAGTTTTTGATCAAAAACTCAAAAATGCCAAAAAGCGAAAAGTTGTCAAAATGGGCCCAAAATTGGTGTGCATGACCCTCAAGGGTCCTGGGAAACATGATCCGAAACTAAATCCAAAATTTCAAGTGCTGATGTGCCTTTCATCTCTTTCCGTGCCAGGCGCTTCCCCTTTGCTTCCTTCAGTTTCTCTTGAGTGGCCTTTAGCTTGCGCTGGGCAAACTGATTTAGCTTTTGATAGTGTTGTGTCATCTTCCTTTGCAGCTCCAAGTCTCTGTTTTCCTTCTCAAGCTTCATATCCAAATGTTTATTGGCTCTTTTTAGCCATGCCTCCTTATTGCTTTCAATTTCTTGCTCAGGTAGTGCAGTGAGGGGAGTGGATTGAAGATGGGCTTGTTCTTCTTCCTTTTGCTTTTCCAGGGCTCTTTTAAGCCCTATGGTTCTAGGCCTCTTCCGCCTAGGCTGGTCTTCCTCTTCACCCTCATCAAACTCACCGATGAGCTCCTCTATCCTTACTTGTGCTTTAGCAGCCTCATTCTTGTATTTAATTGCCCGTGCTTCATAAACTGCCATATGAACATTCATTTGTCTATTTTGGATCTCCAAGAAATGATTGAAGTTCTTTTCCCGATGAAGGTCATTCTCCAATGCTTCAATTTGGCCCTCTCTATGGATTAGAAGGTTCTCTAGAATGCGGGCTTCATTATCGTTGTCATCACTTTGGATTGGGATGATAGCCAATGCACCTCCATGTTCTTGAATTTCTCCTATCTTGCCTTTCCCTTTGCCCTTGAAGGCTAATCTTGCACTCTTCCTTCTTGGCATGCTAGTGAGAGGTTTCTTGGGTGATTTTCTTTTACTCTGGATAGCTCTTTTTACTTTTGGAGTAACCACCTTGAGAATTTGCTTATTTGCTATCTTGGGCTTAGTCTTCTCGGGAGAGGAAAGCATGATTTCTTTGCCCTTGTCACTTTGTTTGTCACCTTTCGGAAAAATATTTTCCCCTTGAAGCTGCTGTGCAACTTGAAGAGGCTGTAATGTATCATGAGAGGACTGTTGTATGTTATATGGAGGCTGATGCTGCTCACCTTCATCATGCTGCTCAAACTGTTGTCCCTGTTCATCACTATCAAGCTATTGTTCTACCTCAATCCCTTGTTCAATTTGTGTTTCAACCTGCTGCCCCTGACCATCAAAATCAAGCTGTTGCTGTGCTTCAACTCCATGCTCACTTAGTGGCTCATGATGCTGCTCACCTCCATCACTATCAAGCTGCTATCCTTCATCACTTTCTTCATGCTTGTCCTCCTCTTTTCCTACCTGTTCATGCCCCTCCTCCTCTTGTTGTCCTGACTGTTCTGTGGTGATATTGAGCCTTCTAGGAGTAGGCCTGCTGGATAAAGGTAAAGGGCGATGAATAGGTGGGGTGGGAGATATATGGACCGGAGGAATAGTGGAGAAATCCGAGTGACTGATAAAATCATCCCAAGAAACCCCTTTCTTCTCCAGCTGATGAATAATGATGATTTTGATCAGAGAATGATGGAAAAGAGAAGCTATTTGCAGAGATGGAGGCTTATTCTGGACTAAGGATGCCATTTTCTCAATGCTCTTGTACAAAAAGTAAGGGAGATTTAGCTGCCTAGTTCTAGTGAAATGCATTAATAGTCGGACATGGTAGGCATAAACTCGAGTAAATCTCCCTTCACAAGTAAAATACTTCATTATGATCTTCATTAGAGGAGCATAGCTGGTAAGAAGATGAGAGAAAGGAAAAATAGCAGTACATGTATCTCTGTGTTCGGGCTTGATGAAAGGCTTGTAGTCATCCAAGTCTAAATGGGCCTGCTTGAACCATTTCTCGCCAACATATGGGATTTTGGTGGCTTTATATACTGACCTTGGGGAAAACTTGAAATCAAGGTCTGCTACCTGGAAATGTTTGCTTTGGAACCTCAAGGCGCATAGGTGTGTCAAGGGCGAGAAACTTTTGACCTCCTGTACTCTCTGGCTGAAATCCAAACAACCTACCTCATGAAAATTGAAGAGGATGGATGGATGTGCATTGACCTCCTCAGTAGAAATTTGCTCATATCTCTTGTGTAAACCACTTCTGTTGTCTTGCCTGGGTGGCATTTTGGGCTAAATATGCTTCTGAAGCACCAAACTGCCTCACTGTCTCTAAAATGCCCTTTTAAGCTAAACTCTGCCAGCCCACTGTTTTGATAAGGAAACAATGTCCTTGGATGCTTGTGCAAAATGTTCTCTCTTAATACAAAACCTCTTCTCCTTTAAAATGTAGCCTTCCCTCCTTTTATATGTATTTCAGCCAACAGACCTTTTTTTTTTTTTTTTTAAACACAGTGAAAAGAAGATAGGCTGTTAAGTGAAATTGTTGTGTATAGTGACCAAGTCACCTTGCTCTGTGATGTTTGGAGCTCAACAACCTATTTTGTATCTTTGACCAATGGTAAACTTTTCAACTTCACAATCCTACCCTTGTCTAGTATGCCAATCAATCAACAAAGCTCATACCATATACAGTCACCTTAAGTGCAGACACAGTCAATTTCACTGTCTTATAGAATAAAGGTGACAGAGTTTAAAAATGCTCCAAAAATTTTCAACAAAGCCTGTAAGAGTTTTATCTATCAAACAACCAAGGCTCCCTTTTCAATATGGAATCCCTGTCCCTCTAGAAAAATGCCTTTGCAACCATCTGAATATCAACCTTTGACAAATGAAATTTGAAGAACAAAAAGACAGTCAATTAGTATACACAGAGAACAACTGTCTTTTTCTGTGGTTGGTAGGGGTAACTTGGCCTTTGATATTTTGAGGAATAAAACACCCTTGTATTGTTAGAGGAAAGTGAAAACACAGTTTTTAGTTCAACACATTCTCTTGCCCTATAGGCGCTTCACCAGTGTATTCAGCACTCCATCATAGTTTTGAACAATGGATATTTACACAGCAAAAACACTGTTTATATAGATGGTGATAGAATTTGAAAAGTTTTGTATGCTGTGGTAACAAAAATTTATAGCAGTTCAATGTTGAGAAGCTTCCCTTTAAAAAACACTAACCCCTCAAATGCAGTCCACCAATATGAAATGATATATAAGCTCAGTCAAACAAAGGGGCAGAACACAATCCAAGTTTTCTTATGTTGAAAGGACAGAGTTGGCATAGTTTGAAATGCTTCTGTGGTGGTAACAAAAGTCTCCCAGCAGTCAAAAATCCACAAGCCTGTTTTGAAATAAAATACCCTATTCCTCTTTAAAACAGTCACTTCACATAACTATTTGAAACCTGATTTCTTTGGCCTCCAACCTTTATCTATCAAACGTGAATTCAAGGGGGAGTTGTGTAGAGTACCTCAAAATATGGTGCAAAACCTTTTTCGTGAGTTGAAATCACGTTGGAGGAAGTTTGGAAGGCGTTTTAGAGGCCGGAAACATGCATGGCATTCTCAGGAAGAAGAACGCCGCACAAGATTTGGTTGTCGGGTCAGTGTCGGGCGCCCATGACCCGCGGCTACAGGAGCGCCGCGCGCGGCTACAGGAGTGCCGCGTGCCTTTGTTTCTCAGTGCAAACAGTTTGCCCAGGAGCGCCGCGCACTTTTCCAGGAGTGTTGCGCGGTGCTCCAACTCTGAAAACTCTGAAAATTGACTTGAAAACCTCGTTTCTGACCTTGTGAACTGAAAAGGGATGTTTGCTCGTGATTTGGAGCTTGTAAAGGGAAAATGCAATGGTATTTTAAGTATTTGAAATGCAACAGTCCGGAAACCCTTGATTTTGGTCTTGAGAGAGTTTTAGAAAACTTTTTTTTCTTAACCACGACCTTGTTTATTTGAAATGAAACAAAACAAGCTTTGAATGTGTGGTGTAAAGCCCATACTTTGAAACTATTGGTGGAAAAAGGTCTGTGTTTTTTATTTGAACAGTGGTGAGGGTTGTAACTTTTTCCAAAAGCCACTATATCCACTGTATTTGACATAATTGAAACTGGACTTATGCCACTGCAGACACCTTTAATGGTGTTATTCTCGACATGTACCAGCTGCTCAATACTAAACAGATGAGTTTGTGAAACACCTTAGCCCCTTTGCAAGGAGAAGGATTAACCCTTTTTTAGACCCAATCTGACATTTTTTTCTGTTGATGCTTTAGATGAAATGATGCCCACTGTGAAACTGATTTTGATAATAGGTGCAAAACAACAGTTGCACTCACCTATGTTTATCCTTCTCTGTCTAAAAAAGGGTGCTTTTCCTAATATTTCCTTTTTACTCACAATGCACTGATGTGGTATCTTTGACCTCTTGATAATGAACAGGTCTATATCTATTTTGAAAACCTCTTCAAAATCTAAGAGTATGCCAAAGTCCTTTTATACTTTATGAATCTGTATACTAGCTGCAGTATCTCTTGGAGAACTAGGCTCAGATTTTCTTTGTCAACTTATGATAAACCTATTTGAAAGACACCCCTTTTGCAAGTAGAAAGACCAGTACTCCTTAAAACATACTCATCATTAGTTTTTTGTCTGTGAAATGACACAACTTATCAATCACTGTTCAGGACCTATTTTGTTGGAGCTGTGGACTGTTTTGAGATAAGTTTGACCCATTTGATTTGCAGTGGTACCCACCCATGTTTTATCATCCCCTGTCTAGAAGGTGCTTTCTTTTTACATTCTTTCATCTGCTCAAAGTGCACTGATATGATACCTCTTCACTTCATAATATATTCAAAGGCTACATTTTGCTCACTGTGCCTTTACTTTTGAAAGGTATTTAATCTGCTTGCCTTAGGGGCTCAAAACCATTTCGTGCCTGTAGCTGCCTAAAAACCATTCTCTTATCCAAAATGTGACAGCAAAGTGTTTTGGCTTGTTTCAAAGGGAAAACACCTACCTTTGTGACAGTAGCATGCATACTTTGTCCTTAATTAGTTCTAGGACCTGAAAAATGTGCCAAGGTCTTTCTTGCACCTTATGAACCTGTAGATTTATTTGCAGTGCCCTTTGCTGAAGAAGAAATTGAACTGTCACCTGAATATATTTTATACTTCTGATTCTTTAATGGCATACTTTTCTTTGTCATTTGAAAGGAGATGGCTTATCTTTTTAACTTGGTTTGAAAATCTCTGCCTCCAGGTGTTTCATCAGTTCTTTCTCCAACTGTAGGTGCCAACAATTTGTTTGGATTTATTCGGCCTTATGTTTTCTCTTGACCTTTGAATAATGAACACCTATATTTGTCCTAAGATGTTTATCCAAAAACAGGTAGTATGTCAAAACACTCCTTTGCATATTATGAACAATAGTTTTCAGGCGTGATGCCTCTTGAGGAGATCAAACCAGATTTTCTGTGTCAGCTGTGATAAACATATTTGAAAAGCACCTGTTTATATCTTTGTGTTGAGGAGACAAATATATGAGGTGTGAAATGGTTGCTAGAATGACTTACAGACACCAAGGCTTTTATTAGCCATTTTCCTCCTAAGGGAGCTCTGAAATCACCAACCTTGCTACATCTGAAGAATGTACTTGTCTTTGAGGTGGATTGTGGATGGCAATGTCGGGACTTGCACTGGCTCTTTAAATGATATCAAGATGGCTTATGTCTAGGGGCTGTATACTACTTGCCTAATTTTTCTCTATGTTTATCTAGAAACCATAGTCTATATTCCACAACCCAACAGAAACATAAGAGTACACAGAGGTCCTTTTTATTGAAGTGTCTTCTTGCTCAACACTGACTTGAGCCATTCATACTAGCACCCCTGCAGAGATGTTTTGTTACAATAACTTCGATCAATGGAGTCTCTTCTTGCTGCGCCATGATGATGATACCTAAAATTTCAATTGATCCTCTTTCTTTGGACATAAGACCTAAAAACTCTGCTGTCTCTTGATTTGAACATTTCTGATCTTAGCCCTGTTTTTGATCATCACTTTCCCTTAGAAACCTGTAGTTACTGTTTCACTGTTTAAAAACAAACCTGTCTTACAGTCATTTTGCAATTTTTCAAGTCAACATTGGCCATCTCCCTCTACTTGTAGATGAAGGAGGCGCCTTAACCCTTTGATTATAGATGAAGGAGGTTCTTGGCCATGACGAATTTCAAGTCTGTTTGACAGTGTTGTCTTTCTTCTCCTGTGTTTTCATGCTGAATGAAGATGCAAGAGTTTGATGAATAAATCTTTGCCCTGCAGATGTATCTCAGGCTCATGTTCACATTGAGAAGCAGCTGTTCTTCTAATGTGGAGTCAAGAATTTTCTACTGAGATGATGACATGTTTCCTGTGCTTGTAGAATCCATAAATAGTATAAAACACCTAAAATTAGTTTGAGAGTTATGGTCTATGCATTGCTAAGACTTAAGGGCGTGTAAGTGGCGCGACTTAGAGCTGTGACTATCTTCATTAGCAGAGTGGGAGGTCTGTTATGATCAGTCTGTAGCAGATGGAGGTTTTTTGGCCTTTTGATGGTTGCCAAGGGCGAAATGCCTTAAAGCGCCACTTCCTAACTTAGGGGAGGTTTTTTTAACATACTTGGATTGTCCTTTTAGAGCTGACAGGAAGACTTAGTATGGCTGAGGTTAGGTAGGATTTTGATGATGGGATTTCAACTTGTCATGGGCGAACTTGAAAAATAAAGAGAGCAAAAAAGTTTTATGGGTGTTTTCCCAGCTGGAAAATTTGACAAATTTTAAGATCAGTTGTTGGAAAATTGGGCTGTTGAACTAGTCATCACTAACAGGTAAAGAATACTGATGACTAACAATAGAAAGGGGAAAATTATTCCTTAATTTACCATAGATAATCTCGAAGTCAATACCCAAACATAACCTAACTTTCTGGCGTTGAATTCAGACCTGTAATGATAGGATCACCCATACAAGTTTCCCTAAAATTTCATCAAGTCGTGTGGCTGTTTATTTGAGGAATTGTAGCCCTAGTTGTTGAAGAAGAAACCCAAAACATACAACCATTTGTCCTCTTCAAGAACTTGGCTACCTTAGATATAATTTTGAGCCCTTTTATGTATCAAATGAGGTTGAGGGCACCTCTATATATACAATTTTTAAGGGAAAAAATACATGACTGTTGGGACTTATGATGATGAGGTTGACCTTGAAAATTTGTACATGAGTGGGCGTAAATTCATAAACGCACTTCTTGTCCAAATTTGATGATCTTGAGGTTGATTTTGGTCCTCTTGAAAAGAGGAGTTCATTCAATAATCACCTCCAACAAATAGGATATCCAATGGTGGAATTTGGCCCTAGTTTCTAATTTTAACACTCCCTCTCAACTAGGGAGAATTCCACTTGATATTTTATCATGCCATTTAGTCATCATGAAATATCTTGACATCACATGCCATATCTGTTTATTATCTATTCTCTACTCTACTGAACATTGATAAGAATAATGAAGAAGAATCGATCGAGAGTGAGTCACAAGACCTTACCACTCTCCAATGACAAAATTGAGTCCAGGATCCATATAACCAGATGTAAAATTGTAATCAGACTTGATCTCAAGTGATCAAGTTTGTTGAACATCATTCATCATAGACATAGGGAGTGCGACAGTACATGATGCATCCATTAGTACTGTTATGGTCCCAACCACTTTTCCCAACTCATTGGCCAGATGAGAGGTACTTCCCATGTGTCATGGACTACATGGGTAAGATGATGCAGGAACACTAGCAGGGAAAGAATATATCACATCCTGCTCACAACCAGACATAGGGAAAGGAGAATCCACATCCTAAAAACATATTTCACAACCATATGTAGGGAAAGGAGAAACCACGTCCTACAAACGCATGTCACAACCATACATAGGGAAAGGAGAAGCCACATCATACAAACACATGTCAGAACCATACATAGGGAAAGGATAAACCACATCCTACATGCATGCAAACCAATAGTAGGGAAAGGATAAACCACATCCTACATGCATGCTTATCAATAATCATAAGAAGGATCCTACATGTGGGTAAAGGGTGAACCATGTCTCACCGACATGTCAACATCAATCATATGGAATGAGCATCCTACATGTGGGGAAAGGATGAACCACATATTACCGACATATCAAAAAGCAGATGCTTGAATGCATCTCTCACTAGGTATCCATAGGAGAAGGTGAGCCAATCATCTTACTCTTATGCCATAGGATAAGGTGAACCTCTCATCCTATGCATATCTCATCAATCATAGGGGAAGGTGAACCACTCATCCTACTCTTATGCCATAGGAGAAGGTGAACCTCTCATCCTATGCATATCTCATCAATCATAGGGGAAGGTGAACCACTCACCCTACTCACATTTCAACCATCATGGGGTATCATAGGGGAAGGTGAACCACTCACCCTATAAATAGCGCACCAACAGGGGAAGGTGAACCACTCACCCTGTACATAGTGCACCAATAGGGGAAGGTGAACTACTCACCATATGGTCGCTCATAGCTCTCAAGAAGTACCCTAGGTCCCCAGGAGCTCCCAAAGCTCAATGTTAAATCATGAACTTCCTAGCAAGGTCTATCCACAACTCCCAACCTCTCTCTGAAGAAAGTAATCTGTAAATTCAACAATTATGAATCTAGGTAGCTTTCTAATGTATTGTAAAGAAGTACCCAATTTATGTGGAGTACAGATTCTCTGAAGAATATCACAATATAACATGTGCTCAAATGGGTCACTGAAGAACTTCTTCAACCAAAATGGATTCATAATAATACATGCTTGTTGCTTAATACAATCAACCTCAATAGTGCTTTCAGAGCAACCAAATCAAGAGATATAGTACTAGATGTACTCTTTCCATCCATCATACTACCAACTGATCCAACATCAGAATATTAATGGAATCTTGGATTTCATTTGTGTACCTCAAATTATAGACAATAGAGTCACTGAGATATCTTACTAAGCAACTATAAATATATAGATAGAGTCTTCATATCAAGGAATTTATCTATGACATCGAGGATCCCACAAGATATGCATATGCAGACTCGCAACTTCTTCATCGGATCTTAAGTGCATGAAATATATTATCAAGGCTAGGTCAGATCCCTCTTACTTTGAGAGGGTCATCAATCATATATCATCAATATATACACCTTTATGGCTCAGTGCAACTTACTCTGGATATACATAGAAAATTCATGATCATGAAACTTCCATGTAGACTTTCAAATAATAGGGATATATCTGAGTTATTTCCCTTATCAATAAAAATTTTGAAAGAAGATTCATCAGGTCATACTACCAAGGATTCTATAGCTCCCTCTTAAGACTTGTTTCATGTGATCATCTAGCTTTCAATTATGAGCTTCTCAAGCAAGGGATGAGCCTTTTCATGAGGCAACTGCAACAATAAACTTCAAGGAAGCTCAAGGTCAAAGAGGAAAATTTTGAAGAATCGTCATGGTTCTTCTTTAATTAGGTAGAAGAAATCCTCCCATGATATTATTTCAAAATATATGAATTATCCTCCATCGCTAGGTGACAAATGTCAAAATCAACATCTCATCTACTTATTGTGCTCGTATAGAATTTGTCATGCACTTTCTTCAAGGAACCTCAGTTTTCATGTTGATAAGCATTGTTATAGAGATATGCTTCAAATTCCCATGCACTTCTTCACTTATTTTTTCTTTAAAAAAAAAGGGTTTCAAGAGTGTTGCACCCCTTTTCAAAATCTAAGGTACTGCAATTTATTTTACGGGAAGACCCCTGTAGCTTCTTCAAAAGATAAGATATCCAACGTTTCCATATATATTATTCACAACTTTGATAGTGAACAAGGCTATAATACAATCATCAATTTATTGGGGCTACAATATATCATTATGGCTACTTGATTGTAGTAATATCATGCATAATACTAGACTTGAAAAGAGATCATAGATGATGTCGAGTTGTAGAGAAGTGTCACACATAGTAGAAATGTGCCATATATCATTGTGAGGTAACCAAAAATATTCACTTTACATGGTTCTATGATAGCTTCAGGTCTTCAAACATCCAGGAGCATGATTCCTTTCGAATGATCCAAGATCTTTTCTTACAAACATGTCTTCAACGAAAGCTCTTCTCTGCTACTTAAGGCTTAGTATAGAAAAACTGAAAGATGGTTAATTGTGTTATAAATATCGAATGCTTTCATCACTTGATTCCTATAGCTATGTAAGTTAGAAAATCTCCAAAAGTCAGCTCAATTTATATAAGAAGTATAGATCATGTCATTGTAGAGTGTGCAGGACTTGGTTCACATTCATCATTTATCACTGTATGATGTACATGTGCATTAATGCTCTAGAGCCTTACTAATGATCCATCAACATAGAGTCCTTGGCTTCTTTTTATTTATGAGTTGAGTTGTAGTTGTGTATAGAATAATAGTAAACTAAGGTTCTTCTTTTTTAGGCTATGAGAGGAAGAGAAACTCAGAAGTTCAACAGAGAGATATAAGAAACAAATGTCAACATACTACCCAAGGCCATGACTAATCATAACTTTGATTAGAATTTCCATACTTTAATAGCTTTTTAAAATACCATAATTGTTTTAGGGCTTGCAAGAATGCCATGCATATACCAATATTGACTGAATGTATGTATATATGTTGATTGTTGATGCCAATATTTCTCTGCCTGCAAATATGATGTCATGCACATATTGCAGAAACCATGTCAATATATATACGCAATACCATAATGTCTTCTTATAATTAGAGTATCTATTTTATGCATACAATGTGGATATCTTTACACGACTAAGATGACATCAATACCATATGCAATAATCATATGTAAAACCATACACTGATTTCTATATGTTTTTGTCATACCAAAACATTTCCTGCTCTTTAAATATATTGCTGGAGACATATTTTATGTGCCAATGTGCTGAGAATGCAAAATTACATATGCGATGAGCCAAAAGAGGTACGATGGATTCAGAACCATGTGAGGTGCCTAACACTGACAGGTGGCTAATATCAAATGTTCAACAAAGAGAGAGAGTACTATAATTTAAAGTCAAAATGATTTTCCAATTTGAATATCCAATATGACTTCCCTTGGAAAAGTGAATAGTCAAAAACTGTAATATCATCATGTTGTTAATAGTAGTCAGCTAAGATATGGCTAGGTTTTGTTACAATCCATTATCGTTCCATTCAACTGATCAAGGAACCCTTCTTTCAACTGTGACTTTCCTTGGCAATCAAGAGGTTTTCCATCGCTGGCCCTTAGAACTGATCTGAACCCAAGATAGGTTTCTCGGCCCCTCTATCTAACATTGTGCATGCCTGCAGACCTACCTGGAGTAATGGCTCTAAAGTGTGGAGACAAAAAGGAAGAAATTCTTCCTTAAATTGATCATAGGTCACCTTGAAGTCGGTACCCAAACATGACCTAACTTTTCGAGGTTGAGTTCAGACCCGTAATGACAGGCTTACCCATACAAGTTACCCTAAAATTTCATCAAGTCATTTAGATGTTTATATGATGAATCTTGGCCCTAGTTGTTTAAAAAGAAACCCAAATTAGACAACCTTGCGTCCTCCTGAAGAGCTCAACTATCTTAGATATAAATTGGATCCCTTTGATGTAGCAAATGAGGTTGAAGGCCCCTCTATATTTACAAATTGTTTAAGGTCAAAAGACGTGACTGTTGGGCTTTTTTATGATGAGGTCAACCTTGAAAATTTGAACATGAATGGGCATAAATTCAAAAACACACTTCTACTTGTCCAAATTTGATGATCTTTAGGTCGATTTTGGTCCTCTGAAACGAGGAGTTGAATGCAATAATAATCTCCAACAAATGAGCTATCCAATGGTGGAATTTGGCCCTAGTTTCCAATTTTAATAGACCTCAATGAACGAGGCTTTAAAAAAATACATGAAATAATTATTTTTTAATGAAAAAACTATTTTTAAGATTTAAAACCATGATTCCAAACCAATAGAGATAAAATATGAAAATTGTTTTCATCTATATACCATGAAAAGGTGAATATATCAAAATGGAACCGAGTGCAATACATATCAACAACAAAAAACATAATCAATGAGGTTTTAAATCGAATTTAGAGTCCAAAAACAATGCTACAAGCTATGGGGATACTTACCTACTACAAGTCTACATATCAATGATCAACATGATCACTCCCCATCATAATCAAACTCATCACCACTACTAGACATGGGAGCATCAACGTGGGCTACATAAATAATCTGGTTTAGAGTTTGAGGACTCCTAAGATTCCTCTGCAACCTCAATAGTATTGGTAGTGGTAGCAGTAAAACTAGACATCAATACTACAAATCACTGATCTACATGACCAGTCATGAAACTCATCATTGATTCAACACTACTAGAACTGGAATCATCAAAAAGAGATACATAAACATCATCTATCTCAAAGTCTTCAGACTTGGATTGCTCAACCTTTTAATATTCCTAACCAATGATTTTGGTTTGAGTGAAGGGTTCATCCCCTCAACCTTATAATGTGGTAGAAAAATCTTAGCATTCCTAACCAATTATTTTCCTTTGAGTGAAGGATACATTTTTGTAGGGCCATCTTTGACAAGTTCAACAATCATTACCACCAACATCAACGAAGTTCAACAATAAATGGCACCAACATCATCTTGCTAAACCTTGGTGGTTATCTTTATCAAGACATGTTTCTTGACAATTGAAGTGTGCAATTCTAGTCATGCTCTCATCTCAGCTCATATTTGGTTTGGCATCAAAACTTGAAGATTGGTTCCTTTGTTGCTAGTATATGTCCATGTTGTGTAACCAGCTCCAAAAATAGAAGAAAAGAGATATCAACTCCTTAGAAATAAGCCACTTCGAGGGGGAAACCTCCAATACATTACATAAATGAACAATTCTTGGATGATACAATTTACAAAACCTCCTTTCTATATATAGGAGTCCATGGGGCCATAATGTAATCCTAGTGGGCCACAATGTAATCCTAGCCGAACTAAAAATAATAATTTAAGGGCACAATAATAACAAAATGGGGGTTACAAGGGTACAATAATAACAATAAGGGGGTTACACTAACAACAATAAGGGACTATACTAATAATATAGGGACCTAACATGCCCCTCTCCTTCAAAAAAGTGTTGTCCTCAACGCTTGAGTAGCTCTGGGTGCTTCTGTATAAAATTCTCATCATCCCATGTAGAATCTTCAGTGGGTAAGTTCTTCCACTTGATGAGATACTCTGAAATTGATCGATTCCGTAGTTGTCGAGTTCTTGTTTCCGTGACCGCTTCCGGTTCCAATATGATTTTTACTTCCTCATCAAGTTCTGGCAATATTGTTTGAACTGGAAGATTTTCACCTATAACCTTCTTTAAGCATGAAACATGGAAAACTGGATGTACTCGCGAAGAAGCAGGAAGCTCCAATTTGTATGCCATAGTACCAATCTTTTGCAACACCTTGTAAGGACCATAGTACTTTAGCGATAATTTATTATCCTTCTTTGCTTGCTTGAGGGACATTTGTTTGTATGGTTGTAGCCGTAAAAATACCCAATCTCCTACATCAAAACTTCTCTCGCTGCGATGTTGATCTGCCTGTTGTTTCATTCGATTTTGTGCCAAATTCAGGTTATCCTTTAAGTTGGAGAACTTCTTGCTGATGCTCGATGTGATATTCCACTGCTTGAACCTTCGAATTTTCTCTTAAAGATGATGTGATGGATGGTGGATGATATCCATAAAGTGCCATAAATGGGGTCATTTTTGCTGCAGTATGGAAGGAAGTGCTATACCACCATTCAGCGAGAGGTAACCACTTGACCCATTGTGTTTGTTTATCAGATACAAAACAACGAAGATATCCTTCCAAAAAATTATTTACTATCTTAGTTTGACCATCAGATTGAGGATGATAAGATGAGCTATGAGCTAATTGAGTACCCAAACAAGAAAATAACTCCGTCCAAAAATTTCCAGTAAAAATGGGATCTCTGTCACTCACAATAACCCTTGGGCTTCCATGTAGCTTTTTAATTGTGTCCATAAATGTAGTAGCAACTATACTTGCTTTAAATGGATGAGATAATGCACAAAAGTGTGCATACTTGGTAAGTCTATCAACTACCACCATGATGACACTCTTTCCATCGGACTTAGGTAAACCTGTGATAAAATCCATTGAAATCTCCTCCCAACGTTGACTTGGAATGGATAAAGGTTGTAGAAGTCCTGGGGTCTTAATTGTTTCCACTTTATTCTGCTGGCAAACCAAACATTACGCCACAAACTTTCGAATATCAGATTTAAGGCCATCCCAAAAAAATTCTTTCTTCACCCTGTGGTAAGTTTTTAAAAATCCTGAGTGTCCTCCTAAAGGAGAAGTGTGCAATTCCAGAAGAATCTTTTGTTTTAGTTGGGAATCCTTACAAAGATATAAGCGATCTTTGTACCATAAGGAATCATTTTTTCAACTAAATGTATCAGATGTACTAGGATCTTGCTGCAACTTTTGAATGAGTGTCCATACATCTTTGTCCTTCTTCCATTCATCTCTTGCTTCAGTTATCCAATCTGGTTGGATAATAGAAATGGCACAAAGCAATGCTTCCACCTCTTTATTATTTCTTGAGAGTGCATCTGCAACAACATTAAGCTTTCCTTTTTTGTAGATTATTTCAAAGTCATAACCCAACATCTTTGTGACCCATTTTTGCTGCTCTTCTGAAGAAAGTCTTTGTTCCAAAAAGTGTTTAAGACTATCATGATCAGTTTTTACCTTGAAGTGTCTTCCCATTAGGTAAGTTCGCCATTTCTTTAGTGCATGCAGTATTGCTAACATTTCCTTCTCATAAATAGGTTTCTGTAAATACTTTCCTTTGATTGGACGACTTTCAAAAGCAATGGGTCTTCCTTCCTGCATTAAGACAACACCAATTCCATTTCCTGAGGCATCACATTCCACAATAAAGGTTTTTTGTGAAGTCTAGCGTAGCTAAGACTGGTGCTAGGCACATTGCCTCTTTAAGATGTTCAATGGCCTTAGTTGCTTCAATAGTCCATGAAAATTCATCTTTCTTCAATAATGTTGTTAGAGGTGCTGCTATTCTCCCATAATTCTTAACAAACTTTGATAATACCCTGTTAACCCGAGAAATCCTCGCAACTGCTTTATGGTTGTGGCGACTTTCCATTCCTTAATGGCTTTAATTTTTTTAGGGTCTACCTTAACACCCTTGTGAGATACAATATGACCCAGATATTCCACCTCATGTACTCCAAAGAAATATTTGGATGTTTTTGCATATAATTGTTTCTCCTGCAATAGTTAGAGCACCCTGTCAACATGGTCAACATGATCCTTCCAAGACCTGTTGTATATTAGTATATCATCAAAAATTACTAGCACAAATTTTCTAAGAAAGGGTTTGAAAATGGAATTCATCAACCCTTGAAATGTAGAAGGTGCATTGGTAAGGCCAAAAGGCATGACCAAAAATTCATAATGACCCTCATGAGTTCGAAATGTTGTTTTTGGAAGATCTTCAGTCTTCATTCTAATTTGATGATATCCTGAACGAAGATCCAACTTGGTAAAATAAATTGCTCCATGTAATTCATCCAATAATTCATCAATCATAGGAATGGGAAATTTATCTTTAATGGTGAGCTTATTGAGCTCCCTATAATCAGGACACATGCGCCATGATCCATCCTTCTTGTGTACCAATACTACAGGAGCAGAGAAAGAACTTTGACTAGGTTGAATTATACCTGCCTCTAACATTTCTACAATCATATGTTCAATTTCGCTCTTTTGGACATAAGGATATCTATAAGTCCTGATGTTTGGAGGAACACTTCCTGGAATCAAATGAATAGCATGATCATGATCACGAATAGGTGGGAGTCCTTTGGGAGTTTCAAACACCTTGGAATGATTGTCCAAGACTTGTTGGAGATCTGCATAAATAAATGATTTTGATGTTGGAACTTCTAGTTAGCATAATTGTGCAATTACGCCTCGTTGTTCTTTCTTTAGAAGCTTTGTCATGACATTAGAGCTTATTATCCTTCCTGGCTTCCCTTCAATACCCCGTAATTCGACTTCCTTTCCTTCTGAAAAAAATTTCAAGAAAAGTTCTTGAAAATTAAAAGCTACAATCCCCAAAGATTGTAACCATTGTACTCCTAGTACAACATCAGCACCTCCCATAGGAATGGAAAGCATTGGACTATTCAATACATATTCCCCCATGGTTAGCTTGATATTTTGGCATTTTCCAGAGAAATTTATAGTTCCTCCATTTGCAACCATCACTTGACATTCTGGTGCTGGGTATAGGAAACAATTCAATTCCTTGGCTACCTTACAATGAATAAAATTATGGGTACTACCTGAATCAATCAACACTATTACCTTTTCTTCTTGATATGTCCTTCTATCTTGAGAGTTTGAGGAGTGGTAATTCCTGCCAATGCATTACATGATATGGTCGGACTCATTTCTTCGTCTTCTAGGGTTGGTTGGTGGTGTGTATCCTCTTATTTTGAAGATTCTTGTTCATTTTCTTCTTCCTCTTCACAATCTATGTAAAATAATTTCTTCTTAGCACACTTATGACCTTTAGTGTATTTTCTATCACAACTGTAGCAAAGCCCTTTTGCTCTTTTTTCTTCCAATTTTTGTGGTGTCAACCTTGTATGTTGTGGAAATCTAGGCGTAGCAACACTTCCTTCTTTATAGAATTGAGTGGTAGGCTTCCTTGTCGCCATAATTTTACATTCAACTTTTCTTGCCAACCTGAATGCCTTCTCCAATGAATCAGGTTCCAAAACGTAAACTTCATGTTGGATGTTATCCTTTAAAGTGCCTATGAAGAGATCAATCCTGTGTTCCTCTGGAATATCAGTTACCCTTATATTCAATTTTTGGAAGTCCTCAATGTGCTCCCCCACTAAACCCTTTTGTTTGAGATTTATCAATTGGCTAAAGAAGGTGTTGCTCTTTGTATCCTCATGATGTGCTATCATTTCCTCCGTAAAAATTGACCAAGTGACAATTTTTTTACGGGAGCAAAGCCATCGATACCATACAAATGTATTTTGTTCTAATTGTAAAGTTGCAATGCATACCTTTTGTGTGTTTTGCACATTATGGAGATCAAAATATTGCTCCATCTGTAGTATCCATGTTACAGGATCCTTTCCATCAAACTTCCTCATATCCATTTTGGAATATGGTGGTTCTTCCCGCCAACATTAGAGTTTATGAAATCAAGATTAACATTTATTTTGTTCTCATCATGAGGTTCTTCTACTATCTTTTCACCATTGGGAAACATTTCTTGTATCAACTTTGTCAAATCTTCGATGTTTGATTTTAGATCATCCATCTTAGCTTCCATGCCAGCTTCCATGCCATCCATCTTAGCTTCCACGCCTTTCTTCAAACTGTCCATCTTCACTTCCACGCCATCCATCTTAGCTTCCATGCCTTTCTTCAAACCGTCCATCTTCACTTCCACGCCTTTCTTCAAAACTTCCATTTCATTTTTTGTTGCTCTTTGCGAGAGTGAAATTTGGTGCACTTGCTCTTGTAATTTTGATAGATCATGTTGCAATTCTTCATCTTCATGAGTCATAGTAGAGCCTTCTGAAGGCTTAATGGGTGTTGAATTATTTTTACCTGGAATTTTTTAGAACCCAATACTAATATATATTCTACAATATGCCCTTGAAATCAATTCAAATTGATTCTTCAAATAAGACTTATGCAATTTGGAAAAAAAAATACACACCTTTTTCTTGCTTTTGAGGAGCTCGATATTAAAATTGGAATATTTCTGTGATTGTGGCTCTTCAATATCTAAAATTCAACACCGAAGTAGCCCTATGAATTCTCTTTTGAATGCCACAGATCTGACCTTATTTGGTTTCTCCAAGACAAGGTTATGTTCAATCTCCCACAATGACCTAATTATGGACTGGTTCAGTAGAGCGAACTTGTACGACTTGCCACGTGTCATTGTTTCATCCTTCGGCTCTGAAATTGATAGCCAAGAAACTAAAGTCCGTGTCATTGTGACTAATTTTTACGGCACTCCAATCCGATGCTCAGAGAGAGAGTTATAAAACTTTTCCCACGATCACCTCTTTGAGATGAAATTCGGGAGCCTGAAAAAGCACTACCTTCCACAAATCATATCATCGAAAATATTGTGAACCAAAATCTGAAATATTTTGATGAGTTTCCTCAGGATTTTGGCTTTGCACCCAAAAAATTTCATATTCTGAACCTTTTTAGAAAAAATTTATAGCGAAAATTCCACGATGACCTGTTTAGAGCAGTGAAACCCTAGAATCCAAAGCTCCGATACCAAATGTTGTGTAACCAGCTCCAGAAATAGAAGAAAAGAGATATCAACACTTTAGAAATAAGCCACTTCAAGGGGGAAACCTCTAATACATTACATTAATGAACAATTCTTGGATGATACAATTTACAAAACCTGCTTTCTATATATAGTAGTCCATGGGGCCATAATGTAATCCTAGTGGGGCCACAATGTAATCCTAATCGACCTAACAATAATAATTTAAAGGCACAATAATAACAATATGGGGGTTACAAGGGTACAATAATAACAACAAGGGGGTTACACCAACAATAATAAGGGACTATACTAATAATATAGGGACCTAACAGTCTAGGCTTAGAAAAGTTCTATTGCAGGAAGGATTGGTTTCTTTCTTTTCAACTGTTTGTTGTTATCTTGTACCCTTGTGGGTCTTGACAAACAACAACATTGTCAAGATTATTCTGTCAGGGGACTCCTCCCTTTTCATGGAAATTAATAATATGTCCAGTGGTTATATTGAATATTTGAAAATTTTCTTTTTTTGTATTGAACTCACATTCAAGCTATTCATGCCTTCCTGTACTTAAGAGTAGTCTCTGAAGGCTCAACAGAGATGGATCAGTCTACTGAGGTCTAGAGAGATCTGCTTTGATGTGTTTTTTGCTAAAATATCTATAAGACCAAAGTCAAAGAAACATCAATATGTAATTTCAACATTGTATAGATACATTTTGTTGTTTTGGATGATAGTTTCATTGAATTTCATATGGTTCTTAGAGCTATGCAGAAGGTTGGTAGGTTTACATTCTTATTCAAGTGAGAAGAGGTAGTGTTTCATTCTATGAGGTGACCAACATATGATTATCTTGATGTGAGCTGCCATGGCCCCTAGGGTCAAAAAATTTCCATATTACATCAAAGAGGACAAAACCATCTTGAAAATTTTAACTATACATGTTCAAAAGCCTGCATATAAAAAGCAGAAAATCTTTACTAGATGGTTTCTAGAAGAGCAAAGGAATATTGAGGTCAATTAAAACCAGTTTCTTCTAAAGCTCAGGAGTATCAATGAGAGAATAGCGAGATTGGAGATAAAAGTGGTGGAGTTATGATTCTGTGAATACGTGTACAACTAGAAAACCTCCTCCATCTATTCTACTTTGCTCCTTAAAATAAACTAAAAAAATAAGTGATTTTGTTACCTCCTTTTAAAGGAAATTGAAATAGTTTAGAAAACTGTACATCCTGAAATCATTACAATTATAAATTATGTTGAACAACTGTCCAAAAGATGAAATATAGCTAGATTTTTTACTAGTCATGAAATAACTCATATGGATGACATCTCCTCTTCAATAGAATGACCCAGGACCACTGGCAACATATCATTGTTCTCCTTCAACAACCAATAAAGGCCATTTCACAATTTGGAAAGAAGGTGTCTCTACTATCTGTATCAATCCAATTACATCAAGAGGGGATTCATATTGTTCTATGACTTTTGATGGTCTGTAAATATGGTGAAAATTGTTTTTTCAAAAGTTGAGACAATTTCACCGAGTAGGGAGAAAATCATGGGTGTTTTAATCTAGATTATAAGAATTTTTTGGGTCCATTACTATATCCTTTCATAGGGACATGTCTTTTAATATGTTTAATCCTCTAATGTTTCCAATAATTTTTGTAACCCCCATTTAGTAATTAGAGTACTGTCTCTCTAGGTAGTGGGAAGTTACATTATTTTTCAAAAACATGGAAGGAAATTTTTCTCTATTTAAAGAACGAACTTCTATAGGTACACGTCTTTCTGTATGATTTGTCCTCTAATGTGTCTTAGTATTTTTATAAATCTCATTTAGTAATTAGATTTTTGTCCTTTGAGGTAATGGGAAGTTATGCTAGTAAAAAAAATGGAAGTCTTTTTTCAGAGCGAAGACTAGGATATGTGCTACATGGTTTGATAATATTTCCTAAAGTTTTCTTGCCCATTTCCTATGAAATGGCCCTTCTCCAACAAATCAGTTATTAAGAGCGTTAAAAGAATGGAACACTGGTGGTGGCTTAACATTCCATCGACCTCACTAGTGAATTTCCATCCTGTTGGCTAGTATCAGATGCTTTTTAAGTGGAAAAAGTACTTCAACCTATGACTGTGTTCTATCATTTGATATAATTTCAGTTAGAATATGAGTCATAAAACCATGAAATATGGTGTCATCTTTGTGGTACTAGATTGACCTTCTTTATAGAATCAATTGGTGGTACAATATTTTTGCAGGGAAATTTGGGTTGGGAAGAATGGATATCTACCATATATACACTTTTAAGGTCCACACTTCACCATACAAACACAATTAAACAACAAAACATTGCCACTTAATGTGATTCTTTCCACCACTAATCAAGAAGTGCATATGGTATTGGGAAATGGTATATGTTTAAAAATGTCATTTACAAATTTGTAGGAAACTGGGAAATGGCATGATGCAATAATTAATGTGTAAATGAAAAGCTACTATAAATGAATTGCAAAGTATTATTGTCTGACATAGGACTACAGGAATAACAATTTTTTTGAAAACAGTACAAATACAATTGCCTAGATTTACTACAGGAACAAGTTTTGAATTGAATTTTGTATTACAAAAGCCTCCACATATATTTTGAGGACTTAGCCAACATGTCAAGTTTTGGAGCCACAACCTCTTTAATTGTGGATTTCTAGGACCCTTCTCAGGATTGAGTAGATATAGGCGTTGATACTGTCTTGATTCTTGATAGAAAGCTATTTTTGTATTGTAGCACATGAAAGTCCATCAGGGAATAAATAATCTAGGCTTATTTCACTGAGCATATATATGGATGATCATCATTAACTCCAAGTTTCCATTAATTCAGACATGTGCTTTTGGTATCCTGACATTATGTTTGAAATTTTCCTATGTGACATTTTGTTTGACATCTTCCACTTCCTTTGTTGCCACTTTTCTATTTTCTAAGACTCCAAGGCTGGACTTAATAGGATCCCCTTCTTCATTGTATGATGGTTTTCTGCTGTAAGAAATCTAGACATAACCAGTTTAGGATAGATTAGATTCCTTAGTCTCCAATTTTTTATATATTTACATTTTGATCATTGGGAAAATAGTGCCATCAACATTCTGTACAGGCTGGCTGCCAATGCTTGCAAGGGTTTCTGAGAGGGAAAAGGCATTATTCCCTACAGAAAATGAGTGATTTCCTTTTTTATCTCAAGTGAATCCTCTACAGTGAGCACTGGCCTGGCATACATGTACTGGTGTGAAACTAATGCCAATGAGAGCATGCAGTCCAACTCCTCAACAAACTTTGATGTCATATGCAAATGCATTGAGAAAGGCTAAAGCTACAAATCCAAATATCTTATTATGGATCTTTCCATATCTAATATTTTATCATAGACATCTCCAAGAAGAAGATCCAACTCTTTTGTCATTGAAGTATGATAAAAGTACGATTCCTGATGATCCATTTCACCTGCAAAAGAAAACTCTATGTCTTTAAGATTTTCCAATTCACTATTGTCGAGTTTTAGTCCAGAAAGGCACAATTGATAACCAATTTGAGGTATATACATAATGTACCCATGTTTGGTATTATTAGCTTGGCATGGGAGGCATTTTAGCTCAAGTGTTGAAATCTCCTCAAACAAGCCCTCGTATATTTCCTTCAATTCATCCAACTCTAGACAAATCCCAGATGAAATCATCATTCCATATTTATTTCTATTGCTTTAATTAAAGTGAAAGACTCTATTTATCAGTTCAAACTTCATAGATATGGACAATCTCAATTGTAATGCATGTAAAATCTTGTCTTACAATATTCAAATTGATCATTCCTGCATGCTCTTTGAAATCCCAATTTCAAAAATTTTCCTTGTATGTAAAATGGAACTCATACTCTTTGAAATTGTTGTCCAATCATCCAATGTTGACAAATAACCTAGACACCGAAATATCAGGTAGATGTGGAATATTGTTGTGCTAGGCTTGCATCATTTCATCACAATGGTGGAGCATTGGTATAGCGTTGAGACGCCCATTCAAAATGTTGAGATCTAATATAGGCCTTAAGAACCAAGTCCTTAAATTACATCAGCCCATGGCAATGACACACTTATTAAACATGCCAAATAACAAAAATCCTTCCTTGGATTTGCCAATGCCCATGCTACTTGGATGCTTATCAACTTGAAAAATTTGCAAGGCATCATAACCTGTAGCATCTATTTTCAGAAATTTGTTTAATGAGATTTCCGAAACCCTGTCAAATTTTATTGGTGCGGTGTCATATTCCTTCATTTAAATAGTGTTTACAAGCATCTCTTGTTGTAGCATAGCAAGAAGGTCCCCAACAGCGGGAACTTGCACATCAGTTTCAGTGTTCTTCATGGAAATGAGTTGTTCATGATCACATGCACAAACCACCAAATGCTCTTGTTCATTCAAAAATTCCAAACACTTGTCCAAAGGCTTAGCATGCTTGAACCTGTTGTTTGGGACATTTGAAAGTAAAAACCTGTGAGCCAGCCAATACTCAAGGCTTCCAACAATTCCTAAAAAGGTAGCTATTAGATCATCATGATTAGGAATATCAGAGTTATCATTTCCAAAAATGTTGCAGTACATACAAAGCTCAGGTGCAATAAATAAAAATATTTCATTTTTTATGCGATCATCCGAATAAAAATTAAGAACCTGTTCCAATATTGATAACACTAAAGTGACTACTCATATAATTATCTGCAAGATCTCTATACAAAATTTGCAGGAAAGCATTTCTTTTTCATAAAAGTATTGTTTTGAGAGCAACCTGGAGTGTACATTTCTATGGATATCTTGAGCTAGTTTTCCATTTATAATGTAGATACAGGAGCTGAAGGATGGTAATGATTTTTCATGGTATTTCTCACACAAAATCAGTATTTCAAGGCCCTAAAGAAAACTAAAATCTTGTATTCCCAACTGAACCATGATGCAACCAGACGTGTTGGTATCCAGTGAATTCATTTCTTTGTTATTTTGGGTGTAAGGGTTTCCATGTCGAAACTTTGTTGGGGTTGTATCAAAAGCACTAGATTGAAGAATAATTGGTCTGACTTCATATAGATATGGTAGCACAACTGATCCAATGGCTATTGATTGAGTTCCATCGTGAAATAGCTTGTAGTCCTTTGAGAGCACACATGTATGTAGAAGTGTATGATTTTGGAGAAGCCCAATCCAACATTGTTCAGGGAGGGTTGGGTCATTTGAAAAAAATGTACAAATACCTGATATTCTTTAATGTCAGGCCTGCTCTTCATGCAACAATATGCATATTCTTTGACAACTGTGTGAGCTGCAAGAAGTCTGATTTTCACCTTACATCCAATCTGTTTTACAAATGAAGGGTAATAGAAGCCTCTAGATGTTAACAGTGGTGATGCAACAAAATTTTGGGTCTGCCCTCTTTACCACATAGAGGAAACCAGTCCAATCAAGGATAGATTAGATTCCTTAGTTTCCAATTTCTGATGTATTAACCTTTTGATCACAGGGACAATAATGCCATCAACATTCTATACAGGTAGGATGTCAATGCTTGCTCAATGCTTACTTGTTTACTTAAGTTTCTTCTACCTATCTCTGTCCATCCTATCTCATTTAGTAATTTATATATTTCTCCATCCCATCTCATTTAGGAATCTCTTTGATATATAGATGTCATTTTAAAGTATTTAATTCCTTTTTTTTTATCTTAATGGATGTATTTTGGCATTGGAAACTTCTATAGTTGCCTTTTCAATACTGTGGAAAATCTGTTTTTTTAGTCCACTCACACAAAACATAGAAATCTTAAAAATCTAATAATTTCCCAATATTGAGGGAAAAAAATGGGAAGAAATCTACTCATTTCAAAAGGACAACATTAAAATTCAAAAAAATAATTGCAGACTTGAATTTTTTTAAAGAAATGTCATGACCTAGACATAATTCCCACATTTTCTAGTAACAATTTTTGTTGTTTTTATTTTATAACCTTCAACACTCTTGGCACGAAACACCCTCTCTATGCACCTCAAGTTAGCATACACCATCAGCATTGGAACACAATAAATGTCATTGCAGGCTTTAAAGCGGAAAAAGGAGGGCACTTAGAGATAGGGTAGGAACAACGTGAGTAAAGATATTGTCAGATGTTGGTGCAAATTATAGAAATTTCCAAAAACATTTCAAACAACGGCAAAACCAGCCCATTCCAGGATAGATTAGATTCCTTGGTTTCCAATTTATGATGTATTAACCTTTTGATCATAGGGACAGTAGTTCCATCAATGTTCTATACAGGCAGGATGTCAATGCTTGCAAGGGTTTATGAGAGGGAGAAGGCATTGTTCCCTACATAAAATGAGTGATTGCCTTTTTTTTTAATCTCAAGTGCATACTCTGCAGTGAGTACTAGCCTGACATACATTTACTCTTATGCAAGTAATTCCAACGAGAGCATGCAGTCTAGCTCCCATATGAACTTTGATTTCATATGCAAATGCATTGAGAAAGGTTAAAGCTGCAATTCCAAATATCTTATTATGGCTCTTTCCATATCTAACATTCTATCATAGATGTATCCTAGAAGAAGATCCAACTCTTTTGTCTTTGAAGTACGATACAATTATGCTTCCTGATGATCCTTTTCACCTGCAAAATAAAACTGTGTCTTTAAGATTTTCCAATTCACTATCGTTGAGTCTCAGGAGTACTTAAATTACAAATGTGTACTGCTTATAAATAAAACAAAAAAAACTTTAACTAAACCAGTCAATACATAATCTGTAGTTTTATCAAATTTGAAAAACAAAAATTAATATTACAGCTCCAAACTCTGTTGTATGAATTGCTCTACTAAAGGAAAAAGTGTTGTAGCTGGAGAACTGTTCAAGAAATTCAGGTAAAATAACACCAATTTGCACATCAAAATGTATGCTAAAGGGTGCCAGTACACATGGGTCTGAGAAAAATTCAACGATTTTTTTTTTTTTGTTAAACAAATTTTGTTTCCTTTGATTTTATTTGCTAGTTTTTTTTTCTTGTAATGATAAACCTTGTTATCATTTATGTTTGTAATATTAGTCTTAGCTATAACATTTTTGGTGAATGAGTTGATTCAGAAACAATGTTCATCAATTTCACCTTGAAATTTACATGGGATCCACCATGTCAAAACCAAAACTTCGCTCAGGCTAGTCCATTCAATGAAACTGAAGGAGGCATTTGATCTAGTTTGGACTCTGGAGTGATGAAAAATGGAAAAACAGAAATGAAAAATGGAATACTTTTCATTACTTAAAGTTCATTTCTTGTGACATTATGCTTCCTAGACCATCTATCTTTTGTTTCTCCTTACTATCCATTGTTTATAATTCTTAATCTTCTGCAGCTCTGCATCTTTTGCGACTTGCCAAATCGTTAGGTTTAGTCAAATAGCTTGTGATGGGTATATGGTTAGATCCTTTGTAATTCTCTGAAAACAAACCCTAGATATTGGTGATGTAACAAGCATGCTAACCCTTTAGGCCTTCAGTCAAATAGCTGTAGGGCTTGAAGGGGTTGGAGATTTACTGTATACAGTAGAAATCTTGTTTCTTGTTGGGCAATTTACGATGCATAGATTATATATCTTGGTTCAAGTTCTCCAACTTTTTCAGGTCCAATTTTATGCTTGCTGATATTTTCCAATATTTTCCCTGGTGTTTGACTGTTTCTGAGAAGTTTGTTTCCAAACCTTTTGATATTTTTCCAAAACAATATTTGTAACATTGTAAATATTTTCTTAGGTTGGAGGCTTTTATGGGATCTTTAGTATGTTGCTTTGTGTAGGGTGTGGCAATGTTCAAGTGCAAAAAGTTTCATCTCTAAAATGTCAAATATCCGAATTTTTTTCAGTTGTTGGAAAGTCCATGTAGGTGGGAATATATTTCACATATTTCATAGTGTTGTGCAGGGCTGGTTATAGGCATTAAGAACCAAGTACTTAAAAGACGTCAGCCCATGACAATGACACACTTGTTAAACTTGCCAAATAACAACAAAATTTCCTTTTCTTTGCCAATGCCCATGCTGCTTGGATGCTTATCAACTTGAAAGATTTGCAAGGCATCATAACCTGTAGCATCAATTTTCAAAAATTTGTTTAATGACAACTCTGAAACCCTGTCAAATTTTAATGGTGCGGTGTCATATTCCTTCATTCCAATAGTGTTTACAAGCATATATTTTTGTACCATATCAAGAAGTTCCCCAACAACATGAACTTGCACATCACTTTCAATGTTCATCATGGAATTGAGTTGTTCATGTGCACATGCACAAAATAACAAATTTTCTTGTTCATTCAAAAATTCCAAACACTTGTTCAAAAGATTAGCATGCTTCAACCTGTTGTTTGGTACCTTTAAAAGTAACAACCTGTGAGCCAGCCAATACTCAAGGCTTCTAGCGAATCCTAAAATGGTAGCTATTAGATCACCATGATTAGGAATATCAGAGTTATCATTTCCAAAAATGTTGCAGTACATACAAAGTTGAGGTGCAATAAATAAAAAGATTTCATTGTTTATGCGATCATCCGGATAAAACTTGAGAACCTGTTCCAAGATT
The DNA here is from genome assembly GCA_034641835.2 of Pinus albicaulis. NCBI lineage: Eukaryota > Viridiplantae > Streptophyta > Pinopsida > Pinales > Pinaceae > Pinus > Pinus albicaulis. The sequence goes on from CM076584.1 coordinate 349,758,367, forward strand.
GATAAGACTAAAGTTACTGCCCATATAAGCATCTTCAAGAACTCTAGACAAAATTTGTAGGAAAGCATCTCTTTGTCATAAAAGTCTTGTTTTGAGAGCAACCTGGAGTCTACATTTTTATGGATGTCTTGAGCTAGTTTTCCATTTATAATGTAGATGCAGGAGCTGGAGGATGGTAATGGTTTTTCATGGTATTTCTCACACAAAATCTGTATTGAAAGGCCCCAAATAAAACTAAAATCTTGTATTCCCAGTTGAACCATGATGCAACCATATGTGTTGGTATCCATTTAATTCATTTCTTTGATATTTTGGGTGTAAGGGTTGAGATATCAGCACCTTGTTATGGATAGACTTGTGCACATCTTGCACCTTTACTTAACCTTGCACCTTTAATTCACTTTGCTGAGCATACTGATTATAATTTTCACTTAGTACAATCCTGTAATCTTCCCATAACCATGCAAATTCACACTAAGCACAGTTCTGCAATTTCACTCTTTAACACAGTCATATATATATATATATATATATATATATATATATATATATATATATATATATATAGATAGATAAGATACTTCGTCTCCCTCCTTTGTATAAACACAGTCCTAAACTCGCATTTATTGCAGACCTAAAGTTCCGCACTAGATCACAGAGTCTTTATATCCAAACCATAATCCTTTTCTTTGCTGATATAATGTTCTGTTCTTCAATCCACAGTTCTGTTCTCTCTTTATTGCACTTATATTTCATTCCTGAAGCTCGTACTAAATCTCAGAGCTCTTGACCAGAAATTTGTGTCAAACTGAAATCCACATGCTCTTTTAAATAGTTGATTCTGAATGTAAATAAGATGACTTGTACTTATGTTATGAGGCCAACTTGATTAGGGGTATGTGAGCCGACTTGTCCATTGCTCATAGGATTTTTTGAGGAGATATTAAATGCTGATCTTGAGCATCATATTGAGCCATGTCTTCAAGGCTTATATGACAAGGTCTTGAGGCATACTTCATTGACGTGGCTCTTCATATACATGACTCTTAATTAGTACATTTATGACAAGATGAAAAATCCCTAAAAGACATACGGAAGAAGTCTTTTGACCTATAATAAAAACCTTGCTCATGAAACCCAACCTAGTTAGTTCTGCAAAATTATTTGTCGATGTGTCGATGGAGCTTACGTACACTGCCTGGGGTGTTCCTTTGGCATTGCGGAGGATGCTGCCATATCCCGCCTGGCCAGGGTTACCCTTGGAGGCTTCATTAAAATTTAGTTGAAGACAGCCCGAAGGGGGGGAGGGCATCCCTGAGTTAGTCGAGGGTGGACAAGGATGGAGGAGAGATTCAAAAGATGCAGTATGGCTAGATCAGATGGACCCATATCCCATTCCGCAGGGTCCCAAGGGTCCACGAGAATGGATTCCCTAATGTTGGAGAGGATCAAAGACCAGATGAGAGGGGCGGAAGGGGTTTTATTCTCAAAGATAGCATGATTTATCCCCTTCCAAGTGTTCCAAAGTAGGAGAATAGGGATGAGACGCCATGCTCTGGAGACCACTAGGTTGGAGAATCTGCGAGTTGGCCAATCTTCAAGTAGGGCTCTGGTGTTAGTAGGGGTGTCATCAACGAGGCCAAAAATATCAAAGGCTTGCGACTAGACCTGTTGGATTAAGGGACAGTCCATGAAGATGTGATGTTGGGTTTCTTCGTCCTGCCAACAAAGGAAGCACATGGATAGCTCGACGAAGCCCCTTTTAAGGAGACTATCCCATGTTAGGATACGTTTGTGAATCACGAACCAAAGGAAGTGGGCCACTTTCAGCCAAAGATGACTGGTCCATATTCTCTTCTAGACCTGAGTGTTGGGGATGACCGAGACCGCCGCACGAAGGAGATAAGCTTCCTTGACTGAAAAGACCTTGGAGGTTGAGAGGTCCCATCTTAATTTGTCCGAGCCTTGGGAGGCATGGATTTTCTGTTGGGCGAGATACTCGGCAAGCCGATCTAACCCTTGGTGGGGTAGTTCTATAGGCCAATATTCTACAGTTTTCCATTGGTGCCAACTGTTGAGCCCCAAAGATGTCCTTTCCTTTCACCAAATTTCACTTCATTCCATTTGTCCTTTATCAGTTATAGGCTTAAAAGATCAATAGGATTGATTAAAGTCACTTTAAGAATGCATGCAATGACTGACTTACTATACTTTTGTGGTTTTGTTGTTGTAGTGATTTTTTACTAGACTTAGCTACAAAATGCAGCCATTCTGTAGCTAGTCGCATATTCCGCAGCTATCTTTATGTTCACACAGGTTACAGGTGTCACTTAAAGGAAAAACGGATATGGTTGAATTCCATAACTCACCTACATCTCTCCTTGCCCTCTACGGAGTCTGAGAAAAAATATACAAGTGGTTATGCACGTGGAGGAAACCAAAACTAAGAAGTAGACTTCTACCAGGACAAGGACTCTGCAGATGTCTTCAGCAAAATATGAGGCCTCAACAGGAGTTCTAATTCGATTTTGATTGAAAAAGACACCTATCCCCATTTCTTCTCAATGACAGTTATGTATTTTTCTTATAAAAATAACTTGGTGAACCGAGAGACAGTTAGTTAGTTGATGTTTTGTTGTTAGTTCTCAAAAGACCGTAATACTATGTTTCTGAAGCGTTCTCCTTTAATGAAAGAAGTACAACTTTAATGCATGATCTGAAGCAATCTTGAGGAGATTTGTGTGCCAATCCGATGGTAGAGGGCCCCTACTATCTGAAAGGCTTTTTGTATATTTTCTAGATAAGTGACTTTAGCTCTATTTCGTTCCTAATTTAGGCATTTTTCCGAACTTCATGTTTTATGTTCACTTACATCGAATGTTACAGTCAATCTCATTCTTATGAACTATTCCAATATATCACTAACACGTGAATGAGATAGAGCTATAATACTTCGGAGGTTAATTGCATTCTAGTTTAGTTCTGTTCATTGTATTTCAAGTTTTATTAATTGCATTATAGTCCTGTTAAATTAGACTTAAAAGGCCTTCATTATTTACAAACTGATCTTGTTCTTAATCTCTTGTAACACATCATCATCATATGGACAAGAATTAGTTATATCATTTTGAGTGCTTGACTATTCTGCAATTTTTTTTATAATTTTACAAACAGCCTTTTTCCAAAGCTATTCCAAGAGATCTCTAACCCTTGAATGAGGCTTAATAGTAACATTTTGAGTGGCAGAATGGGTTAATTTTAGTGTCATAAGTAATTTTAGCATAGGGTTTCTTACTATGTTTCAGATAATATTTTCTCAAATTGTTCCAACAAATTTCTAACTATGGATGAGATTTTCTCTGTAATATTGTATGTTGTTGTTTACTATAGAGAACTTGATTACATCAAACTTATCCTTTTCTCAAGTTGTTCCAACATACTTCTAATGAAATGAATTGGACTGAGTTAATGTTATGAGTTACTTTCCTTGTCAAGCTTTGCAATTTGTGAATTATCATTTTCTGTCCTTAGGTGTCATACACAATTTAGAGTAGATTTTTTTCTGTTTTAGTATGATCAGTAACTTCTCTTTGCCAACAATTTAGTTCTTTTACTCTTAACACAAAAATACAAAACCAAAAAAACTAGAAAAAAACTAAACACAACGAAGTAGGAATAAGATACTTAGGCACATATAGTGCACTTCACTTCAACAGTTTACTAGCCCTGGTTGACAATTTATGACATCAATTTAGAAACACTAAGTTGAGTAGACACCAACCATGCTTGTCTGTTTGGTTGTGCCAATAATATTTTATTGCCATGGCTCCGCAGGAATGGAAGAAGGGCATGAGATCTGCCAAAGAATGGTCCTGAGAGAGGCGAGGGGATTGTTGCCAAGAGACCTCCCAAAAGCGTCCAGTTTCCCCGTTGTTCACCTCCTAGAAGAAGTGCATGCGAATTAGGTCGCTATTATTGTTGGCAAGGTTTCAGATGGCAGACCCTTGAATATGGAGGGGTGTGTGAAGGATTTCACGTTGAGTTTTCCCTTGGCCATACTTATGAGACAAAATAGTCTTCCATAGTTTCGGTCCCCCTCTCATCCAACACCATCAGAGTTGCATTAAGAAAATTTGGGTCCCTCAAGCTCAAACCCCCCATTAGTTTTGGGAGACACAACTTATGCGAGGTCAGCAAAGGCTACTTTCTATCATCTGCAGTACCTCCCCAGAGGAATCACCAGAATAAGGTAATGAGCTCTGATTAAATATAGTTTGGGGTTGGAAGAGTGGACAACTGGTAGAGGGGCATTGCTTGCAGGACATATTTGAGGAGGGTGGCTCATCCCGCAAGGTTAAGGACCCAAAAAGTCCAGTTAGAGAGCTTACTAGATAATTTCACACAAAGGTCTTTCCAGGGGGCAATGCATAGAGGATTGAACAAGAGGGGAACTCCCAGGTACTTGGAGGGGAGAGAGCCAACATTGAAACCCAACGTTCTGGCTAAGCAAGCTTGAATTGGGTGGGGAGTGTTGAAGAAATATATATCAGACTTAAGCTTATTGAGGAGCATACCCGAGGCTTCTTAGAAGTCCTCCAAGATGATGTTGAGCTGGGAGGCTTCTTTCAGAGTTGCGGCACTAAAGAGGAGGTTATCATCCACAAAATATTGGTGAGTCATGTCAATGTTTGATCCAGGTAGATGAAGCCCTATTATTTGATTGGATTGTTTAGCGGCCTTGAGAAAGCGCCCCAACCCTTCGGTAGCAATAATACATAGGAAGGGGGAGAGCAGGTCCCCTTGAAGAATACCCCTCAAGGACTGGAAAGTTTTTGATGGTGTGCCATTTATGAGAATGGAGAAAAATAGAGTGGAGATCATGGATTTAATCCATTGAATCCATTCAGCTGCAAAACCAAATGCCCGAAGGGTTTCTAGAAGGTAATCCCAGCTGAGGCGATCGTATGCTTTCGAGAGATCTAATTTCAAAAACATTCCATGAAGGTTATGCGTTTTGATAGAGTGAATGGTCTCATGTGCGGAGACAATGTCGTCCAGGGTTTGACGTCCCTCCACAAAGCCCGACTTCTCATGACTAATGATGCGGTGAAGCAGTGGCTTGAGCTTGTAGACCATGATGGTGGAAAGTATCTTACAAATCACATTGCAGAGGGAAATAGGCCTGAAGTACCTTGGTCTTGTTGCCTCCTTCGATTTGGGGATGAGGGCGATGAAGGTGGCATTAAGGCTGGACCATACCTGTATGAGCTGTCGTGATTCCTCCACAAACTCCCATATGTCGTCCAACTTCCTCGTTTCCTCAAGAATATCCCCAAAAGTTTCCCAGTTCCATGCTTTGATATGGCCTTTGAGGCCTAACAACTTCTTCTGGAAAGATTGCATTTTGTTACTAGGTGGTGTACCCAGGACTGTCCACCACGAAGCTAATTGATCCACGAATCCCAGGTTTCGCAACTAAAAAATCTCGAACTGGAACGAACGTCTCTATGGGGGGGGGGGGGGTTAGATGAGGATATATCCACACTGATAGGCTAGTGATCCAAGTAGATGGAGGGGAGGATCTCAGAGGAGAGTCGAGGGTCGGTCATGATAAGGTGCTCCGAGAAGAGGAACTTATCTAGCCTGAAGGAAATTTGGTTCTCTCCCCCTCATCAATTGTTCCAGGTATGAAGCCCTTGGTAGGGGATGACATCAACGAGGCAGAGATCCTCAATAGTGTCGTTGAAGGCATGTGAGGATGGGTCTAATCGACAGACTCCCCCACGCTTTTCTTCTAGGTTTCGAATCAAGTTGAAATCCCCTCCCAGGATCTAATCTTCCTTAGCCCATAACCTGCTAAGGCTTTTCAGATGCATGAGGAAAATCAATTTGTCGTGAGGCATAGCTAGCTCGTAGACCACAGTTAGGCTACTCCACCAGTGTTCACCTGTCAAGCAAATCGAGGCCGACAATGTGAAATGTTTGCCGACCCAGTCTTCCATGATAACATGTCCTGGGTCCCAAAGAATTGCTATGCCCCTGGAAGCTCCGATGGCTTCTATCGTCATGGCTTGGCTATTCCTCCAACATCTTAGGATTTTTTCCTTAACTTTGTCAGTAGTCACCTTCGTCTCCTGCAGAATAACTATCTAAGGTTTGTAATTTCCTATTCTATCCTTAAGGGATCGGATCTTCCTAGGGCTTTTGAAGCCCCTGATATTCCATGACATGATCTTCATGAGGGAGGAGCGATAGATTTGGGAAAGAAATCCATCAATTGTCCCATCTACCCTGAGTTTAACAAAGTTTCTCTGGCTTCACAAATAATCTCTTTGGTAGATTTGCAACCCTTATTGCTCTTATCATATCCTTTAGGGTCTTGGAGTGTTATGCTAAGGGGGTTTCCCTTTGTACCCATATTATGGAGACTTGATTCTTCTCATCTAGGACAAGCCATCCATTGGTTGAAAAGGGTGCCAAAATGGTTCAGTTGATTACTTGGGATATCTTTGATGCTTGTCTTGCTCGAGCTTTTGAATATTTCCAAAAAAAAATTATCCTCTGCTCTAAGCCTGTTGTGTCACTCCTTAGCTTTTAGGATCCTACTCATTTGCCTCAGGACCTCCTGGATGTGCCGATTTGATTAAGTGTTCTCAGGGATATTTCTCTTGGAGGAGAGTTTGTCTCTGAGGGTGGAGAGTAGCTTGTCGATTTCCATCGATTGAGGAGCTCCATGGGATGAAGAGAGGGATTGGGAAGGGGGGGAATGGACGAGGGCCAGTGATTCATCGGCCAGGGCTGTGGAGGATATTTTAGATTCAGGAGGCATCGACTTAGGGGAGGAGGACGAGGCCTGGGGCAGGCATGCGATTGGGGGCTCGAATGATTAAGAGGATTGGACTACTGATTTGAATGTTGTGGCCGAGTGGCCCTGAATCGACACCCTTGAACTAATTGAAAGCCATCACCATCCTTAGCCAGTGCAGCTGCACGAGCCTCTTCTACTACTGTTAACAGGAAGTCGCGGAAGAGATGATCATACTCATGGCACCTATGGCATTTGAAAGGAACATGTTCATAATCTAGTGGTTGTGTCCATGTAGAGTCGTAGACTAGATTGATAGATTTCGACAACAGTTGGGATATATTCATATGGACACAGATTCGGGCATAGGTTGCATGCTGTCGGCGTTTGGTGATCTCCGAGATATTAACAAACGCGCCTATTGAGTTTCTGATTCCTCCAGGATATCAGGCTCCTAGAAATCATCGGGGAGGGAGTAGAGCCAAACTTAGACGAGAGCCGTAGTGAATTCCTCTTTGTCCAGTTTGTAGCATTCCTCCCAATAGCGGATGAAGAGGCTTGCACTTCCCATAAAATATGGTCCATTCTCAAAGATCTCCTTGCGGTCTTCCAAATATTCAAAGATCATATTAAAGAACCCTTTGGCCCTGATTCGAAGCTCGATATTTCCCTTTGGGGACCACATGTTTTGGATCCAAGCCAAAATATCTTGCTCTCTAGGCTAGATCCCCAAAAACTTACAGATCATTGCATGATCTTTCATATACTGTTAAGCTTTTTCCAGGTTGTTGTTAGGAATGAAAAATTTGGGGTTGATTGCTGCCTTAGGAAGGCAACGACTTCTACCACCCTTTGCTTGCCACTCCACCCCCATAACTAGGTTTTCCACGAATGAGGAGAAGTTTCTCGATCCATTCAGAGGCTGGCCTTGCATGAAGGGGATCCAGTTTGCTGCATCGCGGTAGGACTATGGTCCCTCTCACTGTGGCGGGGGGCCTGACATGGGGGCTTCCACCTAGGCTTGGAAGGGTTCAGAACCTTGCAGAAGCAGTGCACGACGGGGGAAGAGTAGAGGATTAACGACGTAGAAGGTTACGGTTGAGCTGACGAAACCCTAGTAGAGCTCGCTAAGGATGCTTGCTGAATATATCAATGAATATTTATTTTGCACCTTTAGTTAATGTTATGGAGTTTGGACTGTAAGAACTATTTGGAATTGGATTTGTTGATTAGGTAATCAACATGGAATGCGGAAATTTATGGTCTAGTCATCTGCCACAGACTCGTTATGACAATTGTTTAGATGTAGATAGCTTGAATCCAAGTGATCAGGAAAATTCCTAATTTCTAGCATGAAACTTTTCATTGCTCAACTTTGTAGGGTTATTGAGTACCTCAAATATAATTTGAAGAATTTATAATGGTTCTTTGTAGCTTTCTTCACGGTTTTGAGAATGTATCTTGGTGACATTGCGAGAAGGGTGATTCCTAGGATGCCATAGGAGTCAAATATTTTTGGATATGTGACCCCTTTAAGCCTATTTGATTCGTTCATCCTCAGGTTTGTATGCAAAGATTTTTGTGTACAATTTTTTCACTACATTGATTAAAATTTTGTTTCAGTACAATTTTTCTAAGTCAATGGTTGCACCTATTAGAAGGAAAAGTGGGATGGTTGTCCAATTGATTGGAAAGGAACTTGTTTCATGCGCATCTGCTAAGCAAAAATTCATGTTCATTGGGGTATCTCCCTATTTTAGGAATAACCCGTGCAACAAAATATAGTTCATTATGATAATGTTTCTCTTCTAAACATGTTTTTTCTATCTGAAATATGCAAGTTTTCCTTTTAACATGAAGTCTTATAAGAAATATTGTACACATTTTTTTACATGCTTGAATTTTCTATCTTATTTTCAAGGTGGCAAAACCTATGATAACTCATTTGTCCAACCAACAGTGAGGACAACCATCTCTGGCTCATATCCAAGAATGCAGGCTAACTCATCTTATTCAAGGAAAACCACACCACCTAGAATAACTCGCTGGTGGTCCGTAAGGGGGCAAGCTTTCACTCCTGCCAGATGCCTCTGGGTCTTGGGCTGTTAACCTGTTTCCTTATATCTAAGGAAGATGAGCTCTTAGCCAAGTAGAAGCATTTTTAAGGCATACTCCAGGCCCAATGCTTGAATTGTCTATCACATGGCCAAACTATTATTTTTTAGTACCATAAGCATTTTATGAAAATCAATGAAATTCACTATTTCATTTGGCAAGGCATTTGGGTAGCTTCAGAAACCTAAAAGATTGAATGTGAATTCTATTTTCAGGATATAAAAAAACTTCATGGATAGAGAAAAAAATTTGGAAGATGAGTTCTCTAGGTAGTATTTCTGTTTGAACAACACCACTAGTTGTAGTGTTATAGTTGTTTATCAAGATTCAGTAAAAAGCTTGTCCTTTTTTGATTGATTATTAATTGATTGAATTTTTATTTATACTTGTTGTTATTTCTTGAAGTTTTTGTGCTAACTATTTTGAACTAATGGAGGATCAAACATTGATGGTATTGTTGCAATATGTTAAATTATTGTTTTTATTGGATGAAGTATTTGTTGTAAAATATCAATCAATGTGTTATATCTTCGAAGTTACAAGTATGGTAAATATGGGAAAACTATTGGTGCTTTGCATGTAAATCTGCAAAACATATCAAAACTACTCTTATTTTAATTTTTTATTATAATGATCAATGATTTTTTGAGTTTGAGTGATTGAGGATGGCCACAGGTGTACCCTCAAATTAGAAGTTTGGTGTTGGAATTTGGTGTGGATTTTCCATTCAAGAATCATTTAGAAACTGGAATATGAAAGTTACATTTCAAAATAATCATTTTTCGGGGATTACTAGTGGTGATTGCTACACATTTTCGATGTTGGAAATTTGCTCCAAATCACAGCTAATATATTGTACCACAAGTGAGGAACACAATGGGAACATAATTTTATTTGCAATTTATCCACTTATATTGTAGTGATACATAAACATAAGAAAAACATCAATAATTTGATATAGACTAGTTGGCCTATTCATATGTGATAATGGACCCAAATAGTAGTTCTTATTTGAAGAAATGCTCATCATACTTGGGCATTATTGACATCATCGACCTCTAGCCCTGTATTTATTCACTTAGCCTTCTAAATTATCCAGTTATATACATGTATATAAGGCTATCCTATTAGTGTATACTTTTTACTTCATTTCATTTTATTTTAGACTTAGCTTTGACAATTTCTAGGAGTTTTTTTTGCACTCCCACATTGTATAAGTAATCCAAAACTTGATATATTTAGCATGTAACTAAGTTGGCATGATTGTGCATAATCTTTCCTTCATTGTTGAATACTAATTTTACTAAGGTTTTATTTTCTATGGTGACGTTTTACTTTCTTTGTTTATACACATCATTTGGCCACATATAACCCACTATTTCCCAACTGAAGAAAACTTATTCGAGTTTCTTGTTTTTACGGGGAAAAATGACATTGAAAATATTGCTGATGTTGAGGCATTTATTGTAAAAATATTTTATAGTATACTTTAGTTTATATTCCAGTGTTCATCGTATTTCATGTCTTATACTCTACATTGTATCTTATTTCTTTTTCAGGAAAGGAACTTAGTATTTATGGTAAGAAGAATGAATTAAAAAAACAGGAGAACAATAACAATGGAGCGACAAAATTCAAATTAAAGAGAGAGAGAGAGAAGAGAACTGGTTTAGTGGTACCTGTAGAGTCAATATCTCGCATAAGACACACATGGAGATTGATGGTCAAGTCTTCAGAGTTGGTGAATTCACCTGCAATGCCTTGGAAACACAATGATAATGTTTTGAAGTGATGAAACAATATTTCATGTGTAAATTGTACTCCAACCAATATTAAGTTGGAAACTCATATTGTAATACTTGGTATTTTATATAATATAATTTATGTGGTTGGAATTATTTATAGTTTCACTTGATATTACTTACTATTGTATTTAACATATGTAAATTTGCGTTTTCATATTATGTGAACAAGTAAATTGTATGTCAATTTTTTATTTTTATTTATTTATTTTTAATTTAGTTGCAAAATCATACTAATTAATTTATCTTGATTAATAATGAACACATAAAAGCAATCTAAAACTACTAAATTAGTGGTTTATGTTTATTAATGATGAAAAAAAATAAAATGAATATACGAATAAATTAGTTTCTTATAATGATTGTTAATGAAAGTAAATGAAATGAATATAAACTAATAAGTGGTCATTTATATAATGAATATGAAACTACCAAAAATAAATAAATGAATACTACAAATGATAAATTTGTGACTACAAATGAGGACTAAATTTTGCATATATACAACTATTAGTAGCTAATTTACAATATCTTATAACACGACCAAAATTTAGTCATATTTCTTTGGTCATTAATTAGTTTCAAACAATGACTAAAAATTACATATATATGACTATTAGTAGCTAGTTTACAGTATCTTATAACACGACCAAAATTTAGTCATATTTATTTGGTCATTAATTTGTTTCAAACGATGACTAAAATTTGTATATATATGACTATTAGTAGTTAATTTACAGTATCTTATAACAAGACCAACATTTTGGTCATATTTCTTTGGTCATTAATTGGTTTTCTTGGATAATGATTTAGTTATATATTTTTTGTATATTTGGTCGTTAATTGTGAGAATTAATGACTAAATCAATGACCAAATTTATGAATAGATATACTACTAGATAATAAATTTGAGACAACCAATTAATGATTAAACTAAAAACGGCTAAAAGTTGGTCGCGTTATAAGATACTGTAAATTAGCTACTATTGGTCATCGACTGAACAAAAGTCGTTTATATGCAAATTTTAGTCGTTTTTTTAGTAACTAATTAGCTATTTTTTACTAGTGAGTAATTGTTCTTTTAAAAGTTTCATTATTAACACCAATGAATACAAAAATGATTCAAAGGTCTGAGAATACCATTTAACATCCCTCTAATGGCCATCCAAATTCTGCAAATAGCTTTAGGCTCATGTTAACACATTTCCTTCTATCGGTGCACTAATCTTCTCTGAGCTTCTAAATGGCACAAAATCCCTCAAAATTATGTTTAAATCACTGAAACCACTAATTTTTTATCCAAAAAACATCACACACCAAATTTCGACTGATAAATTTCTTAAATCAAGCACAACATTCCAAAAATAGGCTATCCTCCACCGTTTGCCCAGGGCTGCCCAAAACTTCCCATCAACTTATCGAGCTGAAGAAGTTCTCAAAATGTTCTAAAACCACTTGTTCTAAAACCACTTCCATTGGTTCCAAAATTTCTGAAATAGTCAAGTTCAACTATTTTTTCATCAGAAACGACCTCCGGTTACTTCGGTTTTGCCTCCATACACTGTCGGCACCACTTGGCACTAGGGTCAAAGAAAACCTCTTTGCTGATTTTTAAACCTATAGAAGTTATCAAAAATTTATGAAACCTCTGTCATTAGATTCAAAATCAAATTTTCAGTCAATAATGACCACTATTTTGCTGCAAATGGTATCTAGCTCTCCTAGCTAGGCCCTACACTGCTGCTAGCAAAAGTAGGAAAAAATGGCCTCTAGAACTTAAATGAAGATTTTTGGCTTTCTAATGCTCTATACAGGCTCTGAAGACCATTTCATCAGATTCATAACATATGAATTATCTAATTTAGCCTATTGGAACCATGGAAAATGACTATAGCTCCCCTAGCTAGGCCTCAAACTAAATTTGTCTCATGATGGCCCTAATGTTCCCTTCATCTTCCCTAAAGCAAATGCTGATGAAGATCACCTCCATTCGACCTGAAACCTCTCCTGAAGTTTTCAAAAGGTTGAAGAGACCCAAAATTTAATAAAATTTCATCCAATATTCTTCAATAATGAGATATTTATGACCAAAACCACTTTGCCCCAATTTCCTCCACTAAATGTGGGGCAATTGCTAGTTAACTCCACTAAAAGTGGAAGTCCACCAAAATTTGGGAGCACATCTAGAATCTCTGCCATATTAAACTCCACCTAAATGAAGCTTAATTAAATATTAAACCTAATATTAGGCTCCTTAAGCACTCTTAACATTAAGCTCCCACACTAGTCATATGACGAGGTTCCATGGGAGGAGGGCTAGCCCATCGACTTTCAAAGTGTAATAACTTCTTCATATGGTGTCTGTTTTTTGAACCGTTTGCAGTGCTGGAATCAGTAAGATGAGACCTATGTAACCATCTTGGTTTCAACCCAATCCTATAACTTTGAATTTTGAGCTAATCCTTAGGTCCTTGATCCAGTTCTGATCACACCTCCCAAATGAGAAGCTTTTGGACCCCAAAAGCTCTCTTGGACTACTAAAACTTATCTGTACAGCAAATGAGAGTACTTCACCCTATTATCTTCAACCTCCAAACACTTGCCTTGCATGGTTAGTGACTTTTAACCACAACTAGAAAGAAATTCACACTTCCCTTCCTCGATGCGCTTATCCTCCTGTCAAGAGCTACCTTTCTTGCACTCACTCCGAAAATTTCTGGCGAGAAATTTGCAGAATTAAATGAACTTCGCTCCCTTGATCAACGATCCAAGGTGTCTCAAACATAAGTCATGCAACATGCGACATCAACAACAAGTCATCATAAAATATGCTATACAATTGACACAAAATCAATGTAAAAAGTGTGCAACACAATCGACACAAGTCGACAAACATGTGTGACAAAATTGACACAAGTCGATAAGCAACATGATACATCTTGAAAAACACATGTGCATGCATCAATGTACAATGAACCTATTTATAGTTCGCTATTTACACATACAACTTCCATTCACATGTACACCTTCAACTCTTCCTTTCAAGTACCAACAAGTACATAATACAAAAAACATGTGGGGTGACTATAACAACTAAACTAAAAGATATTGCTGCAATATAAGTGAGTATCATACTCATCTTTTACACCTCCATGACAAAATTTTGCAACAACAAAGAAATTCCTTCAACTGAACCGCATTTATATGCAATCTTGCATCAAAATTTTCAATAGAAATACATGCATACAACCGAAATGTGCATATGTACAAAGGATTATTTCTTACTGTGTTAAGAAGTCCATCCACTTCTTTCCAAGCCACCTCCATGGTGACTTTTGCTGCTGCAACACTTCTTCATGTTAATATTCCATTTTCACATTGATAATGGAATCCTTAGTTCCACTTCCGCCAATATTTATGTCCTCTTGCTACATGTGCTTTGGACGACTAGTTGGATGCAAAGTCCAACAATGAGAGACATCATGTCCCTTCTTTTGGCAATAAGTGCAAATATTATGGACCTTCTTTGAAAATAGTCTTTGCCTCATCTGCTTCCTGTATGCTTTCTTCCACTAGTATATTTGGCCCAATTTCTGATGGCCACTTCGTCGCTATTCCGACACATAGGCGTTGCAAGAGTGACAGTTTGAGGCCGGGCAAAACCTGGTTAGCCATTACATCGAAATTCTAAAAATTCAATAAAGTGTCGGAAGAGTGACACTTTTTCCAACGTTTCCAAACAACTGTCACTCTTCTGACATTTTCTAAACCGTCTCTCTTTCGACGTTTTCCAATCTGTTGCTCTTCCAACATTTTCTGAAACATTGGTCTTTCGACGATCCATATGCGTCGGTCTTCCGATGTTTAAAACGTTGGTATTCTGATGATTATCAATTTTTAAAACCACTGTCGCAATGCCGATGTTATATTTTCCAACGTCTAAAGCATCGGTCTTCTGACGAAAGGTTAAAAATATTTGAAAAATAAAACGTCGCTCTTTCGACATTTAAAGCGTCAGTCTTCCGATGCTTAGGAAACATTGCTCTTTCGACGAAACAATAAAAATATTTAAAAAAAAGAATTGTCGCTCTTTCGACGTTTAATGCATCTGTATTTCGACGCTTAGGAAAAGTTTCTCTTCCGACGAAATAGTAAAAATATTTAAAAAAAAGAATCGTTTCTCTTCCAACGTTAAAAGCGTCGGTCTTCTGACGCAAGGATAAAAATATTTAAAAAAAAATGAAACAATCAGAAGAGCGACCATGAAACTATGAAATGACGTAGGTGATACTACGTTACTTACAACATACAATCTCACATAATGGAAGAGAAATAATCCAACAAATTTTCATTAACTCTCTGGTCTCTCTCAAGAGAGACGAAACCATTGCCAAAATATACCCTCGACCTCCTATTTTTGGATGTTGATTCTTTTTAAAGCCACTAACTAATGTATATTTTGTGCATATGGATATTTTTTGGAAGCACACGCCTAAATGGGTTTAAGATCTTCAAAATTAGAGCAATTTCAAGCATAAATTGTAAATAAAGAAACAAAAGGAGAGAGCCATCACGACATCAAATTGCCCCTTCTGCAAGCCTGCTTTCTCTTCTTATCTTGTAATATAGGTATAGATATTGTTTACAAAGGAAAATTTTAGACATGAATATCTTGCTCACATAAACTTCAATTCATAAGCTATCTTACGCAATTATACAAACATGGATATTGCCCCAAGTCTAACTTTGATGGAAAATCCAAGGATAACCCTGCTCTACCATGGGAAGGAATCATCCTAGAAACCAAAACACCCACATTGTAGCACTGACCTTCAAAGTTTTAGACAAAAGACCAAATGAAAAAGCAGAACTCAAACCCGCTGATAGGTATAGAATAACCCTTCAGAATGGGGTCTTAGGTCATCTTGAAAGGGATTACAAGACTGTCAATGGCCATCTTAGTTTTCTGCATATGATAAAATTTTTCTCATTCACAATTTGACGTAAATATTCTCCACATTACAACCTAAATACTGTCTTTTTGAGTATTTATGAGTTTCTAATATATTTGGCACATGTTGTATCAGGGATATGTCCAATTCTTAATTCCTCACAAATACGGATCCATAAAAATTATGCGTGACAATACTCATTTTTGTAGGCTCAGAACATAGTTTCCCCTCTTGCATATTTGTCTGTAGCGACATTTATGCTCCACATTCTCTTGATATGGCTGGCAGTAGACAAGCTGGGATTTGGCCTTATGGGGGCAACTCTAACACTCAACTTTTCTTGGTGGATTCTCGTCATTTCCACTGCATTGTATATATTCTACAGCCATTCCTACAGACACACTTGGACTCAATTTAGTTTGAAAGCCTTCACGGGACTCTGGTCTTTCTTCAAGTTAACTATGGCTTCAAATTTTATGCTAAGACGGTATGCATTCTATGTTAGGATTCTTTGAAAATCCCAGTTACAAATTTTGTATTAGTAGATTATGAAATTGATACGCTTGTCTGAATTGCTAGAAAAAACATTTTCATCAATATTATTGCTGCTTCATTTTGGTGACAACACTCATTAATTAATCGTGTTTTGTTGTTGTTACAGTTTTCAGGCATATAGTAGAACCAAATCATGAAAATAAAAGATATGATAGAATGAATCTATAAGACGTAACTCACTTCTAGAAATACCAAACTGAAAACTTTCAAACTCTGCAATCTAACACCTCACTCACCCGAAGAAAGGTAGCATTCAACATGTAATAAAAATTGATGTAAGCACTCCATAGATCATATTATAGACAAGATAGCATGGCTTCTTCTTTCCTACATGTATACAACTACATGGTTATTATATTCAATGCTCTAGATTCCAGATCAAACTGGAAAAATAATATTACACCAAGAATCACAAATAGGATATAAAAATGACCAGAAGAGCAGCATTAACAAAACAATTCACTAAAATTATTACCAGATAGACATAGAATATTCTTCAAATAATTTGACTCAGAAGATGTACCAATACTACAATTTCTAAATTCATCAACTGGACTTTCCCCACCCCAAAGCCTTCTCGAAATTCTTAGACTCTCAACTTTTCAACTTAGAGTAATAAAACTCAAACTAACTATGAAGATACACTCAATTTATGCATTGCATGAAGAAGCATTTAGACTAAATAATTATAAAAGAGTAGATCTATAACTATTTGAGACCACGAACTCTGTCAGACTCAATTAATGGTTAGCCTGGAAGACCTTCATAAATGATTCCAGTTTCTCCACACCTTCCAATGGCATTGCATTATAAATTGAAGCCCTCATTCCTCCCATAGATCGATGTCCCTTAAGCTGCAACATGCCCTCGCTTTCTACCTATTTGATAAAATCACTCTCAAGCTCAGACTTCTGAGTGTAAATGACACATTCATCAGAGATGTGGTTTCATGGAGTGCAATGATTTCTAGGTTAGCCCATAATGGATTTTCCTTGTGAAGTCAATAATATGTTTCACTTGTGTGTCATACATTACTGTCATTTCTATATAATTTATTGTTTTCAAACTTAGTTATTATGTAGGTGAAAAGGTCAATGTATACTATAATTATGTAGATGAGAATTCAATCATTAGGTTAGTGCATTTGATACTTGAAGTTCACTGATACATAATGAGATTGCAGTGAGAATTATTGTTATATATTGACAATTGTAGGTAAAAAAACATCTTATACACTTCTTCTTAATTTTTTAGTACCTTTAGTTCTCATGAGGAGACTGCAAACTTTACTGAGAGAAGGATTAAACAACCTTTCTACTTCAGATCCAGAGTCTTCCAAATACAATGCTCCCTCAAACAAGGTTTACATACTTTTGATTTGTTTCATCTAATGTAGGACAACAGACTTCTATCAAAATACTCTACCATTCAAAATGATATCCTAAGGCCTACATGCTCAGATTATAGTCCTAAAAAAATGTGCCCTAGAACAGACTTGAATTACACTTATTCTTATAAGCCCGTACTTAAATGAACCCCAAAATTCAAGGATCAAAAATCATTTAATAAAAACACATATATGGATGCTCTTTTGGTCGGAAAAAAGGGCCAAAAACTATACTCAAGAGCTACCCAAAGAAATTATTGTGTGGATGAGGGCCTTCGATACTTCGAATGCATGAGTCAAGATTATAGCATTGCGCCTACCCTGGAGCACTGTTCTTGCACAATTGATCTTCTTGGTCGAGCTGGGCACATGAAAGAGGCGCTCACATTTATCAGGAAAATGTCAATAGAACCTGATGCTGGTGTGTGGGGGGCATTTCTTGGTGCCTACAGAATTCACCACAATATTAAGCTAGGAAAATATGTTGCAAAACATCTTATTAAATTAGAGCCTGATAATGATGCAAACTATGTATTGTTGTCAAACATATATGCTATGGTTGGAAGGTGGGATGAAGTGATGAAGGTGAGAGTAATTATTAAAGACACTAAATTGAAAAAGAGCCCAAGATGCAGCTGTATCGAGGTCAAGAACATAGTCCATTCATTTGTTGTTGGAGACAGATCACACAAAAAATCAGAGCGGATATATTCAATGGTGGATTTATTGGCTAGGAAGGTGAAAAATTCAGGGTATATGCCAAATCTAGTGCTTTAAGTTGCCGGATGGAATCTGGGGAAAATAATGTGCATAGAGAAGAAAAGGCACAAAAATTTCCTCAAAGCTAATTATTTACAGGATGCACAAAATAAGAAAGTCATGAACAAAAGTTTTTTTAAAATTGGAAAGTAAAAATGATGGCCATGCTAGATATGAGTGTTAAAACCCTGGAACTATCAATTATTGCAAAACCAGGTAAAAATAAAAATAGTCTTGATAGCTCATACCATAACAAGTCTTTATTGGTAGAAAGAAAAATTTAACAACACATACTGAAGCTAATTTCTAAACCCTAAGGCATATGACTACAGCAATATGTTAATGGTCTAACTCATGAAACCCTAAAAACTAGAGAAAATAGAACATGGGTCTTCAAAAGTTTAATCGATATTCTTTGATTCAAGATATAATCAATAGATTTCAACGGCAAAGAAAGAATCTGTAAATTATCGTATCGACATGTTGAAAAATAGAACTAAAATACAAAAGCAACCACAAATAAAGTGCGAAATTCGCAGATTGACCTTTGATGGAGCCGATTATAGTTCAAATTCCTTCTGTGTTGTGGAGCGAGTGGATGACTTCACAATATGTGGACTCAAAATTTGGACTTTGTAACCTCCAGTGCCTTCCTTTTTTATTATTGTTAGTTGTACACCCTTGCGCTAGAAACACAAAGGCGAGATCTCATAAGCACAAACAGGATCCACGGGAGGTCAATGGGGCAAATTCCACCATAAAGAAATGAAGACGGGGAAATGGGTTCAGATTCACTGCAAGTTTTCTCAGATCTATGTTCAACTGACCAGGAAACCTTAGGCAACAGGTAACTCCGCTCATGGTTGCAAAGATCAGGTGGTTCAAGTCACCAAATCTAGGTGTGGTGAGCTTAAGAGTCCTGAAGCAAATATCATAGAGAGCCTCATTATCAAGCACCATACATTCGTAGCTCTTAGCCTTCCATATATTGCTTTTACAGATCTATAGCTCTTAGCCTTCCTTTTGCACTCTTTCTTTCTACGCACACTGATAAGTTGGTTTAGTTGGTTTAGTGGTTTCAGTATGGCCGCATCCTCCCTCCTTCCCTGGACAAACCTGAAACCCTCAAAATCGGCGACAGTATGGCCGCATCCTCATTCCTTCATTGGACAAACCATGCAACCGGAGGGAAAAGAACGAGGGAAATTAAAAATTTTGATATTTGAAAATTTTTGAAATTTTGAAATGAAATACACGTAATACTTTCCAAAACAAAACCTTTGATGCTTTTCACATATGGGCCAATGGTGACTTGAAAAAATGGTTCTATATGAGAGTTTATACATGAAATAAGCCAAAATACCTTATACATTTCTGAAGAGAAGGAAAAATGAGATTTATACAATGAAATAAATTTGTGATTGCCTAATTCGGTAGAACAAAATAAAGTTTATGAGATTTTGTTTTTGGATTATTATAATTACCAATTTCATCATAAAATTTCTGACAACTCAAGTTTCATTAAATAAAATGTGTGAGAATTTTCTTCTGGTTAATAAGGGGTTTGGGTAAATAAGTGTATTGTTGATTATAAATAATTATTAATGAGGTTAGATCTAAGACATTTATTTAAATTATTAATTATATAAAATTGTTGAATTTTTATTTCATAAACTAGGGATTTTGGTTGATTTTTTAATCTAATTATGTGATATTAAAGATGAATTATGGTAACTTAAAAATAAGTTTTGAATGAAATTTATGGTTTAGTAATGTTATGGTATGAATTATTATTTTCAATGAAATTTTTGGTTTAGTAAGGATAACTCATCTATGGACATTTTCCATGATTTTTAAGACGGAGTCAATATCGGAAAGGTGATACTTAAAGGGCTCCCACATGCTTTAGAAATTTTATATCTATTGGTTTATAAACATTAGAGGTGGAAAAATATCCTAAGCTCTAGAGCTAATTTTGTTCCAACTTAGTTATATCTTGAACAACAAATTGTTGTTGACGATAAGGATATGATAGAAATTTGGTGGGTTGTAGGGTAGTCTTGTCATGAAATAAATGTAATGTAGTTACTAGGTAGGTAGGGGGAACCATTTTGGTGGAACTTGGCCATAAATGGGACATTTATCCATGCATAGTTTTTTAATAACAAATACACTTAGTGGATTATCATTGTATGGGAATCACTTTAGGATCTAGGCTACTGTCCACACAGTAACTAAAGGGATATTAGTGAAACCCACAAAATTATTATAGGTTATTTTATATAAATAGGAGTTCTTGTGTTCTCATTGGTTAGTTATGGGAAAATGACAATAAAGTAAGAGAATTTATAGGTTCTTTTATAGAAATAGGTGTTCTTGTGCTCTCATTGCTTAGGTATGGGAAAATGACAATAAAGTAAGAGAAGGATTTGAATACTGGACAATTAGAGGAATGATTTCACACAAAACCAAGCATGGTGCTGCAACACTTTCTAGGCTAAAGGATTTTTGAAGGGGTTCCCCCACCATATGACCGAAAGAAGAGAATGGTCATTCTAGATGCTCTGAAAGTGTTGAGGCTTCAGCCAGGTCACAAGTATTGTCTGCTAGGAAGGCTTTACAAAGAAGTTGGTTGGCATCACTATGACATTATTATGGAATTATAGGGGAAGAGAAAGGAAAATACTCAGGTATCATATGAAAGAAGGAAGAAATTGGCAAAATTGAGATCAAAAGTAGCAGAGTTAGCTGAAAGGAAGCTTGCCCCAAAGATGGAGCTCTTAGCTTCAATAAAGTATTAGATAAGCTGCATGTTGTGCTCAATGAAGCAATCAATTTTGAAAATGACAAGAAAATATTTCTGAAGATGAGGTTTTTGACTAGAAAGATATAACAACATAGAAATAATTACACTGTTGATAGAATAATAATATAATCCGCAAACAACCTTCTCACATTCATGATCTGAGTATATAGTGAATTGGACAGAAGTAAGAACCTGATAAGTAGTAAGGAAATGAATAATTTGGGGTCTGTTTAGCAAACCCTTGAAGAAACAATAACGCAATAACGCACCCTAAACCCTGTATTGCGATTTTCTCCATTAGGAAACCCTTGAAGTAGCAAATAATCGTATAGATAATGAGCTTCAAGATAAAAATCCCATAGACATGAAGAGTGTCATACGCCTTGTTCAAAAATTAGCAAATGAAACTGTGGATCTAAAAAAGAACTCTAGAGAAGATACCTCTATTTAAATAACTTATAAACCATATTGCAGAAAACAATTACTTCTTCAAAGCTAATTCGTCAAATTTGGAGGGCTTAGGGGATTGGGGGTTAGGGGTTAGGGGATTTAGGTGCATTTAGGAGTTAGGGGTCGAATAATGAGTTATTAATTAAGGAATTATGGATTGGGGGCTTAGGGGGCTCGATCCGAATGCATTTGGGCGAGCGCACTCAACCGAAACGACCTAACCCGAACTGGTTTGGGCGGGCGCCCTCAAACGAAACGACATGGTGTGTCCAACCAAACGAAGGTACAAGGGATAAAATGAGAAACGGGATGCATGAACGTGCGCAAGGCACCCATTTGGTCACAACTTAGAAAATTTGATACGGCGGCCCTCAAAGAAAATGACCCGACCCGAACATGTTTGGGCGGGCGCCCTCACATGGTACGACACGGCACACACGAACGAATGAAGGCACAAGGGAGAAAATGAAAAATGGGCCGCATGAACGTGCACAAGGCACCCATTCGGTCACAACTTAGCAAATTTTATACGGCCGCCCTCAAACAAAACCTCCCAACCTGAACGCGTTTGGGTGGGTGCCCTCACATGGCGCGACACGGCGTGCACAACCAAACGAAGGCACAAGGGAGAAAATGGAAAACGGGTTGCACAAATGTGCAAAAGGCACCCGTGCAATCACAACTTAACAAATTTTATACAGCTACCCTCAAACGAAATGACCTGAACCAAACCAGATGCGTTTGGGCGAGCACCCTCACAATATGGCACGCCTGACCGAACAAAGGCACAAGGGAGCAAAAATAAAATGGGTCGTACAAACGTGCAAAAGGCACCCATGTGGTCACAACTTAGCAAATTTGATACAACCACCCTCACACGGCGCGCCGGACCTAACAAAGGCACAAGGGGGCAAACGGAAAACAAGCCACCCGAACATGCACAAGGCACCCATGCATTCACAACTCAGAAAATTTGATATGCCTGCCGTCAAACGAAACGACCTGACCCGACTCGAACGTGCTTGGATGGGCGCCCTCACACGACACTCTCGACCAAATCAAGGAACAAGGGAGAAAATAGCAAACGAGCCTCACGAACGTGAACAAGACACCCTTGTAGTCACAACTTAGTAAATTTGATATGACCACCCTCAAACGAAACGACCCAACCTGAACGCATTTGGGCAGGCGCCCTCACATGGCACGACACAACATGCATGACTGAACGAAGGCACAAGGGAGAAACCAACAAATGGGCCACACGAACATGCACAGGGAACCTGTGCGGTCACAATACTCTTGAAGGTACATGTAGTATTAGGGAATACATTGATGCAGTGAAAAATTTGGTGGATATTGCATATGTGAAACCTTAGCTAATGTTCATCCTAGTGAAGTAGAGTTATATAATTTTGGCCAGAGAAAGGGTATGTAATCTATAACTATAGTTTTTGCATACAGGGTGGTGAAGAAGCTTGAAATTCGAAGATGAGAAATTCAACACCCACTGGAAAAAATTCCAACTTGACTTCTTGAGATTTATGAAAATACATTGACAACCTCGAGGGGAAATATTCCCAACTTCTTACTGCATAGGAGGAAACTGAGCCAAGAAAATACAAGAGAATTCCCCATGTTTTCGCTTTGAATGAGACGAGTGAGACAACATTCACAACACCGAGCAAGAGAAACATAAGATTGAAAGAATTCTTAGCATTGATGGAGTTTAAAAAGGTGTGGAGAGCCCATCAAATAGCAGAAGGGTTGTCTTGAATCTCATGGGAACACCCGTCAAATGAAACGACCTGACCCGACCCAAACACATTTGGGTGGTCGCTCTCACACGACACGCCCGACTGAACAAAGGCATAAGGGGGCAAACGACAAACGAGCCACACGAACATGCACAAGGCACCCCTGTGGAACATGGAAAGAGATAAGATGGAATAAAGGGAGGGAGTTGTCCAACTAAGGAAAAAATTCAGAATAGAACTAAGGGTACCAAAGAAGTTAGTATTTATGCAGGGGAAATTGTGCATATGAAAATTGTGCAATACTTACAAGGATGCATTAGGCTACAACATTGATGGTGCCCTCAACACAGTAACACCTATTTCCATGGAAAAGGCTACAGGATGCCCACAAGGTGGTGAAGAAGCTTTAAATTCGAAGATGAGAAATTCAACACCCACTGGAAAAAATTCCAACTTGACTTCTTGAGATTTACGAAAATCCATTAACAACCTGGAGGTGAAATATTCCCAACTTCTTACTGCATAGGAGGAAACTGAGCTTTTAAAAGACAAGATAATTCCCCATGTTTTCGCTTTGAATTGGACGAGCGAGACAACATTCACAACACCGAGCAAGAGACACATAAGATTGAAAGAATTCTTAGCATCGATGGAGTTTACAAAGGTGTGGAGAGCCCACCAACTAGCAGAAGGGTTGTCTTGACTCCCGAGGGCACACTCTTGAACTAATACTTTTCGCCTTATCATATTAACACCAACCATGAATTCCACCTTTAGAATAGTGAACTCCCATGCCCGAGGGATCGAATCAACCACGAAATTCATTAACTCTCCCCACCCTGTATCCATCAATGAACTTGGTACGAAGGCAAAGGAGGGATCAATTAAGGGTTGTCCAACTTCATAAGAATCCACATGTGAGGGGTAAATGGATGCGTGGCCAACACCCCCACAAACCACCACCTCAACCTTAATGATGAGATCCTGACGCCAAATGTTATACGTGATGCAAATATGTGTATATATAGGAGGAGACGGGGGGGGGGGCATAGAAAGGAGGGCTTTGGAAATATTCAAAAAATAATTCTCATGGTGCATATATCCAACTAGAAAAACAAGAGAGAGGGAAAACTATACTGAGTGGAATTATTCATGGAATATCTTTCCAACCTGACATGTCATTGATCTCATACTAACCCGCTTCCTTCAAGAAGGAAGGCTTGATTCGTTTGTGTATCCGCCTCTTTGTTTTGACTTCTTAAAATGTGGTAATAAGACTTTTGAGAGAATAATTTTAGGGTACTATTGATTTTTCTGAGGAGGGATAAATTGTTGTTCTTTAGGAGAAAACATTTTTGAAGGTGTTGAATAGTGATAAGGGAATCCCCCAAGATCACTAACTTAGAGACATCTCGATCATTAGCCAATTGGAGACCTGGAAGAAGCCCATACATTTATGTGATATTTTTAATTCTTTGGACTAGCCCCCATAAGTACTTTATTTTTCATATTCCATCGGGATTTAGGATAATCTCTCCCCCTCCCCCTCCCACCACCCCAACTATTTAACTTTTATATTTTATTGAACAATTATGCTTCTATTATAACTCTTTATAAATGTGTAAATTTATATAATTTAAATGTATGTGGTATAAAAAAAACTTAACATATTATAATCGTGAAGATAAAGATAAAAAAATAAAAACTAAAAATATTATACAAAAAAAGTCGTGTTATATGTAAATTAACAACATAACTTCCAACATGATCCTCATAAAACTAACTAAACCCATATTGTTCTACTGTCAAGTTTGATATTTCAATAATTTTTTAGATGATTTTCATGAAATTATTAGAGTTTTTGTTTAGTTGGTTTAAATTTGACATGAGATTTTCCTAGGCGCCCTCACACAGTACAACCTGACCTGACCTGCCCAAATGCATTTCCTTAGGTTCCCTCACACGACCCGACCCAAACGCGTTTGGGCGGGCGCCCTCAAACGAAACGACCCAACCCTAACACATTTGGGCGAGCGCCCTCAACCGAAACGACCCTACCCAAACGGGTTTGGGCGAGCGCCCTCAAAATAAATGACGCTACCTGAACTGGTTTGGGCAGGCGCCCTCAAACGAAAAGACACAACAGGATACGAAACGAAGGCACAAGGGAGAAAACAAAAAACAAGCCGCATGAATGTGCACAAGGCACCCATGTGGTCACAACTTAGCAAATTGGATACGAATGCCCTCAAACGAAACGACCGGACCCAAATGCGTTTGGGCGAGCGCCCTCACATGGCACGATGCACACAACAAAACGAAGGCACAAGTGAGCAACTGGTAAATGGGCTGCACGAACGTGCACAGGGCACCTGTGTGGTCACAACTTAGCGTATTTGATACAAGTGCCCTCAACCGAAATGATCCGACCCAAACACATTTGGGCTGGCAAGCGCCCTCAACCGAAATGACCCAACCCGAACACGTTTGGGTGGGCACCCTCAATCGAAATGACTCAACCCGAATGGGTTTGGGTAGGTGCCCTCAAATGAAATGACACGGCGTGCCCGACTGAAAAAAGGTACAAGGGAGAAAATGGAAAATGGGCCGCATGAACGTGCATAAGGTACCCATGCGGTCACAACTTAGAAAATTTGATACGACTGCCATCAAACGAAACGACCCAACCTGAACACATTTGGGTTGGCACCCTCACATGGTGTGCACGACCAAAGGAAGGCACAAGGGAGAAACTGGAAAACAGGCTACACGAACGTGCACAAAGCACCCGTGTGGTCACAACTTAGCATATTTGATACGAGTACCCTCAACCAAAACGACCCGACCCAAACTTGTTTGGGATAGTGGGTGCCCTCAACCGAAATGACCAGACCCAAACATGTTTGGTCGGGCGCCCTCAACCAAAACGACCTGACCCAAATGCGTTTGGGCTGGTGGGCGCCCTCAACCGAAACAACCCGACCTGAACATGTTTGGGCGGGTGCCCTCAACCAAAACGACCCGACCCGAACGGTTTTAGGTGGGTGCCCTGAAACGAAATGACATGGCATGCCTGACCGAACGAAGGCACAAGGGAGCAAACGTAAAATGGGCCGCACAAACATGCAGAAGGCACCCGTGTAGTCACAACTTAGAAAATTTGATACGGTTGCCATCAAACGAAACAACCCAGCCCGAACACATTTGGGAAGGCACCCTCACACGGCGTGCATGACCGAATGAAGGCACAAGGGAGAAACCAGAAAACGGACCGCACGAACGTGAACAGGGCACCCATGCTGTCAGTACAAGTACTTAGAAAATTTGATACAGGAACCCTCAACTGAAATGACCCGACCCAAATGCGTTTGGGCAGGTGCCCTCAACCAAAATGACCCGACCCGAACTCGTTTGGGCGGACGCCCTCAACCGAAACGACCCTACACAAATGGGTTTGGGCGGGTGCCCTCAAATGAAATGACATGGCGTGCCCGACCGAACGAAGGCACAAGGGAGAAAACGACAAATGGGCTTCACGAACGTGCATAAGGCACCCGTGCGATCACTGTTGGGGTTCCCATGTTTTGGCCAGATTTTCAAGACCAAAAGATGAGACAACATCATAACCACTTTGGGGCCCTAGGATCTAGCCCTCTTGTACCCAGAGAGGGATCTCTCCAATAAAACAAAGAATGGTATATCTTTGAAGCTAAAATGAGATGTTAGGCTAGGTATGAAGCACAAAGGGGGTTTAAAACGATTTGTTTGGTTGGTTTCTGGGTTGGTCATGAGATCATAGACTGAGAAGGTAATAGGAGGAAAGGAGAAAAATAGCAGGACGTTTCAGCAAAAGAGGATGAGTCAAGACAGTGCCATCCATTGGGCTATGGAGTCATGAAAGGTAATTACATGAAAACAACTAGCCAAGGCTTTCAAAGGGCAAGTCATCTACACTAAAGGATCTTTTTAGATAGATGGTGGGATGGAACATTAAGGAAAGAAGGTGAAAGAAGGAAAGACATCCAATTTATGTCTATAGATCAGGTCTGAGGTCATTTAACTCCAGACCTTCTCGGACATACTCAAATGCAGCTTTCAATGGAGGGACAAAGGGGTAGGTTGTAGATCGGACCAGAGGTCATGTAACTCCAGGTCATCTTTAGCATGCTCCAAGGGAAAAAAAGAGATAAATTTAACAGAGCCAGGGTCTATAGATCAGAGAAGGACTTTGAACCTTAAATGCTTTGACACCAACAAAAGATCTTAGAAAGGCCAGTTAGTCGCACAAGGACCCTAGTGGACAGGGCTAACTCTAATCCCCAGTTTCCCAAATCTTCTAGCTTAAACCCAACACAAACAACTGAAGACATATTTCATTAATTCATACATCAGTTAGCAGGCAATGGCATCCACTACACTGGATAAGTTAACTGAAATCAACCCTTAGATAACACATTTAGTAGAAAAAATTGAAGGCAAGGAGGGCAGAGATATAGGGTACTTAACAAGGGTAAATCCTATGGCATATTTCTAATGCAAGCCAACAACAATGAACAACATGAAAATGTAAATAAAATATACAAAGAGAGAAACATCACCCGTAGTAATAGACCAATATCCTGTGAAATGTGCTCAATTAATTGATGCAAAACCAGTCACATATACTGATCTCAATGGCTGAATACAATCCAAACTTCTCCTCCCATCCTACTACATTACAAACTACTCTGCTACTACCTCCCAAGACTATTCTAACAGTCAAAACTAAATCCCTCTAACTACAACAACAACAACTGAACAACAACCCTTTACAATTTTTTCTTGGGGATTCTTATAGGAGAAGAGAATAACAATAGTAAATGATATTCATTAAATGGATCTCATTAAGATAGAGTGGAGAAAGAGTTCATGCCCACTCTCCTTAATGGCAATCTGCATTGTTGTAAGTACTCTATAGTATGGTTTGGGAGTCTCTGTCAGGTTGGCTTTGACCTCTAATGTTTCGTGAAGTCCTTCTGGATGTAAGGCCCTCTGTTATGTCTTATGAAGCAAGTAAGGTGACTGAAAGGTCTTCAGGTCTCCATGCTTCCATAACTGCAGTCCTGACAATCTTTAAGAAGTTTCTGTCAGAGTAATTAACTGTTTCTGGGCTTGAGGAGGCATGGAGACTGCTGTAGGAAGGTGTACCTCTGGAGAAAATGTGCTCTTCTGTTATGTAGCACTGATATGACTTGCTGGTTCACTTTTTGGTCTGAAAACTGCACTTTATCCTTTGAATTTGGGATTAGGCGCTAAATATTTGATTGACAGGCCCAAATCCCTCAAAAACGCTTCTCCTGTTTCACTTATACTCTCTGTCTGCAAAGTCTGTGCTTTAAATGGTTTTGGAAGGTCTGACAGAGTTTAGCTCCGTTCTTTGAATGCACATCCTGTCACAACTCCTTCCTAGGCTTTCTTCATAAATACAATCTTTGCGCATGGTCTTCCCTACATTCTTAGCCACCGTGACAGTGACCGTGAACAGAGGAGGTTTTCACCACCTGAAACCCTGCAAAACATGTAGACAGGTTAAGAAAACAACGCATGGGGAGGATGGATGTAGGGGATGATAAAATTGGCCGTGTAGACTGGTGAAATGGCGGAATAGTGCGGGATTACAGTGGAAAATGCAGTGGGAGGCTTGCATAATGGTGGCGCAGCACAATGGAAATAGTGGGAATGGACGCAAAATGATGACAAATGGACTAATTATAGACCGGGGGTGGCGGAGAACACATGGTGAAAACCTGGAGGACACATGGCGCAATACCAAGAAAATGGAAAAGCGATAAAAATGGGTGATGTGGAGTACTGGCGGGGTAAAATGGTCAAAGGTGGGGGTGATTGAATTTGGACCGTCTGATCTCAAAAGGAGATCGATGGTGGGAAATGTAGCAGAGGGCGATAAATGGTGGGCCAGGGGTATTGTTTGCCTTGGTTAACTCTCACGCAAATCCGTGGTGCAACTGCCGTCGGATGGCCTGCCCCAGATCGGACGGTGTACAGCGATATCGCGTTGGATCTGCTGCCGAACGATAATGCACGATGGAGGGCGGTTTATTAACAGTGCGCGGGGCCACACGTCGGGCGGTGATTAGAATCGATGGCCAAATGAAAATTACCACCCACCTTTCAAAGGCAGTGTGATAGATATCGTCGGTTTCTGCACAGTGTTTTGGTGCGGTTAGGGGGACCACTGGGCGGAGAGTAAAAAGGACTGTCGGATCTGCGAATTAACGGATGACGGATATGTGGTCGGGGAGGTGAAAGGGTTAAACGGTGGATGCTGTGGGGATTGTGACGATCATCCAAAATATACAGATCAACGGTTTAAAATGCTCCCAATATATATTTGCGATAAGCGCCTTCCACCTTGGCGCCTGGTCTTGGCGCTGGGTCATGTGGGGGAAAACGTTTCAGGGGCTAGGGCCGAAAGGGGCTAGGCCTTAATATAAGGTGGAAAGTGGGTTTTTGGGCCCTTTTAACGCTTTTGAAGGCTAGGAAAAGGTAACGATAGAGGGAAAAGGGGAAAATAGGTCAAACAAGGGGTATGTGTAGGATTTATAGGGGATTTTGGGAGGATTTAGAGGGTAAAAAAGGGGAACTTTGACAAAGGGAAAAAGGGATGAAATGAAGAATTCTGCAGGGGTACAAGGGGCAAATGAAGGCCTTTAGGAGCATAATTTTTTGTAGTCAGAGAGGCTTTATAATGGGAAACAACCGAGGGGATTTATCAAAGG
Organism: Pinus albicaulis; assembly: GCA_034641835.2. Lineage (NCBI taxonomy): Eukaryota > Viridiplantae > Streptophyta > Pinopsida > Pinales > Pinaceae > Pinus > Pinus albicaulis. Next base: position 349,788,531 of record CM076584.1, read on the forward strand.
ACAAAGGCACAAGAAGGCTTCAAGGATGATGTGTTTTCAGGGGAAATGCATGCCTTGAAGACTCAAAAAACATTTTAGCCCCCAGCTTGCTTGTCAAAAATTTATAGGGGGCTAACAGTGGCTCCACATGGGGATGGATTCTTCTTGAAGGAGTCAAGAATTTAGAAAATAAATCTTTTGTGTAGGTCAGATGCCTGGTACTTGACTCATTCTTTTCTTTCTTAGATCAGCTGCCACAAACCATGAAGACATCATATCAGCAGAAAAATTCTCCCAAACAACTACCTACCCACACTATATTCCTAACATTTTTTCTTCTAGGGTGCATTTGGACTATCAGACCCTTTACATCATTTTTTTTTACAAATAGGAAAATAAACCTATTCTATTTCTACCGTTATTACTCCATGAGACCAGATTAAACTGTTGGCCTCATGACTTCTCTACCTAATCTAATATCTACTAGGGTTAAACTTTCTAGCAGATTTCTTCTCTATATTCTAAGACAGAAATTGAAAAAAAAACAGTCAAGCCAGGATTAGACTGTCTGGCTTGCTGGACTTTGCAGAAATTAAAAACAACTAACTACATGCTCACAGACTGAGCTTTATTGAGATTTTCCTACCTACCCTACTCTAACTGGACCATTTACAAGTCTAGCTTACAAACATTGTCTTCCAATGCAACCGGTCCATCAAGTGATCCCATGACTGGTCTGTCTTGCTCAACTCCTTGAGCATGCTGGATAGGCAGGGCTACTCCCACTCTTCTTGTTCCACAATAGCAGCTTTAAAAAAATTCTTTCTGTTTGCATCATGCTACTCAAAAAGAGCCTTGATCCTTCTTCAAATGTTTGTAATAAATGTACATAAGGATCATGAAATGATACCTGGTTATGAATATTTGGCAAGCAGGCTTCAACCAGGATTTCTTCTTCTGCCACCGAATTGAGAATAAGACTCCCTTGGGGTAGAGTGTCTCCTTCATCTTCTAAACTGGAGGACTCATCGTATATTGGAGCTAAGTCCTCTTGGAGCTCCAGTATGTTCTGCTCTGGTGGGCTGAGCTCTGTGAAAATATCAATGTATTCTTGGGTTTGGTTTATTTCTTCCTCTGTTTCAAGAGAAGGTCCCTTTTTTTTATTCTGCTCAAAAATTTCTTCCTTGCTTTCTTCCTCATCCTTTAAGATGAAAGGCTGTTGATCTCCATGATGTAGGTTGACCCTGCAAAACCCAGAATCACTCCAAGACTATGCATATACAAAATGCATCTCAAATAACTTCCAACCAAAACTTCAATCTGGGCAATTTACAACAATACATGTGGAAGCTTTCACCTTCATTAATGGTTTATGAAAATCACACTTCAATCAATTTTTTCAATTGAAATTTGTACTCAACTCACCCTTTGTTATAATATCATTTCACTGTGATTAAACCCAACTTCAATAGCATTTAGAGCTCAATCATACTTTCATCAAAACCTTCAATCTTCATATGTAAGGTTGTTTAACTTGGAAAACTTCTTAAATTCAAAGTCGAACATGGCTAATTAACTCCCAAAGGCATATAATTTATTACATCACCATTTATTAACCCAAATGCCCAGTAATTAGAGTAAAAAAACCTTGATATATCATTCCACCGGATTCATTAACAAACATGTCTGCGCTCTTACTATACCTTACCCAATCGATCACCAGCAATGCACTTTTTCTAACATCTATGGACTGCGCCTTCGCCTTAAAACGCAGTTTTCATAACTCAGCTCTTCACAAATAAATGTTTGAATCAAATTCAATGCCAATTCTGCTTGTGCATGTCCTCCAAACTCAACACATCAATGCCTTCATACTTCACTGGTTGACTTTGTCTGATTGGACTGTCGATGCCACTGTAACTTCCTCCAATTCGCTTCACTCCACACTCAGTTCCTTCGCTATAGCAATTACATAAAGTTCAGATTTGTTCAAAAGCCGAATAATATTCAACCATGACTTACAGTCACATTACATTAATTATGCCTCTGCAAATGTGTGCGTTGGCCCACACATCAAACCTCGACCACACCAGTTTAAACCGCCTACACAATTCAATTGCGCCTCTCCTTATTCAGTTTTGACCACGATTCTTCTACTTACCTCAAAGTCCGGCTATGGAGATTCAAAGCTAGTCTTTCATTTGAAATCGAATATCAACACATCGATTCAACTAATTTCAGATTCACTCCATTCTTCATACGCTTCTGCACATATTCATGATCTTTTGGGTCGATCTTCCATAATATGCTGGGTCTTTAGCTTCTCGTATCAGTTATGTGGCTGCATGCAATTCATGTTAAACAGAATTCAATAACGAATATATTAATATGATGTAAATAAACAACAAAGAAACCTTCAATCCAACAGTGCTCCACTTTTACGACTTCAACCTTTCACCGGCCTTACATAAACTCAACGGTCTTAACACAAATCGATGTCAATTTACTACGATTTCAATTGGATTTTAAGTTCCACGTTTTCATATCTGAGGCAAACAACACTACGCTACTTCAGGTAATTTGCAATGCAAGCACTGGCTTGATTTCTGATTTATTACCTCGGCTCTTACCTTAATCACAGCTTTCAAATTTTAATTTCTGCACTCAACACAAAAGTTCAATTCATATTTTCATTAAGAAATTGCGCCCTCAATGAAGTCTACTTCCCAAAGTTGATATACCAACGCCACTTAATTGACATTCAATCTAATACTCCTCCAGGAGGATAGATGCCTATTCCTGCGTCTTTTCAACAAGTGCTCATTCAATTAATAATTATGATATCCATATTTGGTGATATTGATTCCTTCAAATGTGTGCAGATCCATATCTCAGAACTTATTTCAGAAATAACTCAAAACTTATTTCACATACAGTCAAGCATTCCTTAACTAGAATTTAACCAATAATATATATACAATTCACACAGAAATTCCAAAACAAACTCTTCATCAATAAAACCAAATGAAATCAATTACAAAAATCCTCTGCATCAATGGCCAGATTTCCAATCAGTGGCCCTTTTTATAAAAGCCCGGAGGCTTACAACTTATTTCTCTATTCTACACTCTAATATCACATGATCTCATTTGCCTTTGAGGCATATCAATTTATACAAATTTTAATTGAACCAATTTTGGTTCTCATCCCTTTAATCACTCAACAAATCCTAAAATCACTCTTGAATCCCTAAGGATCCTCTCTCACCCAAAATTAATGAAAATAATTTCTAAATTAAAATCTCTCATCCCTTTACATCTTCAACTGACCAAATTCTCTCATATTTTAGAATTATTTACAATATTTAATTAAAAATACATAAACCCCACTCAAATTATTTATAAAAATCTAGCTCTTTTAAAAACTTAAACACCCCTAAGTTTAAATAAAAATACATGGTATTTTCCCAAGCTAATGCTCCTGCATCAGACTCCCAAGGTTGAAAATGATCATGATCTCCTGATCATGCGTTTAAGTCTTTGTCCTCCTGGATCCCACATTTTGTTCTGCAACTTATCATCAATTTCTGCTGTTGTATGCTGCTTTTCTCCAAGTCTCCATATCTTATGATGTCTTGCTCCACTCGCTGCACTTTCACAATCTATCTCTGTCTTCATTTTGCTACTGCTCCTTCTCTTCCTTGCCGATGTCTTCCTCTGAGACACTTTCAACATAATTGTTCTGATTAATTCAATTTCTCGGTCCAATAAATCTTCAAACTGTTGATTTCCTGCTGCCTACTGAGCTAAGACGGCTTGCTCAGTTCTTGCTTGTTAAATTTTTACTGTCACTTGTTGACTTCTTGCTGCAACCCAATCATCCATACCCTCTTGTTTTCTGCAACTAAAAACTTCTCCTCTGCCTCCTCCTATCAGCGACTTACTGGACTGGTACATTCTTCTTCTATCTTCATCTCTCTACATCTGTAATTACCAATTCTGAAATTGAGATTCCTCCTGCACTGAATCTTGACTATTCAACATCCTTTCTAGCAACATAACGTCCTCATCCCATGGATTAGATGTTTCCACATAATTCTCGTCTTTCTCCTTCATTTGACTGCTCAACTGAGTCAAATGTTTTTCAGCACCTGCAACAATACCTCCATTCACAAAAAACTTGTTAAAAGAAAAATCATAAGGCATCAGTGCCTTACTTCCCTTTGCCAGCACTTCAGTATGCTGTTCTGAGTTTTCCATCTCAATCAGCACATCAGTATGCTGATCCTCTCTTACCAAAGAATTCTTTGTAGAATTCCCAAGACTATCAACTAGTCTTCCTTTCACATCATCTGTTTCCATGATATCTTTCTGCTCTCATTCACTGTACTAAAATCTTTCTTCTACTGCAATCTCCCTGTCATAATCTGAATTTACCAACAAGTATTCCAACAATGCAATTTCTCTGTGGCATTGCTGAAGCATATCATCATCACTTACAGTCCCTGCATTCATACACAACTTGTCAGTTTGAAAACTACAAGTTTCAATAGTCTCAACTGTTTCTTCTCTAATCAGTGATTCAGACTGATCCACTTCTTCTGCATCCACAAGAACTTCCTCTTGTACTGTAACAGCTTCAAAAAATTGCACATCCTCCTCAAAAAAACTTGTAATCACATCACAATTGTCAGCTACAAAAATACAAGAGTTCACATTATCCAGCTGGTCTGGATCTGCCCAATAGTTCAGGAAATCATCAATGATCTCCTCCTCTGTTTCATCAATGGAAACCTCCACTTTCAACTCAACTGCTACGAGTTCTTCACATCTCAACTGTATATCCATCATCTGCTCGAGCTTCTTCAACTCCTCTGTTAACTGCATGTTTATTTGTTGATCTCTTTTCTACTATAGCCTCTGCCACTTCACTCTCTTCCTCATGATCCAACCATGTCTCTGGTCTCTCACATTTTCCTGTAAAAATTATATCAATAACTCAAGATGAACCGTGATCTTAGCTTTTTCTTTCTCATACTCTTCATCAGTCCACTACTTCAATATGCCATTTGCCTTGGCATCTTTCTCCCTCATTCTACTGTGGCCTCTTTCTGAACCTCTGCTCTCTCCTTTATGACTTTCAGTAGTCATCTCCTTCACCATGAGTTCCTCACCCATGAGTTGCACCAAGCCTCTACAACAGCAAGCTCTCCTGCTGCCACCTACCTCACCAATCCCTTCCTCCGGATCTGGTCTTTTGGTAATCACCAGTCCTCTGCTGGAACCCTTCGAGCATTTCTCCACTGCTCCTTCAGGCTTCTCTCATCTGCAACTTTCAAGAACATAATTGTCCTTTTCATTCAACCTCTATTGAATCTTCAGGTTCTGCCACTCTCTCTTAGAATCCATCGCTAGACTCCTTCATCACTGCACTCTAGCTGTGATCTTCTTCTTCCCGCTGAGATTTCTTCACTATGCCTGCAACCAAATTATTCAAGCATAATCTTCAAACCAGAGTTCAATATCAATTGAAAACTCACCTTCAAGATCCTGTTGATCTTGCTTCACTTCTTCAACTGCACTTGCGTCTCTGTGCTGCAATCTTCATTAGTTTCAAATTCTGACATTCATTCATCACATGCAATTAACTCAATTTAAAAAAAAACTTGAACCCTCACACAGAGCTATTCCAGCTCTAATACCAAAAATGACGTAGGTTGACCCTGCAAAACCCAAAATCGCTCCAAGACTATGCATATAAAAAATGCATCTCAAATAACTTCCAACCAAAACTTCAATCTGGGAAATTTACAACAATACATGCGGAAGCTTTCACCTTCATTCATGGTTTATGAAAATCACACTTCAATCAATTTTTTCAATTGAAATTTGTACTCAACTCACCCTTTGTTATAATATCGTTTCACTGTGATTAAAACCAACTTCAATAGCATTTATAACTCAATCATACTTTCATCAAAACCTTCAATCTTCTTTTGAAGGTTTTTTAACTTGGCAAACTTCTTAAATTCAAAGTAAAACTTGGCTAATTAACTCCCAAAGGCATATAATTTATTACATCGCCATTTATTAACCCAAATGCCCAGTAATTAGAGTAAACAAACCTTCATATATCAGTCCACCAGATTCATTAACAAACCTGTCTGTGCTCTTACTATACCTTACCCAATTGATCACCAGCAATGCGATTTTTCTAACATCTGTGGACTGCGCCTTCACCTTAAAACGCAGTTTTCATAACTCAGCTCTTCACAAATAAATGTTTGAATCAAATTCAATGCCAATTCTACTCTTGCATGTCCGCCAAACTCAACGCATCAATGCCTTCATACTTCACTGGTTGACTTTGTCTGATTGGACAGTCGATGCCATTGTAACTTCCTCCAATTCACTTCACTCCACGCTCAGTTCCTTCGCTATAGCAATTACATAAAGTTCAGATTTGTTCAAAAGCCAAATAATATTCAACCACAACTTACCAGTCACATTACATTAATTATGCCTCTGCAAATGTGTGCATTGGCCCACACATCAAACCTCGACCACACCAGTTTAAACCGCCTACGCAATTCAATTGCGCCTCTCCTTATTCAGTTTTGACCACGCTTCTTCTACTTACCTCAACGTATGGATATGGAGATTAAAAGCCAGTCTTTCATTTGAAATCGAATATCAACACATCGATTCAACTAATTTCAGATTCACTCCATTCTTCATACGCTTCTGCACACGTTCATGATCTTTTGGATCGATCTTCCATAATATGCTGGGTCTTTAGCTTCTCGCATCAGTTCTGTGGCTGCAGGCAATTCATGTTAAACATAATTCAATAACGAATATATTAATATGATGTAAATAAACAACAAAGAAACCCTCAATCCAATAGTGCTCCACTTTTACGACTTCAACCTTTCACCGGCCTTGGATAAACTCAACGGTCTTAACACAAACCGATGTCAATTTACTGCGATTTCAATCAGATTTTAAGTTCCATGTTTTCATATCTGATGCAAACAACACTACGCTACTTCAGGTAATTTACAACGCAAGCACTGGCTTGATTTCTGATTTATTACCTCGGCTCTTACCTTAATCACAGCTTTCAAATTTTAATTTCTGCACTGAACACAGAAGTTCAATTCAAATTTTCATTAAGCAATTGCGCCCTCAATGAATTTGACTTCCCAAAGTCGATATGCCAATGCCACTTAATTGACATTCAATCTAATCCTCCTCCAGGAGGATCGATGCCTCTTCCTGCGTCTTTTCAACAAGTGCTCATCCAATTAATAATTATGATATCCATATTTGGTGATATCGATTCCTTCAAATGTGTGCAGAGCCATATCTCAGAACTTATTTTAGAAATAACTCAGAACTTATTTCACAGAAATTCAAGCATTCCTTAACTAGAATTTAACCAAGAATATATATACAATTCACACAGAAATTCCAAAACAAATTCTTCATCAATAAAACCAAATGAAATCAATTACAAAAATCCTCTGCATCAATGGCCAGATTTCCAATCAGTGGCCCTTTTTATAAAAACCCGGAGGCTTACAAATTATTCCTCTATTCTACACTCTAATCTCACCTAATCTCATTTTCCTTTGAGGCATATCAATTTATACAAATTTTAATTGAACCAATTTTGGTTCTCATCCCTTTAATCACTCAACAAACGCCTAAATATCTCAACAAATCCTAAAATCACTCTTGAATCCCTAAGGTCCTCTCTCACCCAAAATTAATGAAACTAATTTCTAAATTAAAATCTCTCATCCCATTACATCTTCAACTGACCAAATTCTCTCATATTTGAGAATTATTTACAATATTTAATTAAAAATACATAAACCCCACTCAAATTATTTATAAAAATCTAGATCTTTGAAAAACTTAAACACCCCTAAGTTTTAATAAATACAAAGTATTTTCGAATCTAATGCTCCTGCATCACCCATCTTCATGGCATTCACTAATGATGACCAAGTGTAACAGAGTGAAGATTCACGAATCTACATCTATCACTATGCTTCAAAACTCTCCCCATCGCAAGATCATATAGATAAAGCCAGATCGGGTTCATTACTTCTCCAAAGTCATCGTGCTCGATCTTCCTCCCATGAATCTAAGGATGATGGTGCTCAAGCAAGCTCTCTAGCTTTCCTTGAAGACAATCATCATCAACAGATCATAAATAGAAAATCATAACTGTAAGTAAAGTCACCCACCAAACCTTCGGGATTTTTCGCAGGTCTTTCTTCGTCCCGATCCACAGAGGAGTCTTCCGGATCTGAATCATCAAACTCGTAAGATGAATGAGCTAGAGTGTGTGTTCTATAAAAGATTTCTGAGGTGGATTGCTGATTTAATATCTGATCAATCTCTTCTTCTGTCAAAATAGGGGTTTCCCTCTCATCATGGACAGAAGAGCAGCAGTCCTCTTTCTCTTGTATTAGCTGATTTGGAGGCTGGATGTTTTCTTGAGCCTCTTCTTCCACTTCAGATTCTGCCTCTTCTATGTGGTCCCTTTTTTCCTCAAGGAAGCGTTCCCTATTAGCCTTTGCTATTAGGTCCTGATTTTCTCTAGTCAGCGTAACACAAGGCATAGGTGAGCAATCAGGCAGTTCCTGATCACTTTCCTCTTCATATTCTATAGATTCTTGAGCATCATACATGTCTTTCTCATCTTCTAGGTCTTGAGTTTGTTCTTGTTCTGGAAGAGGCATGGGCTGTTCTAAATAATCATCATTTGCATTTAGATTAGCCATATACATCTATAGAACTTTACCAAACGTATATACTATTCCATTTAATTGATCATACAAAGCATCTAGCTTTGTATCTCTATCCATGTTTGGATCCATGTTTTTGCAAAGAAGGCTACTGCATCTTCTCTACCAGTTCAGAGTCTTCTACCAGTGGAGTCATTTGGTCTTTAGGGGTTATGGAGTGTGGAGTCACCAGGTGGATGAATTTGACTGTTTGGAGCAGGCTGCTATCCACCATCAGCAATTAAAGCCAATCTAACCAAAGATCTTGGGTCTTTTGAGTTCCTAAGAATGTTTAAGGTGAAATGCACTCAAATCCACAGTGAAGTCGCCATTATGTTAGGGTTCCCATGTTTTGGCCAGATTGGCAAGACCAAAAGATGAGACAACATCATAACCACTTTGGGGCCCTAGGATCTAGCCCTCCTGGACCCAGAGAGGGATCTCTCCAATAAAACAAAGAATGGTATATATTTGAAGCTCAAATGAGATGTTAGGCTAGGTATGAAGCACAAAGGGGGTTTAAAATGATTTTCTTGGTTGGTTGCTGGGTTGGTCATGAGATCATAGACTGAGAAGGTAATAGGAGGAAAGGAGTAAAATAGCAGGACGTTTCAGAAAAAGAGGATGAGTCAAGATAGTGCCATCCATTGGGCTATGGAGTCATGAAAGGTATTTACATGCAAACAACTAGCCAAGGCTTTCAAAGGGTAAGTCATCTACACTAAAGAATCTTTTTAGATAGATGGTAGGATGGAACATTAAGGAAAGAAGGTGAAACAAGGAAATACATCCAATTTATATCTATAGATCAGGTCAGAGGTCATTTAAATCCAGACCTGCTTGGACATACTCAAAGGCAGCTTTCAATGGAGGGAAAAAGGGGCAGCTTGTAGATTGGACCAGAGGTCATTTAACTCCAGGTCAGCTTTAGCATGCTCTAAGGGAAAAATAGAGATAAGTTTAACAGAGCCAAGGTCTATAAATCAGAGAAGGAATTTGAACCTTCAATGCTTTGACACCAGCAAAAGATCCTAGAAAGGCCAGCTGGTCGCACAAGGACCCCAGTGGACAGCGCTAACTCTAATCCCCATTTTCCCAAATATTCCATCTTAAACCCAACAAGAACAACTAAAGATAGATTTCATTAATTCATACATCAACTAGCAGGAAATGGCATCCACTACACTGGTTAAATTAACTGAAATCAACCCTTAGATAACATATTTAGCAGAAAACATTGAAGGTAAGGAGGGCAGAGACATAGGGTACCTAACAAGGGTAAATCCTATGCCATATTTCTGATGCAAGCTCGCAGCAATGAACAACATGAAAATGTAAATAAAATATACAAAGAGGGAAACATCACCTGTAGTAATAGACCAGGATCCTGTGAAATGTGCTCGATTAATTGATGCAAAACCAGTCACATACACTGAGCTCAATGGTTGAATACAATTCAAACTTCTCCTTCCAGCCTACTACATTACAAAATACTCTGCTACTACCTCCCAATACTGTTCTAACAGTCAAAACTGAATCCCTCTAACTACAACAGCAACAACCAAACAAAAACCCTTTACTATTTGTTCTTGGGGATTCTTATAGGAGAAGAGAATAAAAATAGTAGATGATATTCATTAAATGGATCTCATTAAGAAAGAGTGGAGAAAGAGTTCATGCCCACTCTCCTTAATGGAAATCTGCATCGTTGTAAGTACTCTATAGTATGGTTTGGGAGTCTCTATCAGGTTAGCTTTGACCTTTGATATTTCATGAAGTCCTTCTGGCTATAAGGCCCTCTGCTCTGTCTTCTGAAGTAATTAAGGTGACTGAAAGTTCTTCAGGTCTCCATGCTTCCATAACTGCAATCCTGACAGTCTTTAAGAAGTTTCTGTCAGAGTAATTAACTGTTTCTGGGCTCGAGGAGGCATGGAGACTGTTGTAGGAAGGTGTACCTCTGGAGAAAACGCGCTCTGCTGTTATGTAGTGCTGATATGACTTGCTGGTGCGCTCTTTGGTCTACAAAATGCACTTTATCCTTTGAATTCGAGATTAGGTGCTAAATATTTGATTAAGAGGCCTAAATCCCTCAAAAATTCTTCTACTGTTTCACTTATACTCTCTGTCTGCAAAGTCTGTGCTTTAAATGGTTCTGGAAAGTCTGACAGAGTTTAGCTCCGTTCTTTGAATGCACACCCTATCATGGCTCCTTCCCAGGCTTTCTTCATAAATACGATCTCTACGCATGCTCTTCCCTGCGTCTACCACGAAGTGACAGTGACCATGAATAGAGGAGGTCGTATGAAACCATGCAAAACACATAGACACGTTAAGAAAACAATGAATGGGGAGGGTGGATGCAACGAGGATGATGAAATTGCAGGATTACGGTGGAAAATGCAGTGGGAGGCTTGCAAAATGGTGGTGCAGCACGATGGAAATAGTGGGAATGGACACAAAATGACGACAAATTGACTAATTATAGACTGGGGGTGGCGAAGAACACGTGGTGAAAACCTAGAGGACACATGGCGCAATACCAAGAAAATGGAAAAGTGATGAAAATGGGTGATGTGGAGTACTGGCGGGGTAAAACGGTCAAAGGCGGGGGCGATTGAATCTGGACCGTCCAATCTCAGGAGGAGATCGACGGTGGGAAACGTAGCGAAGGGCGATGGATGGTGAGCTAGGGGTAATGTTTTCCTTGGTTAACTCCCGTGTAACTCCGTGGTGCAACTACCGTCGGATGGCCCGCCCCAGATCAGACGGTGTACAACGATATCGCACCGGATCTACTGTCGAATGATAGCGTGTGATGGAGGGCGGTTTATGAATAGTGCACGGGGCCACGCGTCGGGTGGTGAGTGGAATCACTGGCCAAATGAAAATTACTGCCCACCTTTCAAAGGTGGTATGATAGATACTGCCGATTTCTGCACAGTGTTTTGGCGCGGTTGCGGGGACCACCGGGCGGAGACGAAAAAGGACTGTCGGATCTGCGGATTAACGGATGGCAGATATGTGGTCGGGGAGGTGAAAGGGTTAAATAGTGGACGTTGTGGGGATTACGGCGACCGTCCGATCTATACAGATCGACGGTTTAAAATGCTCCCGATATATATTTGCGATAAGCGCCTTCCACCTTGGCGCCTGGTCTTGGTGCTGGGTCATGTGGGGGAAAAAATTTCAGGGGCTAGGGCCGAAAGGGGTTGGGCCTTAATATAAGGTGGAAAGTGGGTTTTTGGGCCCTTTGAATGCTTTTGAAGGCTAGGAAAAGGTAACGATAGAGGGAAAAAGGGAAAATAGGTCAAACAAGGGGTATGTGTAGGATTTATAGGGGATTTTGGGAGGATTTAGAGGGTAAAAAAGGGGAACTTTGACAAAGGGAAAAAGGGATAAAATGAAGAATTTTGCAGGGGTACACGGGGCAAATAAAGGCCTTTAGGAGCACAATTTTTTGCAATCAGAGAGGCTTTATAATGGGAAATAGCAGAGGGGATTTATCAAAATACAAAGGCACAATGAGGCTTCAAGGATGATGTGTTTTCAGGGGAAATGCATGCCTTGAAGACTCAAACAACATTTTAGCCCCTTGTTTGCTTGTAAGAAATTTATAGGGGACTAACAGTCACAACTTAGAAAATTTGATACGGTCGCCATCAAACAAAATGACCTAACTTGAACACGTTTGAGCGGATGCCTTCACATGGCGCGACACGATGTGCACGATCGAACAAAGGCACAAGGGAGCAACCGGCAAATGGGCCACACGAATGTGCACAGGGCACCCGTGTGGTCACAATTACTTAGCAAATTTGATACAACCACCCTTAACCGAACCAACCCGACCCAAACACGTTTGGGCGGGCGCCCTCAACTGAAACGACCCAACCTGAACGTATTTGGGCGAGTGCCCTCAACCAAAATGACCCTACCCAAACAGGTTTGTGCGGGCGCCCTCAAATGAAATGACCCTACCTGAACGGGTTTGGGCGAGTGCCCTCAAATGAAATGACACGATGGGTTACCGAATGAAGGCAGAAGGGAGAAAATGGAAAACCAGCCGCACGAATGTGCACAAGGCACCCATGTAATCACAACTTAGCAAATTTTATATGACCGCTCTCAAATGAAATGACCCAACCCAAATGCGTTTGGGTGAGCATCGTCACATGGCGAGACACGACACGCACGACTGCACAAAGGCACAAGGGAGCAACCGGAAAACGGGCCACATGAACGTGCATAGGGCACCCATGTGGTCACAACTTAGCATATTTGATACGAGTTCCCTCAACCAAAATGACCCGACCCAAACGCATTTGGGCAGCAGGCGCCCTCAACCAAAATGACAGACCCGAACACATTTTGGCAGGCGCGCTCAAACAAAACGACCTGAATCAAACGGGTTTGGGTGAGTGCCTTCAAACGAAATGACACGGTGCACCTGACGAATGAAGGAACAAGGGAGCAAATGGAAAATGTGCCGCACGAACGTGCATAAGGCACCTGTGCAATCACAACTTAGAAAATTTGATACGACCGCCATCAAACGAAATGACTTGACCCGAATGCATTTAGGTAGGCACCCTCACACGGTGCGTGTGACCGAATGAAGGCACAAGGGAGAAACCAGCAAACAGGCCACACAAACATGCATAGGGCACCCATGCAGTCAGTACAAGTACTTAGCAAATTTGATACAACCACACTCAACCGAAAGGACCCGACCCAAATGCATTTGGGCGAGCGCCCTCAATCGAAATGACCTGGCCTGAACACGTTTGGGTAGGTGTCCTCAATCGAAACAACCCTACCCAAACATGTTTGGGTGGGTTCCCTCAAACAAAATGACACGACGTGCCCAACCGAATAAAGGCACAAGGGAGAAAATGGAAAATGGGCCACATGAACGTGCATAAGGCACTCGTGTAGTCACAACTTAGCAAATTTGATACGGCTACCATCAAACAAAACAAGCTGACCCGAACGCGTTTGGGCAGGCACCCTCACACGGTGTGACATGGCATGCATGACCGAATGAAGGCACAAGGGAAAAACCAGCAAACAGACCACATGAACATGCACAGGGCACCTGTGTGGTCACAAGTACTTAGCAAATTTGATACAGTCGCCCTCAACCGAACCGACATGAGCCAAACGTGTTTGCACGGGCACCCTCAACCGAAATGACCTGACCCGAATGCGTTTGGGTGGGTGCCCTCAACCAAAACGACCCTACCCAAACGGGTTTGGGTGGGCGCCCTCAAATGAAACGACCCTACCCGAATGGGTTTGGGTGGGCGCCCACAAATGAAATGACACGATGGGCTATCGAATGAAGGCACAAGGGAGAAAATGACAAATGGGCTACATGAACGTGCACAAGGCACCCGTGCGGTCACAACTTAGAGAATTTGATACGACCGCCCTCAAACGAAACGACCTGGCTCAAACGCGTTTGGGAGGGCGCCCTTACACGGTGCGACATGGTGTGAATGACTGAATGAAGGCACAAGGGAGTAATGGCAAACAGGTCGCACGAACATACACAGGGCACCCATGTGGTCACAACTTAGCAAATTTTGATGGTTAACATTTCTTAGCAATAAAAGCCCAAATTCGTTGCACTACTGAAAATTTCTTTAAACGTTGCAATAGCGACGATTTCAGCAAACCACCATCACAATACCAATGAACGGCATAAAAACGTCGCAAGTCTGATGCTGCGTCACAATACCGACGGTCTAGGCCTCATTTGTCGCAATACCGACACTTTCTTTAAACGTCACAATAATGACAATTTCTCCGAACCACCGTCGCAATACCGATGCTCGGCATAGAAACGTCACAAATCTGAAGTTGCATCCCTTAACGTCTAAATACCGATGATGACCCTAAATGTCGAAAGACCGACGATGTCCCTAAACGTCGGTATAGTGACGGTTTTCGGCGAGATTTGAAAAATCGATAAAAATTAGGGATATTTCTGACATTAGGTCAAAAGTGTCAGAACTAAAGTGTCGAAATTTTGACCAAATGTACTAGTGTTCCTCATCCATCATCTCGAAACAACATGGTTAAATCCACCACAATATGTACATCAAATCTTTCTTCCATTTAAGCATGCAAAATTATCATGATTTGCAGAAACACAATAGAATAGGGCTAGGGTTTCTCAACTTTCAATATTACAAACCCTATAACCAAAAATGAGATTTCGAAATCCTAATTCGACCTTGTATGAATTGTTATAAGTACCTTTTATCATCCTTATATTTTAAAGTGACTACTTTTCAAGGACAAAGTTGTATCTTATTTAGTTCTGGCTTCAAGGATGCCATTTCAAGATGCTCTTTCTTAAGTAGATTGTCTTATGCTTATTTGAGGGATGTTGCTAGATATATTCAACCTGATTTCTATTGTTGTTTCTTCAAATATTTTAGATTTGATTTTTCTTTCACTTAGCCATTACTTAAGAGAATGATAGGATTTTTGTAATCACTCTGAAAGAGACCTTGAAAATAGACCTAATACGACTTTGATACTTCTTTCTTGATTTAGGTTGGCTACTAGGCCATAGTTAGGTCTCAAAATTTCTTACATTAATATGCATAGTATCTTATACAATTTTGGATCTCTCATATATCATTCTTATGCTCAAGACTTGGGATTTCAGAATTTTTTCTATTCATATTCTCTGGAAGAGATGAGAAACAAGGCCTAGAGAGTTATTGTTTGTGCCCTTACTCTTTTTGACCTTCTAGTCTAGGTATGTGGTCATGACTACAATTTCTTTATGAAATATGTTATGCAGCTAGTTCACAGAATAGAAGAAAATATAGATCAATGACTTAAGAAATAGCCTCTTTGAAGGGGAAACCTCCTGCACATCATTGTTTGTGCTCAACCTAGTGTTCCTAAATTGAGTTCATTAATTGTCAACCAGGGTTGGTAAACTGCTGAAGTGTGGTGCACTATATGTGCCTAGGTATTTGTTTTTCACTACGTTGTGTTTAGTGTTTTATGATGTTTTTGGTTTTATGGTTTTATGTTGAAAAGGGAAAGAACTAAGTGCTGGTGAAAAGAAGCTATTGGTTGTGTTAAAACATAACAAAACCTAAACTATAAATGGAAAACAACAAATGCAAAGCTTGATAATGACTTTATTGCAAGGGAATAAATCACAACATGAACCTAAACTTATCCAATTGATTCATTAAAGATGTGTTGGAAGAGCTTGAGAAATGGACAAGTTAAGTGTAAATGAAGTTCTCCTAAATAAACATTCAAACAGTCAACTTACAATGTTACAACATCTCATCCATGGTTAAAGGTTTATTGGAAAATATTTGGAAAAGAACATTTGTAGCATAATAATATTTCTACTCTAAACTAGCTTCTAATTCTGTTCTGCAACTCAATTTAGCACCACTAGGCCTCACTCAAAAGTTATAGATTTCTTTTTAGAATAGTCTTTGAGAAAAGGCTTATTTGTGAAATGGTAAAAAGGTTGCAAAATACTCCAGGCCTTAGAATGATACTAGCTTTTGTCCAGATGATTATATATTAATATGAGTTTGGAACAAAAGAAGCTTTGTAAATAATGAAGACCGTGGTATTTAAATTTGACAACTAATACAATTTAAAATTCAATGGATAGCAACTAAACTTGGAATGTTAATACAGTGAGCTAAGACTAAACTAGAGTGTTACTAGTCTACTTGAAGTACAGTGAACAGTGTTAAACTAAAAATCCATTATCAAACTTGAAATGAAATGACAGAGCTGAACTAAATGCATTCTACCTCCGGAGTGTTGTAACTAAATTAACATGCAACTAGTCTATGGAATTCTACAGTCCATCTCGTTCATTAGGAATGATATTTTGGAAGATTTTGTAAAACAAGTATGGCTGTATTATTCAATGCGGTTGAACATAAACATAAGACTGAAAAAAAATACAACTAGAATATAAGACACCACAGCTGTTTCTTATTCGTTGTTAATGATGTTTTGGAAGAGTTTGTAAGAGTAAGACCGGCTATGACACTTAGTGTAAACAAGCAACTAAAACCTACAATACCACAGCTATGCCTTATTCATCGTGATGATATTTTGGAAGAGTTTATAAGAGTAAGTCTAGCTGTGATAATTAACGAAAGGAAATGCAACTAAAACCTACAACACCACAACTATGCCTTATTCATCGTGATGATATTTTGGAAGAGTTTATAAGAGTAAGTCTAGCTGTGATGATCAATGTAAACAAGCATGAAACATAAACTTCAGAAACGTGCTTAAGCTAGAAATGAAAAACGAGACTAAAATACTTATCTAAACTGTATAAGCAAGGCTGCTCAGGAGGCAGGGGCCCTCTACCACCGGAGTAGCACACAAAATCTACTTCAAGATTGACTCAGTGATTTCAATAAAGTGATACTTCTTGCATTAGAGAGAAATTACTTCAAAACAGAGTGTTTTCGGACTTCTGAAATCTAGCAATCAATCACCAAATCTAACCTTGTCCCTCAGTTTCCCGAGCCATATTTATAATCAAAATTACATAACTGTCTTGAGATAACCTAGGGATAATTGTCTTTCCAAATAAAAACCAAACTAGGACTCTGATGGTGGTCACGTAATAGAATTAAGGACATCTGGACTGTCCTTGTCCTATTAGGAGTCTCTCTCCTAGTTTGAGTTCCCACGTACATAACCGCCTACAGAATTCCGTTTAAACTTCGTGGAGAGCAACAAATGATGAGGGAATTATGTGGAATACGCCCATATGTGTTTTTCTCCAAGATGACCCCTGGAACCTGCGTAGACATGAAGACAGCTGTAGAATCGGCAACTAGCTACAGAATGTCTGCATTTTGTAGCTAGATCTAGTTCAAAAAGTACTACAATGACAAAATCATAAAAACATAGCAAGTTAGTCATGATATTCATTCTTAAAGCAATTTTAACTAATTTCATTGATCATTTGAGCCCGTGATTAGTAATGGACAAAATAAATGGAGTGGAATGTGGTGGAAGAAAGAACAGTCTTGGAGCTCTCAACCATCACATTAATGAACAATTATTGGATGATACAAATAAAAAGACCTCCTTGGTATATATAGGAGTCTAAGGGGTCACAATATAATTAGAGCCTACATAAAAATAATAATGTAAGGGAACAAAAATAAAAATAGTGGGATTTTATGGTGCATAATAATAATAATAGGGGGAATACGTTAATAAAACAATAAGGGGGGTACACTAGTATTATAGGTACCTCACATGCCCTTATCCTTCAACAAAGTGTTTTCCTCAATGCTTGAGTAGTTATGGATGATTTTGTATAAAATGTCATCCTCCCATGTCAAAAATTCAACATGTAAGTTCTTCTATTTAATGAGATGTTGTAAAATTGATTGATTTCATAGTTGCCAGGTTCTTGTTTCTGTGACTGCTTTAGGCTCCAATATGATTTTTCATTCTTCATTGAGTTTTGGAAATATTGTTTGAAATGGAAGCTTGTCGCTGATAACCTTCTTTGATCTGGACTTGATAATTATATTGTTTTTCACCCATATTGGTGCATTTGGAGTGGAAAAAATGGAGGAATCATCTCATGAGACCGTTTTTACTAGCGGGACCCAATTTAGCGAAACATGGTCTAAACCTTCCGGGAGAGTTTTTGAGGCATAAAATGGTGTTTTTTGGGGGTAAACATTTATCGCTCTATAGCCACGCCATTTCATGTTTTTCTACACCCAAATATAATTCCAATGACATAAGGAGCATGTCAAGCAAATTTCGTATGAAAAACAATATTCCACTCAGAATTTGACCTTCTTGTTTTGACACCTATATTTTGAGAGGATGATGCATTAGCCCCCATTATTCATGGAAAATGGGATATACATGTGTTTTTGATGTAAAAGACTCTATAATGGTCTATATTATACTCTAGTTAAGAGTTGATGTAGTTGAAATTAACCACTAGTAGGCTGTCGAGCTGTGTTATAACCATGCCACTAGGAGGAAGAGGCATTCCATTCTTTCAAGAGATTTTTTCTCCATAGTTTGGAAAAGATAGCCAGGAGAGATAAGAGGTGGAGAAAAGAGAGAGTGTTTCTACACTACAATAGCCCACAATACACATACATTATGTCTTTCTACCCACACCCTTGTTTTCTAGATAAAGAAAGAGAGTGAAGCAACCTCACTTTCCAGCTGGGTTTTCTACTGAAAGGGTTTCTCGAAGCATATTTTGTGTATTATGTTTGCGTGTGAGAGATTATTTTGTCATTATATATTTTTCTACATAGTGTCCATTCACATGCATGCACTAATTACAATTAAATCTATAGATCTTGAAGTTTAAATAAACTCTAATAATGTAGATTTTTCATATTTCTAATATAATGTATTATCATATATGTTGTGACAAACTTTCGAATGGAATATTTCTTGTAGTTTACAGATAATTTGGTATCACAAAAAAATTCTTTGGGTATTTTGTGGATATTACAAGGATCTAGATTGGCGGGGCCAAAAATCACAAAACCCTAATCATGGGAGACAAATCTATAGACGAACCTCATGATCTTGCATATATGAGGTTTACATGGCTAGAACAACAAGTTGCAGATATCAACCACAATGTAAAACTCCTCATGGTCGAATTGAATAGAAATCTAGGGATACTTGGAGAATATGGGGGCTTGAATGTAAAGGACAAATAAGAACTAGGATCATAATATTGGGGAGAAATGAAGAACTCGTAGAAGAAAGACCCCGAAAAAGATCAACCCAATTTGAGTGTCATGAAACAATAAAAGTACATGTTTAAAATGGAAGCAAAATTCGATATAAATTCATACCATAGCGAGATGAATAATTTGAAGTTAAACCATTGGTTTCAACAACTAGAAGTATATTCCAACGTCCATCATATTGAAGGAGGACAAAAATATAATTTGCATAGTTGAAATTGGATGGCCATGCACTGAATTGGTGGGAGAACCACATGGAAACCCTGAGGTTGGAGGGAGAACCTCCAGTGACCAAGTGGGAAGATTCC
This sequence comes from Pinus albicaulis, assembly GCA_034641835.2. Taxonomy (NCBI): domain Eukaryota; kingdom Viridiplantae; phylum Streptophyta; class Pinopsida; order Pinales; family Pinaceae; genus Pinus; species Pinus albicaulis. The sequence goes on from CM076584.1 coordinate 349,808,387, forward strand.
AAAACCTAATTAAGTCATAGTTCTATCCATTAAGTATGTGGAGGAAGAGTGGATCTGGTGGGATTACTTTAGGAAAATGTCTGGCCAAAGTGTGCAAGCGTACGCCATAGAATTAAGGAAGATGGCTATAATGTTGCGTATCTCTCCAAAGAACCCAAATGTACTCCTCAAGTATTTGGGGGGTCTACATTGCCATCTTCCTGAATAAGTGATGTTGTTAAAGCCCAAATAAATGGATGAGGCTTGTGTACAGGAACAATACCTAGAGAACATAGACCTGAAGGGAGTGCAATAAAGTCGATCAAAGAAGAAGGAGAAACAATATTCTTCTAAGTAGGGGAAGAAGAAGAAACAATGGGGAAAATATAAGAAGCCAAAAACCATAACACACCAGTGAAAAGACCCTATTAGCCACTCCAACATCGATGGCTATATAGAGGAAAATTGTTGGAAGTTCCATCCAAAGCTAACTCGAAGAACAAGAAGAAGAATCTCATGGCCCCTTATTCGAGCAACCAATTTGAAAGAAACTTATATGTGGATGAGATTATCATTTGTATGTCAATACAAAAGGAGGTGAATCATAGTATCCTTCAGTAATAGGAAGATAAAGAAATTACCAAACTATTATGTATAAAGATACATGTCCGAAGAAAAATATTCATGCTCTGTTTGACTTAGGATCGTAGGTGAATATTATTGCAGCAGAGTTGGTCAAGAAGTTGGGGTTGGATTTTTGTGATCATCCAAACCCATATCCATTCGGATGGGTAAATAAGGATACAGAGTTGAAGGTAACAAAATAGTGTAACATTAGATTTTCTATTAGTGCTGATTTTATTGATGAAGTAGATCTAGATGTGCTACCCCTTGATGTATGCCGAGTCATATTTGTGAGTCCATAGATATACATGCATGATTCAATATTCATGAGGATATCTAACCAATACTGACTTTTCAAGGACGTAAAATAATTCATCATCAATGCACACAAAGTCAAGTAAAATTTCATTAGTAAGTGCCAACCAAGGCAATACATTGATCAGTTCCAGCAAGAAGTATGCTTTATTGTTTTTAATAGAAAGCCAGTCTATAGAGGAGTCAACAAGAGGAAAGGAATCCCTCAAGGGGTGTACTAGGAAACATAAAAAATAATTGTAGGAGTTGTTACAGGCATACATAGATGTGTTCGGAGAGCCTAAAGGGTTACCACCTAAGAGATACAACTATTCCATACTCTCCATTTCCAAATATTGGGCTATATGGGAATTTTGTTATAGAATCAAGTGAGGTGAAGAAACAATTGCAAAAATTGTTGGAACATGGTGTCATTCGACCAAGTACATCACCATGTGGGTCATACATCATGATTGTGTCGAATAAGGATGGGAGCTGGAGGATGTGTATATATTACAGGGCATTGAAAAAAATCATGCTCAAGAATAGATACCCCCTACCTAGGATAGATGAAGTTTTGAATCATTTGAAGAAATAAAAATACTTCACCAAGCTAGACTTGAAGATTGGATATCACCAAGTTTGAGTCAAAGAAGAAGATACCTAGAAGGCCACCTACAAAACCAAAAAAGGTTTGTATGAGTGGTTAATCATTCCATTTGGCCTATGTAATGCACCAACTACATTTATGAGCTTACTGAATGATATATTGTGCCATTTTATATATTCATTTGTTATTATCTATTTGGATTACATAATGGTATATATTTCTACTAGGGAAGATAATATTTCATGTTTGACAAAGGTGTTGGAAACATTGAATAAGAACCAACTGCTAGAAAATCTGAAGAGGTGAGACTTTGCGTAGCAGTATTTGGTTTATTGGAGGTATGTGGTTGTTGGGTGAGAGCTAAAGATAGATCCTTCCAAGATGGAGGTTATCATGAAATGGAAGATGCCTACTAATTTTTATGAGGTCAGTAGTTTCAATGGGGAATCATAGTACCTAAGGAAATTCCTAGCCTTGTTTTTCTGTGTCAACAACAACAATCCAAGCCATAAAAAAAAACGACAAGAGTTTCCAGTGGGGAAAAGGTCACTAGAGGATTTTGAGGAGCTAAAGAAGAAGATCATTCAGGAAAAAGTTCTAGAATTACCAAACTTGTATTGGGCCATTGAAGTGGAGATAGGTGAGAGTGGATATGCTATGGGAGTTTTCTTGATGCAGGGAGGAAGGCTTGTATGCTACCATTATGAATTATTTCATTCAGAAGTCCTTAGCTAACCTACCTGAGATAAGGAGCTATATGCCATGGTGCAAGCTGTGAAGAAGTGGAAGCACTATCTGATGGGAAAGGATAAAGTAATCCACATAGATCACCAGTCGTTATAGTACTTGCAGGCCCAAATTAAGCTACAAAAGACAAGGAATTACAAGTGGATGGGATTTTTACAAAAATTTCATTTGGTGATCAAGTATAAGAAGTGAAAAACCAAAAAGTTGTTCGACATGATTTAAATTCCACCCACATCAAGCATTACAAATTTCTGGATGCTTATGCACATGTAGCCATTCACCCATGATGCATACATAGAGGAATATTCTGATGATGTCGAATTCAGTGGGGTGCAACAACACCGTTGACTACCATCTCCAGGATGGGTTACTATAGAGGATGGATAAGCTATGTGTTCCTGAAGGTGAGTGATTGGAGTTGATTAGAGAGATTCACACCTCCAAGGTTGCAGGGCACTTTGGTGTAGGGAACATCATGGATAACTTGTAGAGGTATTTGTATTGGCTGAAGATGCAATAACAGGTAGCTAGGTTCCTGTTGAGTCTCCAAAATTTCATCCACTTTTACCCACATTGACATCATTTCACCCTCATTATCTAGCTCATCCCTCATTCCGTAGTAACCCTACATTAAGTAACCATTTTCATGATCATATGGGTTTATAATTATATTTTCCAAAGTAAATTATTTTAAGTATTTTAAGCAAATTTGTGATTAAATATTGTAAAATTAACATTTTTTCATATATACATAAAAGTGGTATAAGTTTTGTGACATTGTAGGCCCACTTGGAGATTCTAGAAGGGTCCTACTTGGCCTCCTAACTACAAATTCGAATTTCAAATTCCAACTCATGATAATTTGTAGAATATTTGAAGAAGATATGGATCATTAAGCTAAGCACATTCAAAGGAAAAGAATCATGGATGTTTTGATATGTGTCCTTATCAAAACTATGATATAATTTGGAGAGGATTTGTATCTTATATTTTTAGGATATTGGTTGTAACCACATGAGATAAATGTGGATTTAGGAGAGATTTGAGGATCTATAGTATAAATATGAGTGCACCCTTCATAAAAATGGTGGTGAAAAATGGAGTAAATGGTTGGTTGTAAATTTTTAGTTGTTAGAGATTAGAGGTAGCTAGTGGCTAGTTGATAGTTGGAGGTTCCAAGTTCCATTCAAGATGTGATTTGTAAAGTGAGGAGAGAGAATTCTTGTAATATCTTTTAATCATTTTATGAAATTCATACTACCACTTTGATAGCCAAGATGTGATATATTTTCGGTGTGCTTGACAAGGAATGGAGGGCACCCATCAACCCAAGTTTGTGTACCTGTGTACATATTGATAACATAGTATAGTTTTGTTATTTCATTTCTTTTCAACAAGGGCATTTTTATTTTATGAAAGTGTGTTTTTCCTTTTAGCAGTGTGATGTCAATTATGCCAGTGTGGTATGATTTCAATTATGCAAGAGTGGAGTGATTTCAATTATGCAAGTGTGGTGTGATTTTATTTATGCAAGTGTGGTGTGATTTCAATTCTGCAAGAGTAATTTTAATTTCTTGCAAGTGTGATTTCCTTTATGCAAGTGTGATTTCAATTTATTTATGTTTTATTTGATTTATTTATTTTATAATTAAGTTTTAATATCATTTATATTAATTTAATATGATAAATAATCACCTATTACATATAGTACAGGTATACCTCGTCAATTTACAAAACTATGGGTTGATAATTAAATGAAAAGGATTTAAATAACCATTAAATCACCTAACTATTCCTAAGAGGATGCATTATTTATTGTACCAACAAGCCTAGAAAAAAGAAACAGGGTATATATCATCCCTTACTTGTAATTACTTGTCCTCGGGAAAGAATTTCCATGGAATTTTTCGGAGGTTTACGTAAAAATACCATCAACGGGCAAGAAGTGAAAAAATTGTTATATGGATAGGTCTAGGTGCACTTTTGGATACCAAGGAGCATCATTTCAAATAGGGATACAATATTTCTCAGTGCATTCTGGAATACATTGTGGGGTGAATATGGACACTAAGTGGAAGAGATCTACAACATTCCATCCACATATAGATGGACAGACAAAACTAGTCAACATGACTTTAGTGTAGCTTTTGAGGGGATACAACCAGAAGCATCTGAATACCTGGGATGAAAATATGGTATAAATACAACATTCTTATAAAATATAAGTCCACACTTCTACAAGAAAGTCCCCATTTAAAACTTTTTTGGATATTTTCCACCTCCACATTTGGATATTGTATATGGGAAGCAAGGAGGAGTGAGGTAATATCTTACAAGAGATTGTTTGAGGGCTGAAAATTTTATAGAGAAGATTAGGAAAATTCATATACAGGTATAAGAAACACTTCAAAAGTCACACGAGAATTATAAGGCCAATCATGATCAACATAGAACAGAGAATTCATTCCAGGCGGGAGGAAAAATATGGTTACAATTGAACACGGACAAGCTGTAGGGGCCTAGTAAGAAAATCAAGGCTTTGAAGTATGGTCCCTTTGAGATACTGAAAAAGGTGGATGATAATGCCTATCAACTCATTTTACCACCATATATGTGCAATTACTAAGTTATGAATGTAGAGAATCTGAATCTCTAAGAGCCTTTCCATGCTACATCAGGAAGAGGAACAAGTCTTACCTTTTTGTGGAGGATTTGGCACCAAATAACCAGGAAGAGTTGATAGAAGATACAATTTTTCAGAAGAGGTCCATAAATACAAGACAAGGGTAGCATAATATTTTGTAGATTGCATTCAAGGGACAACTTCCAGGCAAATCTAAATGGTACACCATAGACAAGGTGGGAGGGAAATCCCATGACCTCATTTAGTAGAAGCTTTTGGGAGCCAAAAGCCTCCCTAAATGGGGATGTGTAATATGTATTCATTATTTATCATCCATCTCGATGCATTTGGAGTGGAATAAGTGGAGGAATCATCCCAGGGGACTGTTTTTACCAGCGGAAACCAGTTTGGAGAAATGAGGTTTGAAACATTCTAGGAGCATTTTGAGACATCAAATGATGTTTTTTGGGGGTAAAAACTTGTCTCTTTAGTATTTATCATAGCACCATTTATTTTTGTTCTACACATAGATATCTTTCCAATGATATAATAAGCGTGTCAATCGAAGTTTATATGAAAAATTTATGCCACTCAGAATTTAACCTTCCTATTTTCACACCTATTTTTTGAGAGGAAGCCCCGTCAGCCCTCATTATTCATGGAAAAGACTCTATAAGAGTATATATTTTAACTTCAGTAAAGAGTTAATGTAGTCAAAATTAACCACTAGGAGAAAGAGGAATTCCATTATTTCAAGAGAATTTTGTTCCACAACTGAGTAAAGATAGCTAGGAGAGATAGGAGCTAGAGCACATAGAGATGATATGTGAAATCTAACATCCCATGGGTCACATTCTCTACTTCTTTGTACCTACAACCATATTTCCCATACATAGAAAGAGAACAAAGTGGCCTCACCTTCTAGCTGTGTTTTCTCCCAAAATGGTTTTCTAGAGTATGTTTTGTGTCTTATGTGTGTGTGTGTGAGCTTATTTTATCATTCTCTTTTTTCTACATAGTTTCAATTCCCATGCATGCACGAATTACTATTAAATTTACAGATCTTGAAGTTTAAATAAACTATAATAGTGTAGAGTTTTCAAACTTCTAATATAATATTACCAGATTTGTTGTGACAAACTGTCCAATGGAATATTTGATGGGTCCCATTAAGAGGTATATTTTTAGGTTCATTATGTTATCCTACAACCTTTAGAATTATCCTTTTCTTACATTAAGTCACATATTTAGTCTAAAAGAAGAGTAAAAAGTGTTTTTCATAGTAAGTGGCATAATGTGATTAAATTTCAGGATAAAGAAACATTTTTTTGGCATTTACTATGCAGGGGCTTGATGTAGAAAACCAAGAGAAAATCTAGGGGATCTTATCGACCTCCTTAACTCTCTAACTTGGCTTGACATCACCAAATCCTCACTCAGAAACTTTAATTCACTGACAACTGAGTATCTCCAAGTGAAAGTGAAGCTCAAGAAGGGACATATCTATAATATTTGAGATCAAGGAGGGAATCAATCCTATTTTTAAGGGAGATTATATCAACTACATTTTTGTATAAATAAACTAGCTGAAAGGCTCATTAGGATTCAAAATTTTGATTCAGCTAGGAGTAGCTACTGAGCCTAGTGCTTAGCATTTTTATTGTTAATTTTAATGTGATGTACGAGACTATTATTTTCTGCTAATGAGAAGTTTGTTATTGAGTTGCATTCGAGAAATTTTAGAGGTTGAAACCCTTGGGTTTGGGCCCAACCCAGAGGCTTTAGTCCCTCTTCTATATTTATGTATTCTTCTTGTTTCTAATCATTTCATGTCTTTATTTTTTCTAGTAGATGTTAAGCTATAAAAACTTGTGATTGCACGCTTCCCTATCACCTCTCTTGTGGGAAGAGTGATTGGAAGGATTTATAATCTCATTCCAAAAACATATGTTTATGATTTCATGGAAATATATAGATGTTAGTTACCCTTTTTCATGTTTACTTTCTTCAACTTAGAATTTAGTTCACGGATCAGAGTAGTATTGTGGAATATAATAGAGGTTAGTCAAATTCAACTCATATTTTCCATGACAGTTTATCTTAGTGTGTTATTAATCATTTGATGTGTGAATTTGGCTAGTTACAAGGTTTTGTTTATTTGCAAAGGAGGGCACATCTTCCATGTCCACTCAGACCTTTCCATCCTCTCCATTTACACCTCACACTGCTCCTAAAGTTTTTTTCCACATTTATTTTGTTTAGGCAATTAAGGACACTATGGGAATTCACCTTGGTGCAAGAGAGATCTATAAGAGGTCCCGGGCTTGGCTACAAGGATTGGTCAACCTTCATTAACTCCCTTCTACCTTCATCCATCTTCTCATTCCCTCAAACCACCATCTCCACCCTCAAAAAACTCTTGGAAACCCTCCTATATAAATACAAGGCCTCATATAGCAATACAAGACCTCCTATAGTAGTATGTGCAGCAAGCCTATAACACTATTTTCCTCCACCTGTTTTGCTCCATACTTCAACCTTAGCTTATTCAAGATGAATAATGACCCCAAATTGGTTATTTTATGATTAAGAGAAGATATTAGACCACTCCAAATTCCTCTTTTCCTCACTGCAAAACACAGTTAGAGTTAGTTTTTTTTACAAGCATCCTAAAATTTAGATTTCCAAGTTTAAAGAAAATGTAAAAGTAGGTTAAAGATACATACAAGTAGGTTATTAATTTGATTAAATGTGAAAAATAGAGTATCTTTAATTCGACAAGTAGACTAGTCCTTTCTCTTTCATCCAATGTTAATTATCATCTACATTTGAATGAATTCCATTTTCACTTTCATAAGCTTAAATCAGACTCAAATATGATTTCATAAGACGTTTTAACTATAGTTAAGTTGGGGGAATGGTCTCTGAACACCTTGATCTAATGTAATGAATGAGGGAGACATGAGTAGAAACTAACCTACTGTGAATATGCAATTTTCACCTCTAAGTTTATATGAACCCTAGGTTGATAGTTTTAGTTGAGGAGCCCTTGGGAGTTGCAACACTCTGTGTACAATACCAGGGCTCACCACGTTTTGGCATTATTTCCGAGGATGTGTCTAAGTAGGTGTTTTTTTTTCTTAACCAATTTTTTTTCCTATTTTGCATCAATATTATTGCTTTGACAAGGTGAAAAGTATAAAAAATTGTGTTCTTTCATGCCTGGTAGGAGTATAGATAATGAAGGAAAATTATTACCAGGAACCCCCACACCCTAAATAAAATAACCTTAATTCTAATTCAGTGACTGTGAACTTCCCTCTATGACTATAGGGGAGTTAGAAGATCCTCTAGGTGATCAACTTGAAATTTCTAAAGAATCTATTGGGAAATAAGAATAACCATGGTTGAAAAATAGGAACAATGATATTTTCCCCATCAGAGAGACCAATGGAGAGGCTAAAATGGAGAATATAAGCCATGTTTCCCTTCTACATTTCCATGGCTTGATCTCTAATGATATCGGCACCTTCATGTTTGAGTTTGATGTTGTATGTAGGACCCATGACTATGAATTTGATTATTAGACACTGAATTTTTTTCCTTCTACCCTTAAGGATGCAGCCTTGTGCTATTTTATGGGTCTACCTGGAGGCAACATCAATACTTTGGCCCAAATGTAGAAATCCTTGAATGACAAGTACCAAGACTACTGTAGGTCCAAAGAAACAAAGGAGGAAATATTTACAATGACCCTTGGATCTAATGAATCCCGAGAGGGCTATGAGGAGAGATTTCAACCCAATTATAGGAGGGTCAACTATGCCCTTGACCATAAGTCAGTCAAGCTAGTTCTTCTTTGAGGGACCAGGGAAAATGTGATGGAAACTCTTAACATGCTATCTGGAGGATATATCTACCAATTAACTTATGATGACATCAAAATTGTATTCAGGAATCACTCTAGGGCTGCTAGGAAAAATGGCAGGTCTAGAAAAAACTTGGTCACATCCTCTCTCTCCACAACATCCATCAAGCACGAGATAGGTAAAATTTTGGAGGATTTCAAGAGTTAAATTGTGCATACCTTTTACTTTCAAATGGACACTATGCAAATCAAAATAATAAAAGAGGATAAAAAAGGGAAGTAGTTATTTTCTACCCCAGATGTACTAAAAGACATCCTAGGAATCAATTCCCATTGAATTTCATAGAATTTTGCCTAGTTTGTGGAGAGAATCATGCAACCGAAAAATGCTCCTCCCAATTGGGCCTAAACGTTGTATACCATGGAGGAGTAGAGATCGGGTTAGAAAATTTGTGTTTCATTAACCAAAGGAAACCCCCATGACCTCAACCATATCAATGAGAGATGCAAGGTGCATATTATCCTCACTACAATCTGAATCAGAATGCACCTTTCCAGCCTTGGAACACTTTCACTAATCGATCTTGGTCCACACCTTATGCTTTGCCTTATGCTCCTCCATATCCTCCTAATCTTGTAAACCATCCTCTTTAGCCATATCCATCCCAATCTTCCTAATGGGGAAACCCCTCGCAAGGGTGGAGGCATCAAACAAACCATCCTCATACTTTACTTCCTCCACCCCAACCTCAATCACAACTAACACATCCTAACCCACATAAAACCTCAAATGCCTGCTCAACCCAATCCAAACCTAAACAATAAGTAGGCATAAAATTTATATAGTGGAGAGACATCGTATCTTACTTATGCTATGCAAATTCAATAGATCAACCTTCGGTGTGGGAGGGTGTTCCCAAATAATCCCCCACCTTATCCACCTAAAGAGATTGAAGAAGAGAAGGAAGAGAGTCCTCCTAAATTAAATGCACCTCCTTATCCTAAAAGTTTGGTCCACCCTAAAAAACACACACAAGAAGAGGTTAAAATTATGGGAGAATTGAAGAATGTTTGTGTCAAGATACCCCTTCTCTAGGCCATTAAATATGTTCCCATATACAAGAATATTATTAAGGCAAAATGTTTCAAAATGATTGGGATAATAAGAAGAGATAACCCCACTATCAATGTTGTTGGAAGATTATCTGATCTAATGCTTGGAAGGGTGATCTCCCCAAAGTACCTAAACCATATGAGTCTGGTAGTGGATGTTCACATCGATGGAATTATGGTCCCTAATACCTTGATTGCATTTTATCTTGGGGATGCAATTAATGTGATGAATAGGGAAACCATGTTGAATCTCAATCTCCAATGGGCTTTGAGAAAGACCACCATAGTGCTACAACTTGCAGATAGATCCACAATATCTCTTGATGGAATTATTTAGGATGTCATGGTATTCAATGACTCCTGGGAGTACCCTACTGATTTTCTCGTCCTCTAGCCCAAAACAAAGTTTAATGGCTATCTTATAATCTTAGGAAGACCTTGTTTGGCCACTGTTGATTCCTACATTAGTTGTAGGGCTAGAAACATGATTATCAAGAATGGAAATTTATTTAAAAAAAATTGTGTTTTATCCTCCTGCTCAACCTTCTATTGAACATGATTTTCCCATATGGTTAGAGGATGAGGAATAGGATGAATTGTTTCACACAACCTCCTACCCAGGCTACACTCTAGATACTATCATAGGACGGGTGAGACTAGATGAAAATGACATTATTGACTATATCCTATAGAATTAGAATGCCACTCCCATACTAGTTGATATTTGCTGAAAGAATCTAGGAGTAGTCCTTGGACTGACTTGTGCTCTGTCGACTCTAGCCTTGAACCTGCCAAGATTGTAGAGTTTATCCCATCTAGAACTTTAAAGATCGAATCCTCTCTCTCATACAAACGTGAAGAATACTTGTGCAATGTGCTAAGGAAATATTTGGATTATTTTTCTTGGGATTATAAGTAAATGAAAGGTGTGCATCCCTTATTTTTTACTCATCGTATTTACATCAAAGAGGGATCCAAGCCTGTGCACTAACCCCAAAGATGGATGAACCCAACTCTTAAGGACATTGTGAAAGAATAATTATAGAAGCTACTTGATGCAGGGTTCATATACCCCATTTTAGTTAATGAGTGGGTGTCACCTCTTAATTTTGTTCCCGAGAATAATGGGAAGTGGAGAATTTGTGTTTATTATCAAGAACTTAACAAGGCTACAAAGAAGGACCATTTTCCTTTTCCATTCATTGACCAAGTTCTGGATGGACTTGCAAGAAATAAATTCTCCTCCTTCTTGGATGGATTTAGTGGATACATCCATATTCACATCAACCCTCAAGACCAATACAAGACCACATTTACATTACCTTGGGGTACATTTTCTTATATATTTCTTCCATTCGGTCTATGAAATTCCCTTGCTACTTTTCAAAGGAAAATTCTAAGTATCTTTTTTGAACTTAACCGTCACAGTGTTGAGATATACTTGGACGATTTCACTCATTATGGGTGTGACTTCGAGGAAGCTCTTTCTAATTTGTGCAAAATATTGAGTACATGTATCGAAATGAATCTTTCATTGAGTCTTGATAAATGTGAGTTTTTGATGAATGTAGGGGCTACCCTTGGTCATGCCATATCCAAGAAAGGGATATAGGTTGACTCAAAAAATATTTCCATCATCAAAAGGGTCCCTATCCCTAAAAGATAAAGAGATTTCAGGAGTTCCCTTGGATTAGTTAAGTATTATAAGAGGTTCATTAAAGATTTTAGTAAACTGGCTTAACCTTTGTTTGGACCGTTGGTTAAAGATTCAGATTTATGTTGCAAAAACAACTATCAAGAAGCTTTTGAAGTACTAAAATAAAATATGACTAATTCACCCATCCTTATGGGTCCCAAATAGGAATTACCTTTCTATATACTCACATATGCCTCAGATAGAGTTGTAGGGGCTTCCTTAGGAAAAGTAGAAGACAAAATTCCTTATGTAATCTATTTCATCAGTAAAAAGCTTTCCAAAGCTGAATTGAACTATATTTTCACCGAAAAGGAGTTACTCTTGGTTGTGGTGCATTCTTTGAACAATTTTAGGTATTATATCATTAGTTATCAAACTTTGTTTCACACTAACCATGGATCCATTAAGTATTTAATGAACAAACTTGATGTCAATAATAGCATAATTAAATGGTTTTTATTATTGCAACAGTTTGGTTTAAGTATTTTTTATAAACCAGGGAAAGAGAATGTGGTTGAAAATTTCTTTTCAAGACTAACCCTACCTGCAGGAAAGGAAGAAATGATAGATGATCAACTTCTAGATGAAAATATCTTTTCTATCTCGATGTTTTCTCCTTGGTTTGCTAATATAGCCAACTATTTGGTTACCGGTAGGTTCCCTCCTAACCTACCCTCCAGGGAGAAAAGAAATATTTTCAAGAAGAGTTCCACATGTTATAGCATCATTTAGCACTCTTATAGTTTTGATGCTTTTTTCTATGGCATTGGGAAAGCCTTTCCCCTTAGACTTGATCACCTTATTAAAAAATAATGTTTTGAATTCCATAAGTGACTCTGCCCTTCAAAAAGCACGTACACATGCAGGTGCATCCATATAGAACTTACGTATCTAATTTAAAATATGAAAAATATTTAATATCCTATTTTTGGGGCCGAGTTTACTAGATTCACCGAAAGCCCAACTAGAGGAGCATGTGGCCTAACTGGATCGACTTATTTTGTGTGATATATATACACCTCATGGGAAGTCCTAAAGAGAGGAAGATACATAATGTTGATACTATAGTCAATTTGTCCCCGATCAAGTCTAATTTTCCCTATGCCTCCTGCACTTCCAGTCATAGGAAACCATTGTTTCCTCATAGAGATGTTAATCTTCCATTATATGACATCCATGTGCACATTATAGAGAGATGATTGTTGAGCCTTGGGTTGGACGGATCCGGAGGAAGGTTTCACTTGGAGTCGTGGTCGAATCAAGTTGTATTCTCCCATATCCTTTTGTTGATATCAATAAAGAAGCTTTGTCTTATTCATGATTTTTATGGTCATATGTTATAATTCATGTTATGATCTTATAATTTATGATTCATGATTTATATCTTTATGTTTAATTATATAATATTCATATCATGCACATTCTTTGAAATAATTGTTGTATACATGCTTCTCTGAACTTTGTTACAGTTCTTATAGCATTGAAGGAAGCAGAGGGTTTGGACCCTACAGGAAAGACACCAAACGTAGGATCTACGGGTAATTTCTCCTAACTTGAATTTAGTAGTTTAAGTATTAAGATTGTATGATTGATTGTTTCTTGTTGATTAATGCCCTTCGATCTATTGGGGTTCTCAACCCTGCCCTAGGGATATTTCTCCCACAACAGAATTGGCGACTCGGATGGGGAATATAATCTTGTATTTAATAATAAGGGTTGTTTCTCTCTTGATTTGGGTCTTTTTATTTTGTTTCTTGATCCAATGTCATTGGATTTTTTGTAGCCTGGGAAGGTAGTCTGATCTTCTAGATCAGACCTGTACTTTTTATTTTCCTTTGTGTGTTAGGTCCCTATATTACTAGTGTAGTCCCTTGTTGTTGTTAGTGTATCCCCCTTATTGTTATTGTTATACCCATATAAACCCCATATTGTTATTATTGTGCCCTTACATTATTATTGTTAGGTCGGATAGGATTATATTGTGACCCCATGCACTCCTATATATAGAAAGGAGGTTTTTTCATTTGTATAGTCCAAGAATTGTTCATTTATGTAATGTAAAGGACGTTTTCCCCTCGAAGTGGCTGAATTCTAAGGTGTTGATCTCTCTTTTCTTCTATTTTTGGACCTGGTTTCATAACATTTGGTATTGGAGCTCTAGATCTAGGGTTTCATTGCTCCAAACAGGTCATCATGGCATTTTCGCTATAAATTTTTTTCTACATAATTTCAAAGCTGATATTTTGACCACGATAACCCCAAATATTAATGAAATTCGTGTAAAAAGTTAATATCTTGGTTCGCAATAGTTTTAGAGATATGATCTATGGAAGTTATGGTTTTTGCAAGCTCCTAAATTTGATCTAAAATAGGCGACCTCGAGAAAATAGTCATAACTCTCTCTCTGAGCATCAAATTGGAATTTTGTAAAAAGTGGACAAAATCAAATGGACTGTAGTTTCCTATGTATCAATTTTATAGCCGAAGGAGGAAATAGTGACACATGGCATGCTGTAAAAGTTCACTCTACTGAGCTAGTCCATAATTAGGTCATTGTGGGAGATTTTCCATAACTTTGTCTTGAAGAATCCAAATTAGGTCAGTCTTGTGGCATTGGAAAGAAGACTTAGAGGGCTACTACAGGACTGAATATCAATTCTTGGGGATCCTAAATCACAGATATAATTCAGTTTTATTATCGAGCTCCTCAAAATCAAGAAAAATGTGTGTATTTGTTTTTCAAAATTGCATAACGTTTGTTTGAAAAAGCAGTTTGAAGTGATTCCAAGGGACTATTGAAGAATTTGCATCAGTATTAGGTTGTATAATGCCTACAAAAAATAATTCCACACCCATTAAGCCCTCAAAAATCCCTACTATGACGCATGAAGAGGAAGAATTGCAGTATGAGATATCAAAATTATGGTACCAAGTGCAACAAATTTTGGTCTTACAAAGAGCAATTAAAGATGGCATAGATGGTTTAAAAGAAAAAATGGAGGCTAAGTTGGACATTTTGAAGGATCAAATGAAATCTAATATGGATGATAAAGTAGTGTAATATCACATCGAGCATCAAAAACAATTTCTCCAACAATCAAAGGATAACTTAATTTGGTGCAGAGTCCAATGAAACAACAAGAAGATCAACATCGAAACGAAAGAAGTTCTGAAGCAGTAATAGGAACAAGAACTCGAAAAATACCAAATCGATTAGTTTTAGAGTATCTCATCAAGTGGAAAAACTTACCCATTGATGATTCCACATGGGAGGATAAGAATTTTATACAAAAGAATCCATAAATAATCAAGCATTGAGGGAAACACTTGTTTGAAGGAGAGGGGCATGTTAGGTCCCTATATTACTAGTGTAGTCCCTTATTGTTGTTAGTGTAGCCCCCTTATTGTTATTGTTATACCCTTATAACCCCCATATTGTTATTATTATGCCCTTACATTATTATTGTTAGGTCGGCTAGGATTATATTGTGACCCCATGGACTCCTATATATAGAAAGGAGGTTTTGTCATTTGTATCATCCAAGAATTGTTCATTTATGTAATGTAAATGAGGTTTCCCCCTCAAAGTGGATGAATTCTAAGGCATTGATCTCTCTTTTCTTCTATTTTTGGAGTTGGTTTCATAACAATGTGGGCCTATATATACATTCTTTTATTACATATAAGCATAAATATGTGTAATTCCAAAGAAACTTGTGTATACACTAGTTTCCTTGGGCACAGTTCGTATATACGCAGGTTTGTCTCTACACAGGCGTGTATATCTAGTTTTGGTTGAATTTTTAAAATATTGTTCCTAGTAAAGGGTCTTGTCTGGTTTGAAGTGCTTTCTTGGAGTCATCATTAGTCTAGAAAAGTCTTGTTTCTTTCTGTTATCATTTTTCCTATCTCTTTTTGTGAAAAGACCTTGTCAACCTAGGGTTTGAATTTTGTGAGCTTTTTGGTTTTAAATTATGGGTTTGGGATTTCTTTGTGAAGTTCTTGATTTTTCTATGTGTTTGGAGTAGTGAATTGATTTCCAGTTCACTTATAACCCAATATTTTCATTAATTTACTTTTCATTATTGAAGTTTACCTATTTGGTTTTTCTTTATCTTTTTTGAGAAGCGCTGTTGAAACCTTGGAAATTTTTGGGTTCCGTGAAATATTTCTTGATTACTAAAGTCTTTATGCTTCTGGTTAAGTTTTATTTATTCATGTTTTTGGTATCTCTTCATGTAACTAGTTTTTATCATTTTCATGATTTCTTATGGATTGTGAAGTTTGAGGTGTTTTGTGCCTAATTTTGATCTTGGAGTTTTGGTTGCTTCTGTCTTCTCAAACATTTATTTTTCCTTTAAAAATAAGAAGATAAAAACATTTTGTTTATTGCCTTTATTTTCATTGGTTTTGTTTTTTGGTTAAATTTGACAAGTGTGATTTTTTCCCTTAAGGTTGAAATTTGCTTGGTTTGGGAGAAATTTTCTTCCATTTTTTCCTCTTTGTGTGTCAAATTTTTCCTTTTGGTTCCATTAGAGGAATTTTCATCCTAAAATTGGCCTCAGGAAAAATAATAAAATAATATCTAAACTAGTAAAATAATATCTAAAATAATAAAATAAGAGTTATGAATTTTGGAGGGAAAATAAATAAAAGCCTTTTTTGAATTGTATTTTTTTCTTATAGCCTTATTTGTTTACTCAAATTTCAAGTGTAGACACTCGTTGGATGCAGAATTAAATTTCACATCCAATGAGTATTATACTTCTTGACATACTCAATGTTAATGCTACTTCCCCTTCTTCACTGAATTTATCAATGTGGGTCTTCTCAAAAGTATGCATAATGGCTACTCGTTGGATGTGAAATTTAATTCCACATCCAATGAGTGTCTACACTCGAAATTTGAGTAAACCTATAAGGAGATAAGACAAAAATGCAATTAAAAAGGTATTTTTTCTTCTTTTGCCTCCAAAATATTTACATGTATCTCTTTTTAAATTTAAAGGATTTTGACTGGTTTACATATTTTGACATGGAGATTATGTGAAAATTTCATGGGCACTTTTAGGTTAAAATTTCCTCCAATTTTTAAAGATCACATTTGTTTTCTTTAAGAGTGGTCCATAAAATCTTGCATTTAAGCATTTTGTAGTTGCAATATAAGAATTGTAGTCTTTTAGATAGATTTTGAGTGTGTGACTATGTTTTAAAAATAAAAATAAAAGAGTTTTTAAATATTTTTTCATAGAATATTTGTAGAAATCGCTACTCATCAAAGAAAAAGAGTTGCATTTCATGTATCCAAGTTTTCTATTCGTTTCTTTTTTGCATCAAAAACATCATAATTTGCACTTCCATTTACTCATGACTTAAAAAAACAATTAAAATCAAGGGTTTAATTAAACTGAGCTATACTTTTTTTTTTTTCATAGATACATCAACTAGTCTTGGGAATTTAGGGCCTTGGAATAGGCGTGTGGAAAGTTAACTCTCCAAGAACACTCTAAATTGAAACATAGAAGTTGATTAAAGAGTAAAATCCAGTCTATATAAGATGTATGGGAAATATCTTCTAATACAAGAGTTACACATGAGGACAAGTGAAGACAGGGAAAGAGATATACTTCTTCTCCTACTTGTTGGATCCCGCACCTTGGAATGTTTAATCAAACATCAGATACAAACTTGTTACCTTAGTTTCATTTCCTAGGGACCACATAGGTGACTACGGGGTGGGGGGGAATACCCATGGTACTTGAGGCATACACTGTATAAATTTCAGTAGTACTTTTGGAGGGTGCCCTTGAGAAGCTTGGGTACTTGCACCAAAAAAGAATTTTGTTTGGATGTCAACATAACTGTTTTTGTTACCTTCACTCGTAGGAATGGGCTGTAATTATCCCAGACTATCTTCGGAAAGTCCTTATATTTACTTTCTTGTATTTTGGCATCCAGTCCTAATAACCTGGAGTACATAGAAGTAACTTGTTTGGTTGTATCTATAGGGACTTTTAGTGAGTCCTCTTTTCTCCTAGATTGTCATAGATTTCTAATTCTTTGAGTATTTAAAAGTTATATTAATAATTAAAAGTGGCTAATTGACTAGTTTTTCAGTCTAGGAGGCTTCACAAACTCTCACCTATGAGTGCCTAGCCTTCATCTAGAAGGCGTAGGATCAATTTTGTTGGTGCTTTTCAACCAGTAGCAACAAACACATCAGATATTGATCCTCCTTTTGGGGATATTGTTTCACAAGTTGAAACTACTATAAGTCATAATTTGGACAGGAACACTCCCGTCCTTACTAGGGTTCTCTTCCAATCGGAAGACGAGGTTGAGGTTGAAGATGTTCTTGAGTCACTCATGACTCCTTCACCCCTTCCTTCTAATTTTCTAGATGTTCTATTGTACATTGGAACCTAGAATCACAGTCCAGTGAGACCTACTTTCTCTCCTTTTCTTTCGATGGCCAATGTTAGAAGCATGATTTCAGCTACATATACTTCTGGTGTTCATAGCCCACTTTAAATTGAAGGAGGGGTTACAATTTCTATATCAACTATGACACCTAGTACCACGGTTCTTGGCTCTACCTCCATTCCAATTCCAAGTCGGGGCACCAAACCTTTTTATTCTTACACTGGTTCCAATCATTTTAGGATGCCATCTAGTGCGATTCCTTTGGTTCCTTTAACCTTCCCATCTATTTTTTAGACATCAATGACTTCTATGAGAAATGGTTCAACCTGTTTCTAGGGTTTTCACTTTGGATGTGGTCATATACCTCATTCCAACCCATATTTGAACATAGGATCATTATATTTCTCTGCTCAGGCTCAAAATTTTAATTCTTTTCAAGGAAGTCAAAGATGGGCAACCCTTCTATTAGTGGTTTAGGGACCGGGAATGAATCTTATTTATTTGGTCAATAGGGGAGTATGCCTCTCCCCTCCATTGGGATGCCACAGATCTTTTTTCCTTTAGTCAATGCATGGAATCCTTATCAACAATTTTCTTCTTCTTTTGATTTTTTTTTTTTGGGGGGGGGGGATTTCCTATGTTTGGAAACCCTACATAAGGGGGTGGATACCCTTCAAATACCTCTGGGCCAAAAGGATTTCCTTATGGTTCAACCTCTTCTACAAATAACCCTTGGCAACTTGGTGCCTCTACAAATCCAGGGTACTCTTTTACTAATGTTGGGAATTCTATTCTTGGTGGGTGGAATTATCCCATTCCTCTGCACTTCCATTATTGGTAACCCTAAAGTTTCCAGATCTATCGAAATTGACAAATGATCTGATCGAAGATAATCTGGCTTGGCCTCTAGTTCCCACTAAACTTCCATTAGATATTCTAAAATTTGAAGGGACGTCTAGAGAGGATGAGATAGATAATGTAACAACATTCCACTTATGGTGTTCATCCAACTCCCTGATCGATGATTCCATCAGGTTGAGGTTATTCCAACACAACCTAACTGGAAAGGCTATGAAATGGTATACACAATTTAGTGGGGGTACATATTCTACGTTTGGCAAGCTGTCTAATATGTTTTTAAACCATTTTCAATTACATTTATGATATGATGTTGGAACTGAGTTGTTTGCTAGTTTCCAACAAGACAAAGCAACTCATACTTATGACCATATTCAGGAATGGCGTAGAAGTAAGAGGCTCATTAAGGCCTATATCCCTAATGAATTCCTTCCTGAATGGTTGTTGAAATCCTTACAACTAGAAGTTTCTAAGGATTTGTCGCTCTCCGAAGCGTTTACTCAGGAACATGCCATCTTTAGAACGCAACAGTTAGAATTCATATATTATCAATCTGGAGTCCTCTACAAGATTTTTCCTAATGCTCCTTGATCTAAGATCAATTTAGCCAAAGCCAAGCCCAGGCCCCATCCCAACAGAATAGCGGGATCGATTGATAATAGAATAGTTAACTTGCTAAGTCAATTGCAACAGTTGTCCTTACAAACGTATTCTTCGGTTCAGGCATCGCCATCAATGCATATGCCTTCTTAAAATTTAGCTGTTAAAATTTTCTAATATTCAAATCCAAAAGGAAATAAACAATCCAATGGGAAGAGAAATGGACGTGGTAAGAAAAAATATAAGGATGGGAAGGGAAATGAAAACAAACCCAGTGATAATATTGGGGAGGGTAAAAAGGAGTAAAAAAATAAAGTCAAATTTACATGTAAATTATGCAATGGATATAATTTCACTCATATTTTCCATAAGATTCAGGATGCTCACCGCTTGTTAGCACAACAGGGTCCTTCTAGCTCCCAGGATGTTTTAACCAACCCTTTTCCCCGAGGGAAACATTAGGGGATTTTTTAGGTCCAAAATGGCCCTCCTAAGAAAAATTTACAACCAAAATAAATTTTACGAGAACCAATAGGATTCAAGATGATAATGTCAACCATGGGGGATGATTCACCATTTTTGGATTTAAAAAGTAAAAGTATTAAAAAATATTAAAATAATAAAACTACTTTTTCAACTCGTATTTTGAACTTATCTCCCTAATGATTTACTCAAATTTCGAGTGGGAATACTCGTTGGATACAAAATTTAATTCCTCATCCAAGGAGTACCCATGTTGCATACTTTTGATGGACCCTACTACACAAAAAATGAGAAATACATGAAAAAATGTGATTGCAATAATGTTTTTCATGTATTTTTCATTTTTTGCGTAGCAGGGTCCATAAAAAGTATGCAACATGGGTGCTCCTTAGATGGGGAATTATTTTTTTCATCCAACGAGTATTCCTGCTCGAAATTTGAGTAAAATCTTAGGGAGATAAGTTCAAAATACGAGTTGAAAAAGTAGTTTTTTTTTCCTTTTTCCCTCTAAAATTTGATGATGTAATCAAATCTTATTTTATCATTTCCACTATTATTTTATAATTTCCTCAGGAGCCCCATTTTAGACCTCAAAATTCCCATAATTTGAAATGCTTCTTGGCATAAATACTAATAATGGGACCGCCACATGGGGCAGCCGGGATGGGGAATCTTCATTGAATTTATATATGGTGAGGTCTCATGTTGATGTTTCTACAAGAACACATGACTATGGTGAGTTGAAACCTTCTAAAGCTAAGATTGCTTCTGATGTTCTAGATCTGCTCTATATTTAGAGGCCCGTAGTTGATCCTATACCTCGTATGTCGAAAGGCTCTACAAAGCGTTCGACTATCAATCCTAATTCCAAGGCTACCCATAACTACTTTATTGTTGAAAATTTGGCCCAAATCCCTTGTGCGATGTCAGCATTAGAGGTACTTCAGTCGTGTCCTGCACAAATGAGTGCATTTCTCACTACAATCAGAGCCATAGATCTAGAAAACTCTCTTAGTATAACATTTGATATGTCGAATATTATTAAGAGACTCCCCCATCATATGGCTTTCCAGATAATATCTACATATTGAAAAATGAATATCTTTTGAACTATAGTTGATGAGGGGGATTCCACATGTGTCATGTCGATAGCATGTTGGAAGGATATCAAATCTCCTCAAGTTGTTCCTTCACCTACTCTCCTTACCACATTTGACGGTCATTATCATAGGCTGTATGGAATTATTCCCGCCTTTACCATATGTGTTGGGGGAAAGGTGGTTAATGTCGAGGTAGAAATAGTTGATTCCAATTTGGATTATAATATTTTATTGGGTCAAAATTGGATTTATGAAATTAATGTTATTGTATCATCGTTATTTCACATCATATGATTTCCCCATGAAGGGAGAATTGTTATTGTTGATCAAATGGTTTATTATCCTAAAGAACCCAATGCATCTTCTGATTATACCATTCCATTGGTGAAGAATTTGAAGCTTCATGTGGAAAATTTAAGAGTCGAAATGAATTCCTCATTGATGGGTACTTTTGATTTTCCCTCTCCTATTGCTCAAATTAATTCCATTTCATCTTCCAAGGCTCCTACTCGAAGAGGTTTCTTCGGAAGTCATTATTTTTTTATCCTTGGCCCTTAACCACCTCTATGACCACATTAGAGGATGGGAAAGTGGGTGGAATGGCATACCCTATGTCTTCAGCAGAACTCACTTATGAATTTATAGCCAATACTGCAGATTCCAATCCCACTCCTCTTTTATTGGAGGATTTGTATGGTGATGTGTCTCCGGCATGGACTCTTGACTCTACTTCTGCTATGAACTCCCTTGATACTATATTACCACCTGAGAAGGCAATCCTAAAAGCAATGACCATTGTAGAAAGACCGTGGGATGACTTGCATCATCAGTCATATTTTCTCCCAAATTTGCATCAAGTTGAATCAAGTTTTTCTAGTGCTTCTTCAATTGGAAATGTTCATACAATCCTAAATCCTTTGGCCCCACGACAAATTTTTGTCGAAGATAATATGTCCATTATTTCGGAAACCATTTCGGTGAACGTATCCAGGGATCCCAATATTACCAATAATGTCTTCATCGAAGCTGAAATTCCCCTTGAAGAAATCAAGATTTATTCAAATATTTTTAAAGAGTTCTGATATGTGTTTGCTTGGTATTATGAGGAAAATCCTGGAATTTATCCATTAATAGTATAACATGAGATCAAGAATTATGAGAATGCTAAGCCTGTATGGAAAAATCTTCAACTGGTGAATCCTAGGAAAGCAACAACTATCAAAGCTGAGGTTAAAAAGCTTCTAAAGGTAGGTTTCATATACCTTGTTCCATTAATTGAATGGGCCTTGAATCCAGTCCCTGTCGATAAAGAGCAAGGAAAAGTTTGCGTATGCATTGAATTTAGGGATTTGAATAATTCTTATGATCTAAAAGGTAATTTCCCCAAACATTTTATTGATCATATTATTAATGAATGTGTGGGAAACAATATTTTTCCTTCATGAACAATTTATCGGGATATAATATGATTACAATCCATCCTGAAGAACAACATAAGAAATTTTTTATCTATCCCTGGGGTATGTTTGCGTACAAAAATATTCCTTTTGACCTTAAAAATTCTAGAGAGACTTTTCAGCGGTCCATGTCGTATGATTTCCATGACATCAAACATATTATCGAAACATATTTGGATGACCTAGATTCTCGTTCTTGAAAGAGAATTTATCATCAGCATCACCTTCATTCAATTTTTGAACGATGTCATTATTAAAATTACTAGTTGAACCCAAATAAATGTGCTTTCACTATCACATCTGGTAGGTTATTGGGATTAATTGTATCTACCAAAGGGATTCATGTTGATCCCTTCAAGGTTGAGGCAATACTTCAATTTCCTCCCCAGACCATTATCTATCAACTTCAGAGTCTCCAACGAAAATATAATTTCTTCAGGATATTTATCATCAATTGTGTTGATATTACAAAATGATTCATGAGATTACTAAAGAAATGAGTTCCATTTCTATGGGACGATTTCTCTCAACGCTCGTTCGATGATTTGAAAAAATCATTGACCTCTACTCCCTTATTGAGTCCACCCGATTATAGCAGGGATTTCCTCTTATATCTCGCTACGACATAATAAACCATAGGTATGGTTATGATTCAAGAAGGCGATGATCTTTGTGAGCATGTGATTTATTATCTGAGCTGAGGCTTGTTCATTCTTGAACTATGATATTTTGATATAGAAAAATTAGCTTTGCCAGTTGTTCATGCTGTTGAGCGAATTTGACACTATATTTTGCTTAGAAAAAATTTCGTCCTAGCTGATGTTAGCCCATTTTAGTTTGTTATTAGTAGGAAATTGATTGGGGGAAAATATAACAGATGGATTTTTATCTTATAGGAATTCGATCTCAAATTCAAGTCAGCCAAATCTAAAAAATCTTTACTATTTCCGAAATTTATCTCAGAGTTGCCGTGTGATTCAAAAGATGTTGTTTATGAAGAGTTATTTCTTAATGAAAATGCGTTCCTTATTTATTCACAATATCCTTGGTATGGAGATATCATAATATATCTCCAGATTTCAATTTGTTTTCTCACTTTTTCAAAGAATAAATGCAGAAAATGGCGTCACCAAGCTAGAATTTACATTATTATTAGTGCCACTTTGTATCGTCATGGGATGATTCAATCCTTATATGTTGTTTGACCTTATAAGAAGCTTAATCCGTGCTCAATGACTGCGACATTGAAGCTTGTGGTGGTCATATATATAGGCTTGATACAACCCCAAAAATATTGAGTGCAGGTTATGTTTGGCCTTCAGTTTTCAAGGATTGTGTTGAAGCAGTCAAAAAGTGCCATCCTTGCCATGTTTAGACTCGGAGAATGTGTGCTCATCCAGCTCCGCTTTTTACTATTATCACTGCCAGTCCTTTCACAAAGTAGGGTATTGATTTTACATATTGAAACCCACCTTCAACAAAGGGTTATAAGTATATTATCGTATTGGTGGACTACTTTACTAAGTGGGCCGAAGCTATACCTACTTTTGCAAATGATTGTGAGACAAAAAATCCTTTTCTATTCAACCAAGTCATTTCTCGTTTCGTTATTCCAAAATATATTGTCACTAACCTTGGCATAAATTTTTAGAATAAGATGATGTCCGAATTGGCTCTAAAATTGGGTTTCCATGAGGAGTGTTCATCTCCATACTATCCTCACTCCCATGGTCGGGTTGAAGCCATAAATAAATCCATAAAATTTATCCTGTAATGGAAGATTAATAAAAATAGTTCCAATTGGAATATCATGCTAGATCCTCCACTTTGGGCATACCATAATTCTGTTAAGACCACTACAAGTTAGACTTCTTTCCAACTAGTTTATGGTTTGGAATCAATATTCCTTGTGGAATGTGATATAAGTTAGTAGTAGAAATTCTTCTAGACACATCTAGTCTTGAAGAACACCTTTTCCCTTTGTAACATATTGATGAGAATCATCTAGATGAAACCAAAATAGATGGAGCTCATAAAAAAAGAGTGAAAATCAAATATGATAAGACTATGTGTCCTAGGGTTTCTTTGAAGGTGACCTTCTCTTGGTCTATGACCAAAACAAAGACACCTTGTAGGTAAGCAAGTTAAAACCTATGTGGTACGGTCCATTCATCATTAAGAAGGCCATGAAGAAAATATCTTATGAGTTGGTTGAATTCAATGGAAATGTGTTGTTGGAGCCCAGAAATGGGTTCTATCTTAAAAAGTATTATGCCTAGGATCTTGCCTAGCATTTGATTTTTCTTGTAGATATTATATATAATTGTTCATATCTTTCTATAGGTTTCATAGTGATATCAATATTTTTCATCTACTTTGGCAAGTATCGATGGATGATTCGGTGTATCTACGACTTGTTGATGGTGCTAGTAGACACACCCGAAACTTGGCTTCCACTGCTTGGATGATTTACAATCCATTCGGTTAGTTGTTAGTTCCAAGAGGAATATCTATTTGCCTTGCTTCAAACAATATGGATGAATATACTATCGTCACTAACTTACTATATGAATCAATATCTCTTGGTTTCGAATCGTTAGTGGTATATTTGGACTCACAACTGGATGTGCCTCATTTAAACAACATTGATCATGTGAGATATCCATTTTTATATCGCCAAATTTGTAAGAGTATGACTATTACAAAGATCATTTAATTTTATTACTTTTATTCATATTCCACAATCAGAAAATTCATTTCTTGTTTCTGTAGCTAATCAAGCATTATATTGGCACATTAATCACTCATCACATTACAAATAAAAAATAATAAAAGGTCATCGATATATATGATCATGACATCGTGAAACCGCCTATATATAGATAGAAATAATATGTCCAAAAAGTTATAAAAAATTACAAAAAATGTCCTACAAAATTTAAGCCCAATTGTTATATGTCAATTTGGGAATCATCCCCCAAGACCTATTCAAACTGGACTTCATCCCCAGGACCAATGAAATAGGGTCTATCATCCCCTCATATTTCAGTTGCTATATGCCCTAGGAGAAGAACAATTAATTCATGGCTTATATTGTGAGATTTCAAAGGTTTTAAGTATATGTTATATCACTTATTGACTCACCAACATAGCCTCTAAAGGGACCAACTACCTAAAAATGAAAAATCCTCCATTCAAGGGTGCATGGCAATGCACTTCTCGACATTCAAGGGTGTGTTGGACACCTGGGAGTGGAATTCTCATTGTTCTGGGAATCTACACATGGTGAGTGCCTTCTAGAAGAGTCCATATGTGTCAAAATTCGAATCCAAGTGTCCATATAACACCTTTGAACTTGGGAACATGTGTTTCCTATTATTAGAAAGTCATTCATTGAGAAAATACCATTAGTTTCCCTATAAATTGAGCACTCATTCTAGTGCTAGGGAGGAAGAAACTTGGTAAAGTTATGTTGTTGGATTCTCATTTGACACAGTGAAAGTACTGATATGTTGCTAGTATGATTTTGGATGTCAAGAGGTTGGAATGAAGCTTGAGTTGGTTGGCAACAAATAGACCATTGGTTGTAACCTCCCCCTTCTACTCTTTAATAAATATTGTTGTTCATTTTCCCATATATATGTCTCTATTTCTTGTGCAATGGATTCTTGAATTATATATATATTTCATATATAATTGATTTGATTAAGTAAGATAAGTAGATATATGTACAGTGCATGTTGTTTGTTGTTCTTTGTTTGTATTTGCATGAATCGATCTAGAGATTTGAGTTGGATTGAGAGCGACGACAACAACGACAGAAGGACAAGGAGAAGAAATTGAATCACATGTAAGCTCTTTCACCATTTTGTATATATTCTTGTTTTAGAGAAAGTGATAGTAATTCTTTCCTCTGTTGTTCTAGGTGACTAGCACCACACTTAGGGAATTTGATTTATTCGTAGATCACGATTCTGTATAACAAATTGGTGACCATACTGGGGAGTATCCTATCATTCATTTTGATTTTTCCTCTAATTATCCTCATCAATAGCATCTAATTTAAGTTATTAGACATTTGAATGACAAAATTTCATTAGAATTGTGTTTCGCTGCTTGGTTTTTCAATCCCTGCTGTACCCAATGCGTTGTTGGTCAAGACACAGTGCACTGCACTACACTGTCTCCCACTCAGGGGTGCACTGCAATGCATTGTCTCCCCTTACAGACTGCGTTTCCCACTTATCCAACCGAATTCCATCAAATTTTTTCATTGCTATCATTCTCAACCATTTTTTTGTTGTATTATAAGATGTTTTATACCTCAACTAGACCAGTAAACTTTCATGATTATTCCTCCTTTGAAAGGTAATTTTGTTCAATATCTCTTTAGTGTTTTTCGTTATCATTGGAAAATCAAATTCAAAGTATTTTATTTCATCACTAGATCAATTTGTTTTCGTAAAGGAAATTGTTGTTTCATTCCTCGCTTCTTGTAGGAAAAATTGTAGTTTCATTCTTCATTTTTTATTGAAAGGGAAATTGTTGTTTTATTCCTTATTTCTCAAAGAAGAAAACACTTGTTTTATTTGATTTATGCATATAGTTTCCTTTCTTGCATTCACATTAAAGGATTTGAAAAGAAAAACATTCATGTGCATATAGTGAATTATGTGTGTTGCATAGGAACAAGTTAGGAAAGTTGCATTTTATTTTGTGCTCTTTGTTGTTTGCTCTAAAACTGATTGCTCTTTCCCTTAGTAGCTAGGATTTTCATTGAAAAAGATAAATTGAAAAGTTTTCTTATCATTTAGTTTGCATTTTTAGGAATTTCCATCACATCACGTGGTGAACCTCAAAGAAAAGCTCTTTAAACAAGATCAACATAAAATTTCAATCAATTTACCTATGAAAGCATTGGAACATTAATAACAACATTTAGAAGGTCTAGGCTATGTTAGCTCCCTGTAATCAGCAAGATTTGCAAAATTCCAGTCGCAGTGAGAAACATCGTTTCAACCACTTTGGGATTCTAGGATCTAGCCCTCCTAAATCCGGAGAGGGATCTCTCCAATAAGTGAAAAGATGGATTTTTCTTTGAAGTTTGGGGTAATGATATTAGGCTAGTTATGAAGGCCAAGGGTTTGTTTTTTTTTTTGGATGGTTGAGCATGAAAATTATTTTAGGGTAACGTTCTAAATGTAAAGAGTTTCAAAGGTGAGAAGTTGCAAGCAGATAGAACAAGCTTTGGCCAGGAAGATAGATAATTGCAGGTTTTATTCCATTGGGCTATGGAGTCATAATAGGGTTTAATTGGAA
This sequence comes from Pinus albicaulis, assembly GCA_034641835.2. Lineage (NCBI taxonomy): Eukaryota > Viridiplantae > Streptophyta > Pinopsida > Pinales > Pinaceae > Pinus > Pinus albicaulis. The sequence goes on from CM076584.1 coordinate 349,836,181, forward strand.
CAGAAAGAGGCAAGAGTGATCCATGGGGCAAGTCATCTATGTCTAAGGATCTCTTTGAAGATTTATTTATGGAATGAAATGATACAACAAGAAGGAAAATTAAACAGATGCAGAACAAAGAGCAGCCAAGGATCTGGTAAGTACTTTTAAAGTATCCAGCCTTTGAAAAGCACTTAAGAAGAACATAAAATCAAACTAGGATCTGGTAAGTACTTTTAAAATAGCTAGCCTTTGATACACTTTCAATAGAAAACATTTTAAAACAAAGGGAAACTTGAAGACAACTATTGGAGTAGAAACTAGCGGGCCGAGCTCACCACAAATCCTCTCCTAGCTCTGCTTTACTTGGTTACTTTCAAGACAAACACAAAGATGACACAGAATGGCCTAAGATCTGGTAGGTACTTCTAAACTAGCCATCTTTTAACACATTCCAAGGGAAACATTCAGATAGCCTTTGGGGATAAAACTATGACCAGGGCACTCCATATCTTCCATAGTTCATCTCTACTTAACTAATACTGAACATAAAATTCAAGAATAATATTCAGCTAAGGAAATAAGATGAGGGAATGCTAGCATTCCTATGCTTAAACTGAATTAAATCATTCCCAAATAACACAAATTGGAAGAAAACATTCAGATAAAGATTTTCAGTCAGAGAAGGATACTGATATACAGTAGGTCCTAACTCTATGCATGTTGTTCTTTATATGAGAATATGAAACATAGTGAAAACAGAAGCAAAATGACAAGTTACAATGATAAAAACATCACCGTCAACATAGACCAGGATCCCATAAATCAGCTTGTATTGATGCTCTAAACCAATTATAGCTTTAAGTCCAATGCTTTAGTTTAGCAACCATCTACACATCTCAGCCTAAACTATCTATCACCAGTAGAGCTCCAAGGGCCAGTGAACACTATTTACAGATAGAAGTTTCAAGCTCAATTACATATCAATGTTCTACAACCAACCCCTCACTCATCTTCTACAGAAGTATATATAGAAGAATGAGGAGGTGAGATCTGATAAAAGATCTCAAAAAATAATTAATACAGACTTAAATGGCTTCTTGGCCTTTGGGGGGCTCAATGAAGAAACTTACATACATATCCTCTATATAAAATGATTTACATTAAAGATTAAGCTCGGTGGGAGCTTTTTTGACCTTTGATGCTCTGTGCGACGTCGAGGTTACTCTACTGATATTTTGTCATTAGTTTGTCTGCAAAATTTATCCTCTGGCTGTGTGTGAGGCAGATATTTGGTCTTGATCAATAAATCAACCTCTTATTGAATAATTTGAGGCACAGGTGGCATTCCGGTAGCTGGAAGGAATCAATTTGCCTCAGATGTGGCGGTGGAGGCTTTCTGTTGATAAAACACTTAAGATTTTCTTCAAACTGTGTTTTAATTGGGGATTAGGTTTTTGATAATCATTCTTAGCTGTGATCCCCGCAAATATGTCTTCAATCTTCTGTCCTGGTACATTTTTGTCTTCGACACTGATACTCTCTGACTATGCTTGATTTACTGTGTTTTTTGCTGACGTGCAGGGCTGCGCAGGGGTGATATGGCATCAATGCCTCATGAATCACTGATGAAACATGAATTTTAAACCCTGCGAATGATTTTCTTTGGTGAATCGAAGGCAGGAGGATTTTCACCCTCTACCTTTGAAATTTCTTCAGTCATGGTGGAAAAACCATTTAAACCCTGCAAAATACAAAAAACTATTATAAAATCCTGCATGTATAGGTTTGCTGCTTCAGAAGGCACGTGGAGGGAGCATGGTCGTTGGATGGCATCATCCAACAGTCGAGATTGATCAAGAGAAGTCAAAGAGAAGGCGGAAGAATAGTTTAAATTAGAGCCGTCGATCGTGCAGAGATCGATGGTCGGGAGCGGAGGAAAAAAATAATGTGACAGGGTCATTTTATTTGGAAAAAATGGAGAATATAGGTTAAAAATGGTGTGTGGGGTTCGGGATGATCGTGGGCCATCGGATGAGATCGGCCCACACGATTAACGGTGGAAAAACAAGCTCTAATAAACCTTAAAAACACGCCCAGACTTCAAAATTTAATTAAACCATGCTGAGTAAAGTTCCCGCGTCCAAATTTATTGACTAGACGAGGAACCATGGAGACCCGCCCCAATAGAAAACTACCGCATGGATGCTGATGTGGCGTTGGGACCACCAACACTGCTGTGGACGAGGGGACCAGGCAATGGAATGTGGGTCGTCAATCTGCAGATCAAATCGATGGTGGAGATCCTTTAAACGTTGTGCCGTATCTTGGTTATCGCATGGGCATCTTCAGAGAGCGATCACCGTCCAATGAGCGGCCTCAGATCAGATGGTGGACGTCCATATCGCGTCGGGTCCACGTCTGTTCTTTAACATGCAATGGATGGTGGTTTTGTGAATAGCGCCCAGGCCACGCATCAACCGGTGTATGGAATCACTGCAAAATGAAAAATATCGCCCCGCTCTCAAAAGCGGTGCGATGGATACCACATGGTTTTGCAACGGTGAGTGGATGGTAGGGACCACCGGGCGATGGATTGCGTGCCTTCGATCTGCAGATCAGATCGACGGTGGAGATCGACTTGAACCTTGGACCGACAGAAAACCTTAGGACATAATAAAAATGTCAAATTAATATAAATGAAGGTTTATACTTTGGGCAGAAATATTTATTTCGAAGTGGATAGGCACCCGCCTACAGGGCCATGGGTTCTATGGGGAATCATATGACGAGGTTTTAAAGAGGAGGGGCTAATTGCAATAGGGCAATGCGATAAGCGCTTGGAAGGTTGGCGCTCAGTTCCAGCACTAAGGCATATGGAGGGAAAGAGTTTTTTAGACTTAGCCCAAGGGGGCTTAAGTATATAATATATAAAAAACGTGATTTTTATGCAATTTTCAATGTTTTTCAAAGGATTTGGAGGATTTCGATAAGGCAAAGAAAGAGTCTTGAAACCTTAGCAAAGGGGTTTTGATGAAGGGAAAAGGGGAAACATGAGGTTAGTTTTGGAAGAAGGGGGAAAAGGACAATGGTGCTTGCAGCAGTATTCTTTCAATGAAATCAGCAGGATTTCTGAGTGTAAAAATGGGCATAGCATTGAAGATTTGGACAGAGGCATGAGGCCTTTAAGAGTCTTCAAGAGGCAACACTTTTTAGCAATAAAATTTTTTCCTTGAAGGCTCTAAAAAGTCTTAGCCACCTTTTTCTATAACAAATTTTATAGGTGGCTAACAGTGGCTCCACTTGGGGATGGTGCCTTCTTGAAGGCATCAAGAACTTCAGACTTGCATTCTCTGGGAGGCTGACCTGTGCCTCATCCATTGGGCTGCCCTTCCTTTGCTGGGATGATGTTGCTTTGAAAACATGTTAGAAGCCATGAAAACAATGGATTTTCATCAATACAACTTTCTACCTACCCAATCCTACTGATCTAACATTTTTTCTTCATTTGAGTGCACTTGGATTGGAAAAATATTTTCACAACATTTTATTCTTTTGAAAGTAGGAAATCTAATCTATTTCTATTCCTTATTTCTCCATGGACTCAGATTAAACAGTTGAGCCAATATAGTTTTCTACCTAATCTACTGTCTGTTGGGATTAAACTGTCCAACAGACTTTATTCTCTAAATTCTACAAAAGAAATTTAAAAGCATTCAAGTTAGGATTGAACTATCTAACTTGATGCTAATCTATGGCATAAAAACAAGCTGCACATAGAAATTTATTTTGCAAAAAATTTAAAAAAAAAAAAACTGGAAGGCCTGAGATATGAAATTTGAAAGCATCGCCTTCCTCTTGGGTATAGCTCTGTTTTGACTTTGTTGTGAGTTATCTTTCCTTGTTCTCTGGTTCAGGTTTGGAGCAACTTAGAACCATATTTTTACATATTTTGACTCATAATTTGAAACAGTTTTGAGTCATTCTCTCTTTTAAATCTTAGGCTCAGATTCTGTGCATGTTTGAACCTTTAATTTCTATCCTAATCTATCTACTGATAAGCCAAGATTAATCAGTTTGGAAAATCGAATTCACTATCCTATCAGCAGAAAATTTAAAACTAATTAGTCAAGATTAGGTAGTATGACTAACTAGAAGTGTGTTTTTAGGAGTGGCATTTAAGCTTGCACACTTTCAGATTCATTTCTCTTTTTGGTATGGGGCTATACCTTTCTTGTTTTCCCAATCTGCCCTCTTTTCTTTCTTTTCTTTGATTTTGTATTTTTTATTTTTTATAACTTTGAATGTAGTGGTGGATGAGATATTTATAATGAGAAAAAGATACAAAGGCTTTAAAACATAGCATGGATCAAGAGAAGTAATGTTTAAGCATCCTGCCATTGACAGGGCCCCCAAACAATTCTGCTCCATTCAACTCCTGTAAAAAATAAGCATTGTTACCAGCAGCTGAATGAATAGAGTAAGGGCCAAGCCATAAGTTGTCAAATTTTCCATGCTTGCCCTTGTCTTCCCTCCTTGAGTCCCACTTTAAAACTTTGTCCCCAATTTTGAAATTTCTGGCCTTTGTTCTTCTGTCAAAAAGTTTTTTAATGTTGTCCTGTTTCTGCAATTATTTGTTGTAAACTTCCTCTCTGGTTTGCTGAAGATGAATGGTCTGATTTATTCTTCTGATCATGTCATTTTCTTCAGTTTGCAACTCTTGTATCAGCTTCATCACTGGTACACCAAGGCTGTTTGGAAAAATTGCATCAGTACCATACACAAGCTGGAAGGGTGACATGCCAATAGATTTCTTCAAAGTCAATCTGTCAGCCCAAAGTGCATGAAAAAGCTTTGTGTGCCAAGACTTCTTGTTATCCTCCAACAATTTCTTGATTATATTCACTAAACTCTTGTTTTAGTGCAAGTCTAGTACCCTGGGGGTAATAGGCCATGGAATGCCCCAATGTTATATGATATCTATGACAGAACTCAACCATCTTCTTTGATCCAAATGCTGTTGCATTATCCGTGATGATCTTGGTAGGACAGCCAAATCTGGAGATAATGTTAGTCTCCATGAATTTTATAATAACTGGATCATTGGCCTGCCTACAAGGTATGGCTTCTATCCACTTAGTGAAATAGTCTGTGGTAGTGAGAATCCATCTATGCTGGGAAGAGGATGGGGGATGGATTTCTCCTATGAAGTCAAGTCCCCACTGTTGAAATGGGGCTTCAACAGTGATTGGATGCAGAGGTAGGGGTAACAGTTTTATTTTTCCTTCAAAAAGTTGACGTTTATGACAGGCTATGATCATCTTGTGCACATCATGGAAAAGAGTAGGCTAATAGAAACCAGCCCTCAAGATTTTGTTGGCTGTTGTCTTCCAATACAAATGACCTCCACACTATCCTTCATGGAACTGGTGCTTAACCTTCTCTGCATCAAAATCAGGCAAACATTTAAGCAATACACCACTTTCTTTTTTCCAATAAAGACATTTATCTACAATGCAATAGTTAACAGCTTTTAACTTTAAGAACCTTGCATTTGTTTTTGTCAAACCAGGAGGTGTATTCAAATTAAGAAAAACATAAATAATATCAGAATACCAAGGAGATATCATAAAATGGTCTTCAATAATGGGAGTTGAGAAATCTTCTTGGTCATCCAAAGCATCAATCATATTAATATTAAGAACTTCAAAATTTGATTCAGCCATTAATCTAGCTAGACCTTGGCCTTTGATGAGTTTAGTGGGTTTTATCTCTAAATCATATTCAAGAATAACAGCAATCCACTTACCTCTCTTACCATCTAGGTCCTGTGTTAGGATGTCTTTAACGACTGATTTTGGGACAAAGGCAATGATGTGTGAGTGAAGGATGTACACCCTGAAGTCTTTCAAAGCTTTAACCAAGGCAAAAGCTTGCTTTTCCATAATGTTATACTTCAGAGGGGCATCCCTCAATGCCTTACTAAATAATGCAATAGGCTACTATTTTCCTTATGGATTTTTCTATAAAAGGACAACAACTATGGTATGTTCTGATGCAAATGAAAAAATATAAAAATCCTTTGAAAAATCAGGGCTTATAAGAACCAATGTGTTGGTTAACACTTGTTTCACCAGTTCAAAGGACTTCTTTGCTTCCAAGGTCCATTTTACCCCTTTCTCCTTCTTTAACATGTTTTTAATATTCATAAGGAGCTCTGCCAAGTTGGGGATGAACCTTCTCAAAAAGTTAATCTTTCCGATGAAAGATTGCAACTCCTTGATGTTCTGAGGATGAGTGATTTGTAAAATTGCCTCAATCCTCTTTTTATATATCTTTATACCCTCCTCAGAAATGATGTGCCCAAGAAGTTTACCTTCTTGGAGACCAAATAGTGTCTTCTTAGGGTTTAAGCATATTCCAAACTTTCTGCATTTCTCAAAAAAAATTCTTAAATGTTCTAAGTGCTCTTCATCTGTTTTTGAAAACACAGTGACATCATCAAGGTATATAATGATGAAGAAGCCTAGTTCCTCCAAGAATGCTATGTCCATGGCTCTCTGAAAGGTTGCTCCAACATTCATTAGACCAAAGGGAATTTTCACATACATGAAAGTGCCCCATGGTGTAGTAAAGGATGTCTTTAATTGATCAGCAGGGTGGACTAAGATCTAATTGTACCCTGAGTAGTCATCAAGAAAAGAAATTCTTCTAGACCCTACCACCCTTTGTAAAATATGATCCATCTTAGGCAAAGGGTAGTTTTCCTTTAATGAATCTTTGTTTAAGTCTCTAAAGTCTATATAGAGCCTGATCTCTCCAATTTTCTTCCTAACTGACACCAGATTAGACACCCATTCATAATATCTAATTGGGACAATAATACCAGCCTCGTACATTTTCATGATCTCCTTCTGAACCAAAGGAAACTGGACAGGGTTTATTCTCTGCAGCTTCTGTTTGAATGGTTTTTGGTTTTATTTGAGAGGGATTTTGTGTTGTATTATTTCAGTGTCATAGGATTTAAGATCTTCGTAGCTCCACGCAAAAACATCAGATAATTCTCTAAACAGCTCTATGTATTTGAGTTTAATGTGAGCTGGTAAAGTCTTAGACAGTTTAATCATCACGGGTTTAAGTTCACTGCCTATATTTCACTCTTCAACTTCAGTCTCTACAGGTTCTAGTTTTGGTTTATTTGCCACATCGTTAAAATCGAATAACTCTTCTAAAGGGGTCAGACCCTTAGGCAAACTTTCATCTTTAGAGTGCAGGGTTTCTAACTCCTCTGTTTCTAACTCTGCATTCAATTCTGTTTTGTTTTTTAGTTTGCTAGTCAGAAGATTAATATTGACAAGCTCAGGAGACGACTCTTCTTTACCAAGTTAATTTCCTTCACTGCAGTCTGTATCATAGTCTGAGTTTGAACTGTGTAGTTCGAATTCATTTCTGAATTGCATGAAGTCTTCTATTTGTTTGTCTTTTTCAAACACCTGCCAATACTTTTTATTATCAGGCACAACTGGTCTAAATTTCACCTGATTTGTGCAATCTTTAGTGTTATATGGCATGAAGCATGTTCTAGCTGCAAAGGCTAAATTGTGGGTGGCAATATTTCTTTTTCTTGGGAAAAAAATCAGTTTGGACTGCTTGAATTTTTTTTAAAGGTCCATGACATTGTTTCGGTAGGCCCTAAGTCTAGGATGATTTGCGTTATACTCCCCATTAACTTTCCTAATGACTAACTCTGAATCCCCATACACATTGATTTTTCTGTCTCCTAACTTTTTCAATAGATGTAAGCCTAAGAGAAGGGATTCATACTCCGCTATGTTATTGGAACATTGAAAGTTTAATTTGCAGGAAATACAGTCTGTGTGGTTATTTTCAGTGTTGGAAATCCAGACACCTGCACCAGCGTTAGTTCTAGTGCAGGATCCATCAAAATACATACTCCACATAGGACTATTCTTAGTTTCATCTGTTTGGTGGTTGTCCTCTTCAACTAACGTGCTTCTTGATTGTTGTGGAATGTCAGCATTTAGTTGCATTTGTTTCAACTGGTCACGTTTTTCATTGGGTTGAGGATTTTTTTCTTGACTGTCAAGGTTTAAGAGTAATGGACTCATGACTTGGAGCTCAAGACTTGTGTTTGGTTTGCTGATATTGATAGGTTCAACCAACTGTTTGGACACTTCCGCATTATGTTCCTCTTCTTCCCTATCAGCCATTAATCCTATTGAAGTGACTTGTTCACTAAATGTTTCACTGTTACACATAATAAAAGAATCAAGGCCTGTATTTACAGAGTACAGAGGAGAGTTCTGTGGTCTGTCTTGACTTGTAACTGTTTATTGCATATGAGACTCCCTATAAAGTCTTCTATTCTTATTGAAAACATGGATATTCGCATAGGTCATGTCCATTTGCATAGTCCCCTATAACTTAGCCCCCCACGATCTTGATAACAACATTCCATATTTGGGGGGAACATCAGCCACAACAATGTCCATGACTAGGCATTTGGCTGGAATCTAGGCTAAGTTAACACAGAGGTCTTTAATTAATCCTAAACATTTTACCCTGCTTGAGTCAAAGGAGTAAAGATCTTTGTAAGGTATGGTGATTTATAAACCAAGGCTCTCCATTACAACTTTTGGCATTAAATTATGAGAAGCCCAAGAATCATGCATAGCGTTGTGCAAAATCTTGTCATGAACATTTAAACTCACATAAAAGGGAGGCACAGGTCCCTCTTGATACATACCTTCAATCTTTGGACCAAATATAAGCTCTAGTTGGTCATCATTAAGATTGACAGTGTCCTCATTCTCTTCAATGTTTAAAGCCTTCAAAATTTGGGTCCTATATACATGTTGGGTAGCTAACTCTGTCAGGGGAACAGAGATTTTGATCTTCGAAACTTCCTACTCTAGGCTGAAAGGAACTTGATTCTTTAAGGTACTTGTTTCAGCCTTATTAGCTGTCACTCTATCAAAAAAGTTAGCTTGCTGATTCATTTTATTTATTTTTGACAAAATTGTTTTAACAGGAGTACTAGCTGAGATGTTAGTACTACTAATGTCTGCACTCTATTTTTCATCATTTTGAGTGCCCTTCTCTTTACCATTATCAGAATTTACAACCACTATTTTTTCCTTTTGTTTGACCATTTTAGGCTTGGTTGTAGTGCTGCTTTGTAAAGGCTTGTTAGAGGTTTTAGTGTTGGGAGTTTGTTGATTGGTTTTGCTTCTAAGGTCATATTCTTTTTGAGATTCTATGATGACATTTTCCATGTCTTGATGATAATTTTCATCATCATTTCTTCTGTCATCATAAGGTGTGTATAGACCTTGTTTTCTATCATAATGCACCTCAAAGTCATCATTATCTACTCCCAACATGTTTATATCATCATCCTCTGTTATTTCATTTGCTTCCTCACCCTCACTTACATAGTTTTGATGAAAGGGAGGAGTGATCTGTTGATCATCTTCCCTAGATCTGTTTGGAGTTTGGTTCCTTCTAAAATTATGATTCTAGTTTTGGTTTATGTTTTGAGGAGAATTTTGATTTTGGCTCGCTTGTGCTCTCTTAATTATGCTCATCTCTTTCATCATTTCTTCTGTCATTTTCTCCATCTTTGAGTTTGAAGTAGAAGGTGTGTTTTCCTCTCTAAAAGAGACTCTCTTCTCCATTAAGTTGACTTCCACATAAAGAGCACCTTTTTGCATCTCTTCAAGAGTTTCAAAATATCTCTCTCTTAGCTGATAGGCCATCTCAGGGTCAAACCCTTCAGGATAATTGTTTAAAGCTGAGCCCTATGGAGGTTTTAGTTCTGGGGAAAGTGCAGTATATACACTATTGAATCTGGCACAATAAGCTTGTACACTTTCCCCCGTGTTTCTATGGATATTCTTGTAATTAGAAAGGGATTGAAGAGGGTTTTTCTTTACTTCCCATTTGTTAAGAATGTTTTATGGAAGGCTTGGAGATCATTAATACTATGGGGGGTTAAGCGTTTGAACCATTTTCTTTCTTCTCCCCCTAAGCTCTGAGCAAATAGTCTAAGCTTGACAGAATCATCATCAATTTCATTTCTGTCAAAGTAGTCATTCATCTTATCCACATGTTGTGATGTATTTGTAGCATTGATAGCATTGTACAATGGAATTTTGGACTGATAGTCCTATGGAAGATTGACTAATGGAAGAGGAAGGACTAAGCGAGCATACCATGCTGCCATGATATGTGGTGGGGGTGGATTTACAAGGGGTGGATTAACAAAAGGGAAAGTGGGATGAAGTGGAGCAGTTTGAATAGTGGATTTAGGGTGAGTAGAAGTGGATGGACCAGGAATAGACTGCTGAGCTGATTTTGGATGAGAGATACCTAGGTTGTGAAGGAAATGTAAATCAGGAGGTGTTGTTTCTCTGCTACTAGGATGTTCACTTGTTTTAGGAGATGAAAGTGAAGACTCATAATCTAAATGATCTAAATCACCAAGATACCTAGTTCTAAATGGATTTACCAAGTCAACTTGTGATTGTTGTAGAGCTGAAATATTTTCAGGGACTGAATTAGCTCTTAAGGGCGATCTGCAAATAGTTGATAATTTAATCTTAGGAGACTTCCTAAGGATATTTTTTGGGTTACCGACTATTTTAGGTGGATCAGGGTCTAGGTAGGCTCTAGTATGAATCTTTATAGAAGCCACTATGCTGTGTTTTTTAGACCCAAATAAACAGAAAAAGTTCAACCAGGTATGACAATATTTAAGAGGTTAACTAGTCATTTTGCACAAAATTTTAATCCTACAGTCCTCTAACTGAGTTTGAATGATATTATAATGATAAGGGTTGTTCCCAGTGGAGTCTTAAGGTCTGTTCAGGATTGTGGAGTCGCCAAGTGGAAGTTTTTAGCTCCTAAGGAGGTAAAAGGTTTTATGGTCCACCACCATGTTTATTAAATACCAATCTGAAATATTTTTGGTGTTTTTATGAGTTATTTTTCAGTTGTGTGGTTTCTAAGAATATCCTAACTCTGTTTCAAAACTTAGCTATGGTTATGAGGCAAATATAGTGTACTCTTATGGCTAAAACAACTGATTTTTCAAGGTTAGATAATGTCTTCTGAGAATCCTAGGGTTTGCCTAGTTTATCACTGATTCAAACAAGTTTTATCATGATTATCATTTGTTTGGTAGTGCTTGAAAAGGTTGATTTTTACTCACAAGGTTTTATAAGCTGTTCAAGGGAGCCTAAGGTGAAAATTCAACTAGGTCCCCAGTGGAGTCGCCAGAAATGTTAGCTCCCTGTAATCAGCAAGATTGGCGAAAGTCCGGTCGCAGTGAGAAACATCGTTTCAACCACTTTGGGATTCTAGGATCTAGCCCTCCTGAATCCAGAGATGGATCTCTCCAGTAAGTGCAAAGATAGATTTTTCTTTGAAGTTTGGGGTAATGATATTAGGCTCGTTATGAAGGCCAAGGGTTTGTTTTGTTTTTTGGATGGTTGAGCATGAAAATTATTTGAGGGGAACGTTCTAAATGTAAATAGTTTCAAAGGTGAGAATTTGCAAGCAAATAGAACAAGATTTGGCCAGGAAGATAGATAATTGCATGTTTTAGTCCATTGGGCTATGGATTCATAATAGGGTTTAATTGGAACAGCAAGAGGCAAGAGTGATCCATGGGGCAAGTCATCTATGTCTAAGGATCTCTTTGAAGATTGATTTATGGAATGAAATGATACAATAAGAAGGAAAATTAAACAGATGCAGAACAAAGAGCAGCCTAGGATCTGCTAAGTACTTTTAAACTATCCAGCCCTTGTCAAACAGTTAAGAAGAACATAAAATAAAACTAGGATCTGGTAAGTACTTTTAAACTAGCCAGCCTTTGATACATTTTCAATAGAAAACATTTTAAAACAAAGGGAAACTTGAAGGAAACTGTTGGAGTAGAAACTAGCGGGCCGGGCTCACCACAAATCCTCTCCTAGCTCTGCTTTACTTGGTTACTTTCAAGAAAAACACAAAGATGACACAAAATGGCCTAAGATCTGGTAAGTACTTCTAAACTAGCCAGCTTTTAACACATTCCAAGGGAAACATTCAGACAGCCTTTGGGGATAAAACTAGGACCAGGGCACACCATATCTTCCATAGTTCATCTCTACTTAACTAATACTGAACGTAACATTCAAGAATAATATTCAGCTAAGGCAATAAGATGAGGGAACACCAACATTCCTATGCTTAACCTGAATTAAATCATTCCCAAATAACACAGATTGGAAGAAAACATTCAGAAAAAGATTTTCAGTTAGAGAAGGTTACTGATATACAGTAGGTCCTAACTCTATGCATGATGTTCTTTATAAGAGAAGATGAAACACAGTGAAAACAGAAACAAAATGACAAGTTACAATGAGAAAAAACATCACCGTCAACATAGACCAGGATCCCATAAATCAGCTTGTATTGATGCTCCAAACCAGTTACAGCTTTAAGTCCAATGCTTTTGTTTAGCAACCATCTACACATCTCAGCCTAACCTATCTATCACCATCAGAGCTCCAAGGGCTAGTGAACACTATTTACAGATAGAATTTTCAAGCTCAATTACATTTCAATGTTCTACAACCAACCCCTCACTCATCTTCTGCAGAAGTATATATAGAAGAATGAGGAGGTGAGATCTGATAAAAGATCTCAAAAACTAATTAATACAGACTTAAATGGCTTCTTGGCCTTTGGGGGGCTCAATGAAGAAACTTACATACATATCCTCTGTATTAAATGATTTACATTAAAGATTAAGCCTAGTGGGAGCTTTTGTTGACCTTTGAGGCTCTGTGCGACGTCGAGGTTACTCTACTGATATTTTGTCATTAGTTTGTCTGCAGAATTTATCCTCTGGCTACGTTGTGAGCCAGATATTTGGTATTGATAAATAACTTCGGCCTCTGATTGAATACTTTGAGGCACAGGTGGCATTCCGGTAGCTGGGAGGAATCAATTTTCCTCAGATGTGGCGGTGGAGGCTTTCTGTTGATAAAACACTTAAGATTTTCTTCAAACTATGTTTTAATTGGGGATTAGGCTTTCGATAATCATTCTTAGCCGTGATCCCCGCAAATCTGTCTTCAATCTTTTGTCCTCGTACATTTTTGTCTTCGACACTGATACTCTCTGACTGTGCTTGATTTACTGTGTTTTTTGCTGACGTGCAGGGCTGCGCAGGGGTGATATGGCATCAATGCCTCATGAATCACTGATGAAATGTGAATTTTAAACCCTGCGAATGATTTTCTTTGGTGAACCAAAGGTAGGAGGATCATCACCCTCTGCCTTTGAAATTTCTTCAGTCATGGCGGAAAAACCATTTAAACCCTACAAAATACAAAAAACTATTATAAAATCCTGCATGTATAGGTTCGCTACTTTAGAAGGCACGTGGAGGGAGAATGGCCATTGGATGGCATCATCCAACGGTCGAGATTGATCGAGAGAAGTCAAAGAGAAAGCAGAAGAATAGTTTAAATTAGAGCCGTCGATCGCACAGATATCGACGGTCGGGAGCAGAGGTGAAAAATAACGTGACAGGGTCACTTTATTTGGAAAAAACAAAGAAAATAGGTTAAAAATGGTGTGTGGGGTTTGGGATGATCATGGGCCATTGGATGAGATTGGCCCACACGATCAACGGTGGAAGAAAAAGCGTCAATAAATCTTAAAAACATGCTCGGACTTCAAAATTTAATTGAACCATGCTGAGTAAAGTTCCCAGGTCCACATTTGCTGACTGGACGAGGAACCATGGAGACCCGCCCTAATAGAAAACTACCACGTGGATGTTGATGTGGCGTTGGGACCACTGGCACTGTTGTGGATGAGGGGACCGGGCGATGGAATGTGGGTCATCGATTTGCAGATCAAATCGACGGTGGAGATCCTTTAAACTCCGCACCGTAGCCTGGTTATCGCATGGGCATCTTCGGAGAGCGATCACCGTCCAATGAGCGGCCTCAGATCAGAAGGTGGATGTCCATATCGCGCCTGGTCCACGTCCGATCTTTAACACGTGATGGATGGTGGTTTTGTGAACAGTGCCCAGGCCATGCATCAACTGGTGTATGGAATCACTGCAAAATTAAAAATATCGCCCCGCTCTCAAAAGCGATGCGATGGATACCGCGTGGTTTTGCAACGGTGAGTGGATGGCGGGGACCACCGGGCGATGGATTATGCGCCGTCGATCTGCAGATCAGATCTACGGTGGAGATCGACTTGAACCTTGGACCGGCGGAAAACCTTAGGACATAATAAAAATGTCAAATTAATATAAATGAAGTTTTATACTTTGGGTGGAAATATTTATTTCGAAGCGGATAGGCACCTGCCTGTGGGGCCATGGGTTCTATGGGGAATCATATGACCCAGTTTTAAAGAGAAGGGGCTAATCGCAATTGGGCAACACGATAAGCGCTTGGAAGGCTGGCGCTCGGTTCCAGCACCAAGGCATATGGAGGGAAAGAGGTTTTTAGACTTAGCCGAAGGGGGCTTAAGTCTATAATATATAAAAAATGTGATTTTTATGAAATTTTCAATGTTTTTCAAAGGATTTGGAGGATTTCGATAAGGCAAAGAAAGAGTCGTGAAACCTTAGCAAAGGGGTTTTGATGAAGGGAAAAGGGGAAACATGAGGTTAGTTTTGGAAGAAGGGGGAAAAATATAATGGTGCTTGCAGCAGTATTCTTTCAATGAAATTAGCAGGATTTATGAGTGTAAAAATGGGCACAGCAGTGAAGATTTGGATAGAGGCATGAGGAATTTAAGATTCTTCAAGAGCCAACACTTTTTATCAATAAAATTTGTTCCTTGAAGGCTCTAAAAAGTCTTAGCCACCTTTTTCTATAGCAAATTTTATAGGTGGCTAACAGGCTAGAGATGTGTTTCGACGTCATTAAACATAGAAGTTGTCGCTAACTTGTCTGCGATACATTCTGAGTGTGATACCTCACTCCACGTATGTAAGTATATTGGAGCTTTTCCACATACCTTCGAGTATATAGGGTGGTGTTGTAGTACGAAAAGGATAATGGGGTTCTCTCACTATGCGATTTCACATTAGACAATGCTAATATGAACTTGGGCCTCCACGTACCTTTGGGTATATTTGAAAGGACAAATTTAGGTTTTTATCTATCCATAGGTAACTGATTCAGCCACCCTGTAGCTTGTGATAAACTGAGCACATCATTCGAGGAGATTTCCTCCCTATACTTCTTGGTTTTCCAGGAGGTATTCTGCAGTTCAAGATTACTTGGTTAACATTTTTCCTAAAATTACCATTTTATTTTGTTTATTTGTTTTTTATCATAAAATAAATTAGTCATCGTGGAAGAATAACATCCCTTTCCCCGTCGTTTATGTAGAATAGAACTTAAACCACCTTTACCACCGGAAGCCATTTCTAGTCGGCGAAGGTGACATCGTTCTACCAAACCTAGTACTATCAATACCACTAGTGCAACATCACCCTCGCATATAGCAGTCATATCGAGTTTTTTCTACAAATTCTGGTTCATATACTATTGTCGAGATGGAGTCCTCTCAGCTACCTGTGGTCACGATCCATCCAATCAGTGAGACGATACCTACCAAACTCGACGTTGTTCAACTAAAAGTTGATCTGGATCCTGTCTTTATTTTACCAAAACATCTGAATCCTAAAGTCAAACAATTGAAATTTGTTCCTGTATCACTCACCCCACAATCTATTGTAGCCATTGAGTCTCCCATATCATGCAGTAAACCTCCTGGAATATTCTTTAGGCCTGACGATGAAATCCTTCCACCCGGTTTGATGTCGATCAAAGAAATTCCACAAGATGAAAAACCTTTGACTCCAACTCATTTTGGATCAGACCTTTATCTTTACGAGACATTTCCTCAATCAACTCACACTGCTTTCTTTGATTTTGTGTCTATTTGAGTTCCCATAGATCCTTTATGGTATACATTGGGTCGTATAACCATGCCCGAGCCAAAATCTTTGACTGTACCATCTATTCCTGTTGCGACAACACCTGCTATTGCTACCCCATCGATGTCAACTACATCACTAGATTCACATTTATATGGTGGCCCTTCCGTCCCACCTGGTTACTAATATTTATCTGGGACCTTCTATGGTGCATCGTCAAACCCATGGACCTCACCAATTTCATCATCTAGTATTCTATCTGGTACATCCATAATGAGTACTGAATGAATTGATCCTTTATATACATCATCGGGGCAATATCAAGCTGGTCCATCTCGGTATATTCCATCCAGTACAATTTTAACTGGACTCCTGACATTTGGAGAACAATATTTTCCATATTATTGTATTCCTGATTCTTGGGGTCAACCTATGGTCACCCATTTTGATAGTAATCTGTCATTATTTGGTCATCCTAATGTCTGAATGACTATTTTTTGGTGGCAGCCCACTCTACCCATCCAACGACAAATATTTGTACAATCATATCAACTTGTTGAACTTGTTGCACCCACATATAATCCACTTGTTAATACATATTTTTCCCTGTTACATGCTCAAACTGTTACCTTAACCATTTTAGGTAGGTCCTTCAACCTAATACCCCAATGTATTGGGCCCTAAGACTCCAAATCCTTCGGATGGTTTATGACAGCCACCTGTATCCAGAATTATTTATTCACAAGATGAATTACCATATTATGGGATGTCGCAGCCACAGCCGAGTTATACCTATTCACAACCAAATCCACGCTATTCTAGTTTGGGTTATAATTTTGGTGGATAGACCCCTTGGCAGCCACACAAATGCAACAACCCTCGTTTCAACAAGTAGTGTACCCAGGTTTTGGTTAACAAAATCCTCAAGAATTTTCTTATCAAAAAAATCCCTATTTGGGTTACCAACAATAGATTCCTTATGTTGGTTCTCAAAGGCCTATTGCCCAAGAAATTACAACATAACTTGGCTATGCTCAACCTGACTTAAATCAATAGTTTCCCTTTGTTGCAACTTTAGAGTTACCAGATTTAAAACGGATTACCAATGATCCAATCAACTATTCTCCTTGGTGGCCGGTGATATCTTATAAATTACCCTTGGATATTCATAAGTTCAATGGAAACACTGGGGAAGACTTGTCGATGCATGTTATGACTTATCATTTGTGTTGTTCATCTAACTCCTTAAATAATGACTTCGTTTGACTACATATTTTCTAGCATACGCTCACTGGTCCGACCACAAAATGGTACATTGAGTTACCAAGAGCTTCATTTGATAATTTCACTGACCTCGCTACTTTATTTTTGAACCACTTCCATTTACCCATATAATATGAAACTAGAGCCAAACTCTTGACCAATTTTAACCAGACTAATGCTACTCACATTTCTGATCATATTCATGAGTGGCGTCGTTGTCATAGAATGGTCAAGACATTTGTTCCTGATCAGCTCCTTACTGAGTGGTTCATTAAGTCCATGTTACCATCTATAGCTGAGGATGTGGCTAAGGATGGCGTCATCACTGAAGATTAATTCATTTCTTGTGCCCAGTACTTAGATTTAATTTATACTCAGTCTGGCACCCTCTACGAGAAAACTCCCAATGCGTCGTGATCTAACTTTAGTGTTCCTCCTCCATCTAAGGACTCTCATTCCAGCGACGATATGATTGGTACTGTAAGCACACATCACTCTACTGCATCTGGTCCTGCACCTTATTCTGAAATCCATTCCATGTCATCTAAGAAAGGAAAAAGTGAGAAGCAACTCGGATGTAAGAAAAAGTGGAAATAAAAGAAAAATAAAACTTCTACCCCTCAGGAAAGATCATATGATCAATAAATTGGAAATCGAAAACCTCGATACCCTTGCATAATCTATAATGAGGAAAAATTTGTTCGATATTATCCTCACCACACTGAAGTCTCAAAATTGATTAAGAACTCACATAAATCCATTGTGTTGACAGATCCATTTCAAATCCAAATACAAATTTGGTTGCTACGTATCTAGCTTCTAGTTCCCAAGTGCATAAGCTTTCTGTTACGAAGCCAACAATTGGTGTTTTGGTGTCAACGTGTAATAAATATTATGGTAGTTATACTACTGATCAACCTACTACCTCGACCAGGAAACCATCTACAAAATCAATTCTACCAACTTCTATTCCTGAGTTCACAATAAAGAGACTGAAGGGAGTCGTCCATAAATCGACATTCAATCTTCGAGCCTGAGTAGCTCAAAATTATAATATAGTTGAAGATTTGGCTCAATCCCCTTTAGCTACGTCAACACTTGAGGTATTTCAAAATTTTCCCTCCTAGAAACAGGCTTTGTTTTTGGTAATTGGTGGAATCGATCTGACATATTCCAATCTTATAGTCTTTAATCATACGGGCTATGTGCCGCAATTAACAGGATAATTAGCATTCTCATTCCAAGTAAATGTTCTCAATCACCTCGTTCATCGTACTATTATTGATGAGGGAGCATCTATGTGCATTATGTATATAAACTGTTAGAAGTCACTTGGCTCACTGCACCTCTCTCAATTGTCTATGACGTTGAAAGCTTTCAACGGATGTACATATAAGCCTTGCGGTATCATCAATAACCTACATGTTGAACTAGGGGGAAAAATAGTAAATGTTGAAGCTGAGGTCATTGACAGAATCCTTTATTACAACATTTTACCTGGAAGGACATGGGTATATGCTATGACTGTGATAATTTCTACATATTTTAGACTGATCGCCTTTCCACATAAAGGTATTATCACAGTCATCAATTAACCATCCTTCTTTGCCTCTAGTTCCCAGGTAACTGGAAGCGTTCCGTTAGTTCACACACCCAAACTAGCACTTCAGAACATTGGTGTGGGAATCTTAAAGGATTCTTCCCTCATAGGAACCTTTGCATTACTGCAGCCTGTGACATCAGCAGAAATTGCAAACATAGAGACCTGCTACATGATATCTTCCACTCCATTTGGTGTAGGGAATATTACGGGTGATTTTGAAGTTGTTAAGTTGGATGAATTTATGTCGCCTATCCCAATTAATTTGGCATAGCAATCAATATACATGGATTCAAAAGCGAATCTGAAATCATCATCTCCAGTTTTTTAGGTTGATCGTTCATTAGATTTTGGTACTCCATCTGATCCATTTTCATCCACTTTCTTGACAGATGAGAATATTTTGGAATCCATGATGCCAGAAGGAGAAGCATGGGAAGATCATCATCATCATTCCCATATTCAGGATTATGAAGAAGATAATCTTATTGAACTATATCACCCATCAATCGAAAATTTGTTTTTCGAATTCTTTTCCCATTAATGCAATCGAATCCGAACGAAATTTATCAAATATTGAAGAAACCATTTCTATCGATATCCAAACCTGACATTGTAGAAAACATTCATGTCAGTGTGTCTTGTTCTCCATCAGAACTCGAAACTTATCGCTCTCTCTTTCATGAATTTCGTGATGTATTTTCTTGGCCTTATGAGAAAATTCCAGGCATAGATACTAGTATCATTGAAAACACCATTAACATGTACCCTGATGTCAAACTAGTATGTCAACGCCTTCATCTTGTTCATCTGAAGAAGGCTGTTTCTATAAAAGAAGAAGTTGAAAAAATTTGTGTGTTGGTTTCATTTACCTTGTTTCATTAACTGAATGGGTTTCCAACATTGTTCTTTTTATGAAGAAACAAGGGAAAATCAGAGTATCGGGATGTTAATCTTGCTTGCCCAAAAGACAACTATCCTACTCCCTTTATCGACCAGATTATTGACGATTGTGCTGGATGTGAAATATTTTTGTTCATGGATGGATTTTTTGGTTACAATCAAATCAATATCAACCTAGAGGACCAATACAAGATAAAATTCATCTGTCCCTAGGGCACATTTTCTTATTGGAAACTCCCATTTGGTTTAAAGAATGTTGGGGAAATTTTTCAGAGAGCAATGGATTATTCTTTTAGTGACATCAAGCACATTGTTTAACCCTATATAGATCATTTACCCGCACATTCACCAAATCAGAATGGTCACCCGATGCATTTGAGAGCTATCTTTCTACGATGCCGACACTAAAAATATTCCTCAATCCACATAAATGTGTGTTTTGTGTTGGTTTTGATCATTTTCTAGGATTTTTCATCTCAAAAGAAGGAATTCAGATCGACCGACTGAAGGTCCAGGCCATTCTTGATTTTCCTGCACCATCAAATTTGCTTCAATTACATAAACTTCAGGGAAAGGCTAACTTCCTAATGAGGTTCATACCCAACTACACCGAAATGGCTAAATGGTTTACTCGGCTCTTGAAAAAGGGGATTCCCTTCCATTGGGATATGGTTGCGCAAGCTTCTTTTGATGTTTTCAAGGATACACTTGTCTGGGCTTCCTTAATGTATCCTCAAAATTATCAGAGTGATTATTTCTTATATATCGTCATGGCTGATATGACCATTTCTATAATATTGGTCCAAGTAGAAGATGGGATAGAACATCCAATATATTATTTGAGTCAGAATATAAATGATACAGAAGTGAAGTATTCATACGTCGAAAATATCGCCTTGGCGGTTGTTCAAGCTGTCCAAATATTTCGCTACTATATCCTGTTCCAAGAGACCATTGTCATTTCAGATTTCAACCCCATGAATTACATTTAGTAACGTCAATTGCTGGGGGGAAAGTATTCAAAATGGATTTTCATTTTGCAGGAGTTTGATTTGGAATTCATCAAATCCAAGTCACAGAAGTCTTTAGTTTTGGCTGAGCTTCTCTGTGACCTTCCATTTGATAGTATTGATACTACATCAATACCATCAATTCCTGATGAGTCTCTATTTCTGATTAGATCATCTGATCCATGGTGTGGGGATTTTATCATTTATCTCCAGACCCAGAATTTTCGGCCTGATACCTCTCACTCTGAACAATGACATATTCGATACCAAGCGAAAGATTATATGATCATCAGGGATACTCTTTATCCTCACGGTGTCGATACAATTTTAAGGAGGTGCATCGCTCATGAGGAGGTAAAAAAGGTTTTATATGATTTTCATGTTGGGGCTTGTGGTGGACACTTGTATGGATACACTACCACGTAGAAGATACTCTGCACTTGTTACTTTTGGCCTACCATATTTCGCAACTGCATCCTTGCGGTCAGAAGTTGTAATGTGTGCCAGATATTTGATCGTAAATTCTGCAAACCGCCAGCGCCGATAGATCCTGTTATTATTGTGGGACCATTTTCAAAATGGGGCATTGACTTCATGACTTGCAACCCTAATTTTTCTAAGGGGCATGGTTATATTATTGTCTCAGTATAATACTTTACCAAGTGGGCCGAAGCGATTCCTATATTCAACAACATAGGAAAAAGAATCACATTATTCTTTTTCAATCATGCCATCTCACGATTTGGTGTTCCATAGGCTATAGTCACAGATAATGGTAAGCATTTTCGCAATCACACGATGAATGAGTTGGTTGCTAAATTAGGACTGTCGCATGATAGTTCTACTCCTTATTATCCACAATCAAATGGAAAATTTGAGGCTATTAACAATATTCTTAAACGAATTCTTCAATGAATGATAGGAGTTCATAAACGAGATTGGCATTTGATCATGTACTCGTTTTTGTGGGTGTACCGAACCTCAGTGAGAAACACAACCGAATTCACCCCCTTTCAATTGGTGTATGGTCTGGAAGCTATATTTCCTATCTAATGTGAAATATATTCATTAAAACTCACAATTGACTTATTACCTGACACCTCTATTGAATAAGCGCATATTTTTAACCTCATCCATCTTGATGAAACGCGTCATGAAACCACATTGGTCAACGAAGCGCATAAGCAATGTATAAAGGCGTAATACAACATGCATGTCGAGCCTCACATCTTTTGAGAGAGTGACCTAGTTGTTCTTTATGATTAGGAAGATAATGTAATAGGTACATAGAAATTCGAGCCATTATGGCATGGCCACTATATTGTAGAAAACATTCTTGCTAAGGGTGCCTACAAGTTGGTAGATTACGATGGAATTCCATTGACGCCACCTCAAAATGGGTTGTATCTGGAATGTTACTATGCTTAAACATGGGCATAGTAAACTGTTGTATTATATTGTATATATGTTTTTGATTTGCATTTACTATCTTAGTTTGTGTTTTTAGAGTTTTCTTGAAGTTAGTAATCTTCTTTACATTTCATCACAGATGTTTGAATATTTGGAGCCATTCGTTGGGTATGCTGATGGTGCTAGTCGTAATACACAGAATCTATCCTCTGCGGCGTGGGCCATTTTCACTCCTAATGGAGAGTTAGTGCGTTTTCAAGGGATTTTTATCAGTTAATCTACAAAAAATATTGTTGATTATAGTGCGTTTATTGAACTTCTGTATGATGCCATTTCATTTGGTATTAACTGCATCATCATCAATTTAGACTCACAACTTGTGGTATTGCAACTTAATAGTGTTTTATACTGTCAGAATTCCAAAACTACATCATATGTTCTTAAGAGTTCGACTTTTGGAAATACATTTTGATTTCATTCAATACAACACATTTCCAGAAAATTGAACACATTAACTTATTCCTTAGCGAATTACGTTATAAATAGACATTTTCAACACATGTAAAGACATAATTTCAATTCACATCACATAATTGAATAGGATTGCGCAATAAACATAGGAAAACACTGAAAACAAATAGATAGATAGTTATAGGTTTTTACAAAAAAAATTCCCAAGACACATTGGTCATCTGACCTCAAAATGTATGCAAAATGTCAAAGGTAAACTAGTGATGCTCATGAAAACATGCTACTGATCTAGCTATCCTACGCAATAACCGCATCCAACGGTTAGGAACGAAAATAATATGGCGTTGTAGTCTCATGGGTAACTCTTCGATTTGAAAATCCGGAATCCTAAGAGTCAACCCCTGTATCTACTGTTGTAGCTCAGCAAGAGTCTCAACCATATCCAAATCTTGAGGACTGCTCTCGCAAGAGCCCTCTCTGCTGGCTCATCTGCTCTATCCTCTGGCTATCCCACTAGTC
Organism: Pinus albicaulis; assembly: GCA_034641835.2. NCBI lineage: Eukaryota > Viridiplantae > Streptophyta > Pinopsida > Pinales > Pinaceae > Pinus > Pinus albicaulis. Next base: position 349,859,327 of record CM076584.1, read on the forward strand.
GAACTCGACTTACATCTTCATACATAAAAACTTTAGTTTAGTCTTGGGAAACATCAAAATACGAAAACATGTATAAACCTTCGAAAAATAAAAAAACATGGTCAAAACATCCTTACCAATTGCACCTCATTGAACGTTGTCTGGTAAAACCAAATCTGGATCTCCTCGAAAGTCTATGCCTGCATATGCATAATCATCAATGGCGGCCATCTGCCACATGAACCAGGTGAAGAATGCAGTCGAGAACACGATGGTCGATTGACCAACATTTCTAGACATTAGTTCTACCCATCTCTACATCCTTGGATCTCTAGGGCCAGATATACCCAGTGTCACATGCTAGGGCCGCATCAATGGAATCCTCTCTAAGGAAAAATAAATTAGGATTGAGCCATAGTTGAAATTATTCTTCCTTCCTCCCTTTTCCTTGGTCATTTTTTATTTCTTCTGAAAGAGGAAAGCTTCAACCCAATTAAAAACTGTTGGTTCCAAGAACTCTAGTGCATACTGCATGTAAGATATGTTTGCTACATGTAGTGTAGAGATACCAGCAAGCTTTGTGATAGTGAATAGGATGGTCCTCAATGGGAAGTCACGAAAATTGTGGATGTTTATTTTCCCATCCTTACTTTGTTCAGTCCCTGGATTTCAATACTGTAATATATAATCTATCAGTGTCTCTCCTCTAGGAGCGGACCCTGAAAGAGAAATGGGCTGACATCTCCTCGATAATCCTATGAGAAAATAAATATCCTACGCTAATATTTGGACAACTTTGTCCCCAATGTGAAATGCTTGTATTTCTGAATCCCATGAACGAACGAGGAACTCCTATAGTTCCATCTGTTGCATCATACCTGATAGTCTAAAATACTTTAGCAACTAGCAGTCTTTGAGGGCTCTTACTGTACCCAGATCATTTAGGGAAATCATGTTCTATTCCTCATGCTCTCTTTCACTCCATGTAATCATCATTTTGGTCTCATTAATACCTGAAACATAATCATAAGACTCATAAGGATCCATTCCATGCAAAAAACTAGGAAAAAATTGGGCACACTACAACAAAAAAATGGGAATTGTGCCCAACGCACCCAGGTCAAGGGATAGTGCATTGCAAGTGAACTTGGCCTTCAATTCCAGTGCACTACAACACATCTTTAGACATTCAAGGGTGTGTTTCCCTCTAAGAAAAATAAATTTACCCTAAGCGGCTAAAAACCATAAAATTTTCAATGAAATTATACATAAATGCTACTGAAGGAAAGAGAAGGTTCATAGCTCCAACCCGGATCAAACGATAAGGAAACTCGTCCATAGAATCTATCACAATCAACTGTTGAATTTTGGGGGAAAAAATTGGTTCAGAGCTCCAAAATTCAAATGGTAAAAATGAGTGGTCAAAACTCTTTTAATTAGTCATTTGATTATTTTGAAATCATATTTAATGTTGTGATTATGGTTTTTATTCATTTTTTGCTATGAAACATGTATTTTTAATTCTTTTGATGTTGTTCTGAACAGGTTTTACAACTGGATATTCCAAGTAGAAATAAACAACACTATAAAGAAACATAAACACGAAACTACACTAAATAGAGAAACATCACATACATAATGCAAAACATGGAGAACGTTGAGCCATTTTATTATATAACTGAAAGATAAAATAAGTAAAAAGGTGATCAAAATGATGGAACCTTGGCTTGCACAAGGCAAGCTGGAAATACTCTCAGAAATACTCCCAGAATGGCTGCTCTATCAATGACTGCCTTATCTCCAAACTGCTATTGTTGCTGCTACTGTCGGACTGTTGTTGCTACTGGAATAGGATGGATCTTTTGGGTTGTTCCCCTGCACAGAAAAATACGGGACTTTGGAAATGAGATATCCACCTAATACCCAGAAAATCCTAGAAAGAGTTTCTAGAATGGATGACCCTGTAAAATCACCTCCCTTGAGGAATAACACTATCCCAGTGGAATACGCTAGCCCTGAATGTGTTTTTGCAAATGATAGCCTCCTCCTTTACCAAAATGAAGGAATAGTATGGTTTGATCCCTTCTCATTATCCCATGTTGAATCCTCTGATAAATCTCCACTCCTGGAACTACCTCCTCCAACAACTGCATGGTCTCTCCTCAAGACTGCGTTGTCCCAAGAAGTGCATAATCCCTGCTGAGGATGTTATAGATCCCACCTAAAAATCAATGGATAGAACTCCTCACCCGAGCAAGCACTCAAATTCCCTCGGGGATGAGGTTGGGATCTTCACTCGAAGACACTTGGTGTGCTAAAAAACACTTGTAGACTTTTCTCAACAACAAAAGAATGCTCAATGTCAAGAGACAAATCATAGATGCATACTTGAATGAGGGAGTGAGGAACCTCTTCCTCTTTTTATGCTTGGAGAGCCTTTCTCTCCCCTAGGCCCCACCAAAAATGCATTGTCCCTCTTGGCCACACTATCCTTCTTTCTCTTTGATGTCATGGGCCTAAACTTCCCACGTTGCCACTTCCCCTATGCTGCCACTTCAACCCCTAGGCCCCACGCTGTCAAATAAATGTGCTCAAGTGACTTTAGGGAATTTTTATTTCCTAAGTGTTGGCTGAGTGTCTTCTCACCCACTTTATTAACTCACTTTAACTTTATAAAAGTAAACTGGACAAAAATAAATATTTCCAATTAGCTACTGCTAATTGGGAATATTATTTTCCTCCCTGCTAAAATGTTGCTTATCCTCAAGCAACTGCAATGATGGATGCTGCAAAATATTCTCACTCTCCCAAGTGGCATCCTCATCCAGCAAGTTCCTCCACCTCACCAAATACTCCCTGATCGTCCTACTCCGCAACTGCCTCTCCCTGGTATCTATGATAGCTTCTGGTTGTAGCACCAAGTGCCCCTCATCATCTGCTGGTGGAAGCTCCTCTATTCTAGTCACCTACTGCCCCAATGCTTTTTTAAGGGAAGATACATGGAAGATGGTATGGATACTGCTACCTATGGGTAACTCGAGCTCATATGCAACTACTCGATCCTACGTATCACCCTGTATGGTCCATAGAAGTGGGGCTTGAGCTTCTCGCCCCCCTTATGCTTCAACGTGGACTTCTGATATCGCTGAAGCCATAGGTAGACCAATTCTCCTACCTCAAACTGCCTCTCAACCCGTCCTCTGTCAGCATACATTTTTTGTTGATTCTGTGTTGTAGCTAAGTTTTCCTTAAGAGCCCAGAGTATATCTTGACTCTTTTGGATCTATTCCTTGGCCCTGGGGGCCTTACTAGCACCAAACATCACGTTAGCAAAATACAAAGCATGATATCCATATAAAGTGTAAAACGGAGACATACCAATGGACATGTGGAAAGTAGTGTTGTAGCAGTACTCTGCCAAGTGCAACCAATGTAACCATGCCTTCTGCTACCCTATAACATAGTTTTTCAAGTAACCTTGAAGCCACTTTTTCACTATCTTTGTTTGCCCATCCATTCGAGGGTGATAACTGGTGCTTGAAGTCAACTATGTACCCACCAAATGAAACATCTCCTGCCAAAAGCCGCCCATGAAACGACTATCCCGATCACTAAAAATGGTCTTTGGGAGACCATGCAACCTAAAAACATCCTTGGAAAACAACTCTGCCACTTGAGCTACTGTGTACCATGTTGATATAGCAAAGAACTATGCGTACTTTTTTAGCCGATAAACGACTACAAAGATACAATCCTTGCCCTGCACCATTGGCAACCCTGTGATGAAATCCATTGATATGCTCTCCCATTTCCCCTCTGTTATGGGAAGAGGCTATAGTAATACTCCTGGATGGAACATCTCTCCCTTGTTCCGCTGACATAATTTTCACTCCCTGACATGCCATAGTATTTCCTCCTTGAGGCCCTTCCAAGAGAAACTCTCCCTGATGTCCCTGTAGGTTTTGGTGAACCCTTGGTGGCCTGATAGTGGTGAGTCATGTGAGGCACGTAGCCCTTTCTCCTTGAGCTGAGAACTCCTAGTCAAGAAGATCTGATCACTAAAGTATATCACCTCATCCATCACCCTGTATCTATCTTTCGTGACCCATCTGTCCAATATCTTGTAGGAAAATTAGTATTTGGAGTACTCCACTAGAAACTGAGCCCTCCAGTCCATGTCTAAACTCATCAAGGACAATGCTACTGGTCTGTGTGAAAGAGCATTGGCCACCATGTTGTTCTTCCCCTTGACATACTCGATGTCAATTTTATGCCTATATCTTGCTGACCCACTTCTGCTGCCTCTCCTACAACTGCTTCTACTCTAAAAAGAACAAAGGCTATTGTGGTCAGTCCTCACCTTGAATCTGTTCCCCACCAAGTACTTCCGAAACTTGGCTATTGCATGCATGATAGCCAAAATTTCCTTGTCGTATATGGGATACAACCTCTCATGCAGAAATAGCTCCCTGATCTCAAAAGATATGGGGTGGCTCCCTTGCATAAAAAATGTGCCTTCCCCTTCTCCAGATGCATCACACTCAAGGATAAAAGGCTGCGTGAAATCTGGCAATGCAAGAACTGGACAGCTGCTCATCACCTCCTTAAGCCTGTGAAAGGCCATCTGTTTTGTGTCCATCCAACTGAATGCCCCCTTCTTCGTAAGATCTGTGAGGGGTGCAGCAAGTTTGGAAAATCCCTTGATGAACTTTCAATAGTAGGTGCAGATGCTGACAAACCCCTGAATTTTAGTCACGTTCTTCAGCTTTGGCCAGTCCCGGATGGCCCTGATCTTCTCCTTGTGGACCCTCACTCTTTCCACACTAATGATATGCCCCAAATAGAGCATCTCCATCAATCCAAACTCGGACTTGGAGATCTTAGCATAGAAATGTAGGTCCTCCAGTATGGGAAATACAACCTCAATGTGCTACAGGTGCTCCTCCCACATCTGGCTATATATCAAGATGTCATCGAATAATACCAACATAAGATTCCTTAGTTGACCATGGAATATGTGGTTCATGCAGAACTAGAAGGTGGCTGGTGCACTGGTTAGCCCAAAGGGCATCACCAGAAACTCGAAGTGGTTGTAGTGACATCTGAAAGCGGTCTTGGGAACATCTTGGTCCCTCATGCGGATCTGATGGTACCTTGATCTCATATCAATATCTGAGAAGAACATCAATCCCCTCAACTCATCCATCAACTCATCAATCCGTGGGATGGGGTATCTTTTCTTCATGGTCTTCTTGTTGAGAGCCCGATACTCGATACACATCCTTAGTGTGTCATCCTTCTTCTTCACTAGTACAACAGAAGAAGCAAACATGCTAGTGTTGGGTTGAATGTGTCCCAACACTAAGAGCTCATGGATAGCCCTATCAATCTCATCCATGTAGGCTTTAGGATTCTTATAGGGTGTAGTAATAATAGCCTAGATGCCCTGCTTCAACTTGATGGTGTGCTCAAACCCCTGATCTGATGGCTGCCCTAGTGGTATATCTCTGAAAAATGTAGCATATCTTTCCAAAATCGACTGCACATCTAGATGTATGGCCTGTGCTATAGACCCTAGCTCTAAAAAACTCAGATCTACTTCCCACTCTATATCTCCCTTCCAGAAGTCTTCCCCCATCTGGTGTGCTGAAACTATTTGTGGCGGATAAATGTGCATGCCCCAAATCATCTCATGCTTCCCGGTCTTCCTGTCCATCCACTCCATCTCCAAGGTCTCCCAATATATAGTGACATTCCCCGGCGTGATCAACCACTACACTCCAAGTATCACGTTGGTTTCTAAAATGTACACCATAAATAAATGATCTGTCAAAGTGTAAGTCCTCATACTCACTGCCAAGGCTAGCACATATCTAGCACATTGTATGGTTCTGGCACCTGGTACCCGTACTAGAAACCCATCAAAGCTCTTTGTTGGTATTCTCCTCTTCTCTACCAACTATGCATCATTAAAATTGTGGGTAGCCTCACTTTCCACTTATACCGAAACACATTGTCCCGGCACAGTACCCCGGACATAGAGTGTCAAGTATTTGGGAACCCCTCATAAAGAACAAAGGACTCCCCTGGTAGGTGCAAATGCTTACCCTCCTGCTCCTAGTGGTGGAGGTAGTGTATGATCCCCTCTTGGTACTACACCATTTCCTCCTGCCTCCATCTCCTCGTACACATCCTCTTCCCCATCATTGTCAGAGAAGACCTCTATGTAGTGTGCCTTCCTAGTGGCACAACGATGTCTCGGTGCCCATGGATCTTGGCATGTGAAGCATAGCTTATTCTATATTATATCTCTCTGGGTCTCATCATCAAAAGGCCCACGGACTTGGTTCCCCTTCGGAGGTGGAACCGTTGTGTCCTTCACCTTCGGCTGAAATGCTAGTCTCTGGGGGAAAGGAGCTCTGCTCCTGGGCAGAGCATCCTACAAATCCCTGGTCTTCCCAACTACATCGTGAAGTGTATCCAACCTTGTCGATCTAAATAACCCTCGTAGAGGTTCTACTAACCCATCAATGAGCATGTATATCATCCTAGCTGAAGATAAGTCAGGTACCATCACAGAGAGTCTCAAAAACTCATAAATGTAGGTGTCTAGGCTCCTGGTCCATTTGAGCTTAGTTATTTCAACAAAGTGCTCCTCCGGATCCCTCCGATCAAACCACTCTACTAGCCTCTGTGTAAAATCTGCATATGTTTTCATCCTCGACTGACCCGACATGGCCATCCCGTGGAACCACCAATCATGGGCCTCGCCCTCTAGGTACAGGGCTGCCACCTTGATGGCCTCTCCCTCTGCCATCTGATTGAGATGGAAATAGATATCCAACTTCTCTACCCAAGCCTTTGTCGAACACTTGGAGGATCTGTCAAATGTCGACAGGAAAAATATTCACAGGACATCCCCATCCTATGTGTATCTGCCCACTCTGTTCTGGTTGCGGGGTCTCCTATCCTTCTTGAGCTGCACAAAGTCATGGAAAGTGAAAGCCTCACCAAACTCTCACCCATAGGACTGATACTTGACAAAATAATCCCCCATGTGAACTGGTTCTTGTTCCTGAGGTGCTCCTGCTCTAGTTCCTGTAGCTAGAAACGTGGGTATCGTGGAACGTGGGGGAGTCAGAGATGTCATCTGCTACGCTGTGAGCTGCTCCTACAAGTGATGGGAGGTGCCAGACCCTTCTCTAGTGTGGAAACCCCTCTGGGTTTCACATTGTCTCTGGTCTGCAGTAAACTTTTGTCCCATCTCTTCTATCCTCCTCGAAAACTCTTGCACATACTTTAGGATAAGTTCCCTCAACTCCTTCCCTTCATCTTTCTCCTCTACCATTGGTTCCTCCTCTTTTGCGTCCACTACCGGAATGCGGTCACCCTCCCCAAAAGTGGCCTCAAGCCTCCTCTAATAGTCCTTATACCTCCTTCCCCGGTATGTGATGTATGGTTTTCCTACTAGTGTCATAGAAAATATGCTCCATAGGCTGAGCCAAGTCTATGAGTTCTGATACAACTGTAATATTGCGAGTAGAAATAAACAGCACTATAAAGAAACATAAACATGAAACTAAAACAAATAGAGAGACGTCACATACATAATTCAAAACAAGGAAAATGCTCAGATAAATAAGTACAAAGGTGATCAAAATTATGGCACCTTGGCCTACACAAGGCAAGCTAGAAATACTCTCATAAATACTCTCAGAATGGTTGTGATATCAATGACTATGTTATTTCCAAAATGATGTTGCTACTGCTATCGGACTACTACTGCTGCTAGAACAGGATGGCTCTTTGGGGTTGTTCCCCTACTCAGAAAAATATGGGACTCTGGAAATGAGCTCTCCACCTAATACCTAGAAAATCCCAGAAATAGTTTCGGGAATGGGTGACCCCGGAAAATCACCTCCCTTGAGGAATAGCGCTATCTCAGTGGAATACGCTGGCCCTGAATGTGTCTCTGCAAATGGTGACCCCCTCCTCTACTAAAATGAAGGAATAGCTAAGGGTTGATCCCTTCTCACTATCCTAGGATGAATCCCCTGACATATCTCCACTCCCGGCACTACCTCCTCCAAGAACTACATGGTCTGTCCTCAAGACTGTGCTATCCGAGAAAGTGCGTAATCCCTGCTGAAGATGTTATAGCTCCCACCTGAAAATCAATGGATAGAACTGCTCACACAAGAAGGTGCTTGAATTACCCCGGGGCTAAGGTTGGGATCTCCGCTCAGAGACACTTGGTGTGCTAAATAACATTTGCATACTTGGCTCAATAGTAAAAGTGTCCTCAATGTCAGGAGACAAAACATAGATGCATAATCGAAAGAGGGAATGAGGAGAGTCCTCCTCTATTTATACTTGGAGAGCCCCTCTCTCCCCTAGGCTTGCTACAGCCCCAAAAATCTTAAGTGTAGGTTATGTTTGTCCTTTGGTTTTCAAGGATTGTGTTGAAGCAATCAAAAAGGGCCATCCTTGCCATGTTTAGACTCAAATAATGCATGCTCATCCAGCTCCGCTTTTTACTGTTATCACTGCCAGTCCTTTCACAAAGTGGGGTATTGATTTTACATATTGAAACCCACCTTCGATAAAGGGTTATACGTATATTATCGTATTGGTGGACTACTTTACTAAGTGGGCTGAAGCTATACCTACTTTGGCAAATGATTGTGAGAGAACAACTCCTTTTCTATTAAACCAAGTCATTTCTCGTTTCGTTATTCCAAAGGATGTTGCCAGTAACCATGACAACAATTTTTAGAATAATATGATGTCCTAATTGGCTTTGAAATTGGGTTTCCACAAGGAGTGTTCATCTCCATACTATCCTCAATCCCATGGTCGGGTTGACGCTGTGAATAAATCCCTAAAATTTATCCTGCAAAGGACGATTAATAAAAATAGTTCCAATTGGAATATCATGCTAGATCCTGCACTTTGGGCATACCATAATTCTTTTAAGACCACTACAAGTTGGACTCCTTTCCAGCTAGTTTACGGTTTGGAATCAACATTCCTCGTGGAATGTGATATTCCATCTCTTAAATTAGCAATAGAAATTATTCCAGACACATCTAGTCTGGAAGAACACCTTGTCCATTTGGAACATATTGATGAGAAGCATCTAGATGAAATCAAAATAGATGAAGCTCATAAAAATAGATTGAAAATCCAATATGATAAGACTGTGTGTCCTAGGGTTTTCTTTGAAGGTGACCTTCTCTTGGTCTATGACCAAGACAAAGACACCTTGCAGGAAAGCAAGTTAAAACCTATGTGGTATGTTCCATTCATCATTAAGAAGGTCATGAAGAAAAGAGCTTATAAGTTGGTTGAATTCAATGGAAATGTGTTTTTGGAGCCCAGAAATAGGTTCTATCTTAAGAAGTATTATGCCTAGGATCTTGCCTAACATTTGATTTTTCTTGTAGATATTATGTATAATTGTTCATATCTTTTTACAGGTTTCATAGTGATATCAATGTTTTTCATCTACTTTCGCAGGTATTGATGGATGATTTGGTGTATCTACGGCTCGTTGATGGTGCTAGTAGATACACCTCGAACTTGGCTTCCACTGCTTGGATGATTTAAAATCCATTCGGTTAGTTGTTAGTTCCGAGAGGCATATCTATTTGCCTTGCTTCAAAAAATATGGATGAATATACTATCATCACTAACTTATTATATGAATCAATATCTCTTGGTTTCGAATATTTAGTGGTATATTTGGACTCACAACTAGCTGTTCCTCATTTAAACAACATTGATCGTGTGAGATATCTATTTTTATATCACCAAATTTATAAGAGTATGACTATTACAAAGATCATTTAATTTTATTACTTTTATTCACATTCCACGATCAGAAAATTCATTTTTTGTTTCTATAGCTAATCAAGCATTATATTGGCACATTAATCACTCATCACATTACAAATAAAAAATAATAAAAATTCATCGATATATATGATCATCACATCATGAAACCACCTGTATATAGATAGAAATAATATGTCCAAAAAGTTATAAAAAATTAAGACAAATGTCCTACAAAATTTAAGCCCAATTGTTATAGCTCAATTTGGGAATCATCCCCCAAGACTTGTTCAAACTGGACATCATCCCCAGGACCAATGAAATAGGGTCTATTATCCCATCATATTTCAGTTGCTATATGCCCTAATAGAAGAACAATTCATTCATGGCTTATATTGTGAGATTTCAAAGGTTTTAAGTATATGTTATATCACTTATTGACTCACCAATGTAGCCTCTAAAGGGACTAACTACCTAAAAATGAAAAATCCTCCATTCAAGGGTGCACGGAAATGCACTTCTCGACATTCAAGAGTGCGTTGGACACCTAGGAGTGGAATTCTCATTGTTCTGGAATATACACATGGTGAATGCCTTCTAGAAGAGTCCATATGTGTCAAAATTTGAATCCAAGTGTCCATGTAACACCTCTGAACTTCGAACATGTGTTGCCTATTATTATAAAGTCATTCATTGAGAAAATTCCATTAGTTTCCCTATAAATTGAGCACTCATTCTAGTGCTAGGGAGAAAGAAATTTGGTAAAGTTATGCTATTGGATTCTCATTTGATAGAGTGAAAGTACTGATATGTTGCTAGTATGATTTTGGATGTCATGAGGTTGGAATGAAGCTCAAGCTGGTTGGCAACAAATCGACCATTGGTTGTAACCTCCCCCTTCTACTCTTTAATAAATATTGTTGTTCATTTTCCCATATATATGTCTCTATTTCTTGTGCAATGGATTCTTGAGTTATATATGTATTTCATATCTAATCGATTTGATTGAGTAAGATAAGTAGATATATGTACATTGCATGTTGTTTGTTGTTCTTTGTTTGTGTTTGCAAGAATTGATCTGGAGATTTGAGTTGGATTGAGAGAAAAAACAACAGTGACAGAACGACAAGGAGAAGAAATTGAATCACAAGTAGGCTCTTTCACCATTTTGTGTATGTGCTTGTTTTAGAGAAAGTGATAGTAATTCTTTCCTCTGTTGTTCTAAGTGACTAGCACCACAATTAGGGAATTTGATTTCTTCGTAGATCACGATTCTGCATAACAAATTGGCAACCATAATAGGGAGCATCCTATCATTCCTAGTGTTTTTTCCTCCGGTTATCCTCATCATTATCATCTAATTTTAGTTATTAGACAATCTAATGACAAAATTTCATTAGAATTGTGTTTCGCTGCTTGGTTTTTCAATCCCTGCTGCGCCCAACGCACTATTGGTCAAGACACAGTGCACTGCACTACACTTTCCCCCACTCAGGGGTGCACTGCAACGCATTGTCTCCCGTTACATACTGCGTTTCCCCCTTAGACAACCGAATTCCATAAAAATTTGTCATTGCTGTCATTCTCAACGATTTGTTTGTTGTATTCTAAGATGTTTTATACCTCAACTAGACTAGTAAACTTTCATGATTATTCCTCCTTTGAAAAGTAATTTTGTTCAATATCTCTTTAGTGTTTTTCTTTATCATTGGAAAATCAAATTCAAAGTATTTTATTTCATCACTAGATCAATTTGTTTTTGTAAAGGAAATTTTTGTTTCATTCCTCATTTCCTGTAGGAAAAATTGTAGTTCAATTCTTCATTTTTTCTTAAAAGGGAAATTGTTGTTTTATTCCTTGTTTCTCAAAGAAGAAAACACTCGTTTTATTTGATTTATGCATATAGTTTCCTTTCTTACATTCACATTAAAGGAGTTAAAAATAAAAACATGCATGTGCATATACTAAATTATGTGTGTTTCATAGGAACAAGTTAGGAAAGCTGCATTCTATTTTGGGCTCTTTGTTGTTTGCTCTAAAACTGATTGCTCTTTCCCTTAGTAGCTATGATTTTGATTGAAAAAGATAAATTGAAAAGTTTTATTATCATTTAGTTTGCATTTTTATGAATTTCCATCACATCACGCGGTGAACCTCAAAGACAAGCTCTTTAAACAAGATGAACATAAAATTTACATCAATTTACCTAATAAAGCATTGGAACATTAATGATAACATTTAGAAGGTCTAGGTTAGAGATGTGTTTCGATGTCGTTAAACATAGAAGTTTTCGCTAACTTGTCTACGATACATTCCGAGTGTGATACCTCACTCCACGTACGTAAGTAGATCGGAGCTCGTCCACATACCTTGAGTATATATGGTGGTGTTCTAGTATGAAAAGGATAAGGGGGTGCTCTCACTATGTGGTTTCACATTAGAAAATGCTAATATGGACTTGGGCCTCCATGTACCTTTGGGTATATTTGGGAGGACAAATTTAGGTTTTTATCCATCCATAGGTAACCGAATCAGCCACCTTGTAACTTGTGATACACCAAACACATCATTCGAGGATTTTTCCTCCCCGTACTTCTTGGTTTGCCAGGAGGTATTCTGCAGTTCACAATTACTTGGTTAACATTTTTCCTAGAATTACCATTTTATTTTGTTTATTTTTTTTATCATAAAATAAATCAGTCATCGTGGAAGAATAATATCCCTTTCCCCGTCATTTGCGTAGAATAGAACTTAAACCACCTTTACCACCAGAAGCCATTTCTGGTCGGCGAAGGTGACATTGTTCTACCAAACCTAGTACTATTATTACCTCTAGTGCGACATCACCCTCGCATATATCATATTCATACCGAGTTGTTTCTACAAATCCTAGTTCATATATTGTTGTCGAGATGGAGTCCTCTCAGCTACCTGTGGTCACGATCCATCCAATCAGTGAGACCATACCTACCAAACTCGACGTTGTTCAACTGAAAGTTGATTTGGATCTTGTCGTTCTTTTACCAAACCATCTGAATCCTGAATTTGAACAACCGGAAGTTGTTCCCGTATCGCTCAACGCCAATCTATTGTAGCCATTGAGTCTTCCATATCACACAGTAAACCTCTTGGAATATACTTCGAGCCTGACATTGAAATCCTTCAACTTGGTTTGATGTCGATTGAAGAAATTTCACAAGATGAAACACCTTTGACTCCAACTCATTTTGGATCAGACCTTTATCTTTACGATACTTTTCCTCAATCACCTCACTCTGATTTCTTTGATCTTGTGTCTATTCGAGTTCCCATAAATCTTGTAGGGTATACATTGGGTCGTATAACCATGCCCGAGCCAACAACTTCGACTATACCATCTATTCCAGTTTCGACAACACCTAGTATTGCTACCCCATCGATGTTCACTACATCACTATATTCACATTTATATGGTGGCCCTTCCATCCCACCTGGATACTAATATTTATCTGGGACCTTCTATGGTGCATCCTCAAACCCATGGACCTCACCAATTTCATCATCTGGTATTCTATCTGGTACATATATAATGAGTACTGAATGAATTGATCCTTTACATACATCATCAGGGCAATATCAAGTTGGTCCATTTGGGTATATTCCATCGAGTACAATTTTAACTGGACTCCCGACATTTGTAGAACAACATTTTCGATATTATTATACTCCTATTGCTAGGGGGCAAGCTATGGTCACCCATTTTCACAGTAATCCATCATTATTTGGTCATCCTAATGTTGGAATTACTATTTGTCAGTGCAGCCCACTCTACCCATCTAAAGACAAATATTTGTACAATCATATCAACCTGTTCAACTTGTTGCACCCACATCTACTCCGCTTGTTAATACATCCTTTTCCCTATTACATGCTCAAACTGTTGTACCTTAACCATGTCAGGTGGGTCCTTCAACCCAATACCCTTATGTATTGGGCCCTCAGACTCCAACTCCTTTGGATGGTTTATGACAACCACCTATATCCAGAATTATTTATTCACAAGATGGATTACCATATTATGGGATGTTTCAGCCATAACCGAGTTATACCTATTCACAATCAAATCCAAGCTATTCTATTTTGGGTTATAATATTGGTGGACAGACACCTTGGCAGTCACAAGCGCAAATGCAACAACCATCATTTGAACAAGTAGCTTACCCATGTTTTGGTAAACAAAATCCTCAAGCGTTTGCTTATCAAAAAAACCCCTATCTGGGTTACCAGCAACATATTCCTTATGTTGGTTCTCAAAGGCCTATTGCCCAAGAAATTACAACATAACTTGGCTATGTTCAACCCGACTTAAATATATAGTTGCCCTTTGTTGTAACTTTAGAGTTATCGGATTTAAACCGGCTTACCAATGATCCAATGAACTATTCTCCTTGGTGGCTGGTGATACCTCATAAATTACCCTCGGATATTCATAAGTTCAATGGAAACCCTGGGGAAGACATGTCGATGCATCTTATGACTTATCATTTTTGTTGTTCATCTAACTCCTTAAATAATGACTTTGTTTGACTACATATTTTCTAGCATACGCTCACTGGTCCGACAACAAAATGATACATTGAGTTACCAAGAGCTTCATTTAATAATTTCATTGCCCTCGCTACTATCTTTTTGAACCATTTCCATTTACCCATAAAATATGAAACTGGAATGAAAATCTTGACCAATTTTAAACAGACTAATGCTACTCACATTTCTGATCATATTCATGAGTGGTGTCCTTGTCATAGAATGGTTAAGACATTTTTTCTTGATCATCTCCTTACTGAGTGGTTCATTAAGTCCATGTTACCATCTATAGTTGAGGATGTGGCTAAGGGTGGCGTCATCACTGAAGAGTCAGTAATTGCTCGTGCCGAGTACTTAGATTTAATTTATACTCAGTCTGGCATGCTCTACAAGAAAATTCCCAATGCGTCACGATCTAACTTTAGTGTTCCTCATCCATCTAAGGACTCTCATGCCAGTGACGGTATGATCGGTATTGTAAGCACACATCACTCTACTAAATCTGATCCTGCACCTTCTTCTAAAATCCATGCCGTGTCATTTAACAAAGGAAAAAGTGAGAAGCAACCTGAATGTAAGAAAAAGGGGAAATAAAAGAAAAATAAAACTTCTACCCCGAAGGAAAGATAATCTGATCAATAAATTGGAAATCGAAAACCTCGATACCCTTGCATAATTTGTAATGTGGAAAAATTTGTTTGATACTGTCCTCACCACACTGAAGTCTCAAAATTGATTAAGAACTCGCATGCATCCATTGTGTTGACAGATCCATTTCGAATCCAATTACAAATTTGGTTGCTATGGATCTAGCTTCTAGTTCCCAAGTGCATAAGCTTTCTGCTATGAAGCCAACAACTGGTGTTTTGGTGTCAACGTGTAATAAATATTATGGTAGTTAGGCTACTGATCAACCTACTATCTCAACTAAGAATCCATCTACGAAATCTATTCTACCAACTTCTATTTCTGAGTTCACAATAAAGAGACTGGAGGGAGTCATCCAAAAATCGACATTCAATATTCGAGCCCCAGCAGCTCAAAATTATAATATAGTTGAAGATTTTGCTCAATCCTCTTTATCTATGTCGATGCTTGAATTATTTCAAAATTTTCCCTCCCAGAAACAAGCTTTGTTGTCGGTAATTGGTGGAATCGATCCGACATATTCCAATCTTATAGTCTTTAATCATACAGGCTATGTGCCGCAATTACCAACAGAATTAGCATTCTCATTCCAAGTAAATGTTCTCAATCACCTTGTTCATCATAATATTATTGACGAGGGACCATCTACATGCATTATGTATCTAAACTATTGAAATCTTTCGACGGACGTACATATAAGACTTGTGGTATCATAAATAACCTGCATGTTGAGCTAGGGGGAAAAATAGTAAATTTTGAAGTTGAGGTCATTGACGGACTCCTTTATTACAACATTTTACTCAGAACGACATGGGTATATACTATGACTGTGATAATTTCTACATATTTTAGACTGATCGCCTTTCCACATAAAGGTGTTATCACAGTCATCAATCAACTATCCTTCTTTGCCTCCAGTTACCAGGTAACTGGAAGTGTTCTGTTAGTTCACAGACCCAAACTAGCACTTCAAAACATTGGTGTGGGAATATTGAAGGATTCTTCCCTCATAGGAACCTTTGAATTACCACCGCCTATGACATCAGTAAAAATTGCAAACATAGAGACCTGCTACATGATATATTCCACTCCATCTGGCGTAGGGAATATTACGAGTGATTTTGAAGTTGTTACATTGGATGAATTTATGTTGCCTATCCCAATTGAGTTGGCATAGCAATGAATATACATGGCTTCAGAAGTGAATATGAAATAATCATCTCTGGTCGTTTGGGTTGATCGTTCATTAGATTTTGGTACTCCATCTGATCCATTTTCATCCACTTTCTTGAGAGATGAGAATATTATGGAATCCATGACGCCAGAAGGAGAAGCATGGGAAGATCATCATCATCATTCCCATATTCAGGATTATGAAGAAGATAATCTTATTGAACTATATCACCCATCAATCAAAACATTGTTTTTCAAATTCTTTTCCCATTAATGCAATCGAATCCAAACGAAATTTATCAAATATTGAAGAAACCATTTCTATCAATATTTCGACCAAACCCAACATTGTAGAAAAAAATCATTTCAGTGTGTCTTGTTCTCCATTAGAACTCGAAACTTATCGCTCTCTCTTTCATGAATTTTGTGATGTATTTTCTTGGCCTTATGAGAAAATTCTAGGCACAGATACTAGCATCACCGAACACACCATTAACATGTACCCTGATGTCAAACTGGTATGTCAATGCCTTCATCCTGTTCATCCAAAGAAGGCAGTTGCCATAAAAGAAGAAGTTGAAAAACTTTGCATGCTGGTTTCATTTACCCTGTTTCGTTAACTAAATGGGTTTCCAACATTGTTCTTGTTATGAAGAAAAAAGGGACAATCAGAGTGTGTGTCGATTATCGAGATGTTAATCTTGCTTGCCCAAAAGACAACAATCCTACTCCCTTTATCGACTAGATTATTGATGATTATGCTAGATGTGAAATATTTTTGTTCATGGATGGATTTTTTGGTTACAATCAAATCAATATCAGCCTAGAGGACCAATAAAAGATAGCATTCATCTATCCATGGGGCACATTTTATTATCGGAAACTCCCGTTTGGTTTAAAGAGCGTTGGGGTAACTTTTCAGAGAGCAATAGATTATTCTTTCAATGACATCAAGCACATTGTTCAACCCTTTCTAGACCATTTACCCACACATTCAAGAAATTACAATGTTCACCCTATGAATTTGAGAGCTATCTTTCTACGATGCCGACACTACAAAATACACCTCAATCCACATAAATGTTTGTTTTGTGTTGGTTTTGGTCATTTGCTAGGATTTTTCATCTCAAAAGAAGGAATTCACGTCGACCCACTGAAGGTCCAAGCCATTCTTGATTTTCCTGGGCCATCAAATTTGCTTCAGTTACATAAAATTCAGGGAAAGGCTAACTCCCTAATGAGTTTCATACCCAAGTACACTGATATAGCTAAATGATTTACTTGGATCTTGAAAAATGGGATTCCCTTCCATTGGTATATGGTTGCGCAAGCTTCTTTTGATGTTTTAAAGGATACACTTGTCCGGGCTTCCTTAATGTATCCCCCAAATTATCAGAGTCATTATTTATTATATATCATCAGGACTGATATGACCATTGCTATAATATTGGTCCAAGTAGAAGATGGGATAGAACATCTGATATATTATTTGAGTTAGAATATCAATGATACAGAAGTGAAGTATTCATATGTCAAGAATCTCACCTTGGCGGTTGTTCAAGCCGTCCAAAGATTTCACCACTATATCATGTTCTGAAAGACCATTGTCATTTCGGATTTCAACCCCATGAATTACATTTAGTCACATCAATTGCTGGGGGGAAAGTGTTGAGGCCTGAAATTGTCTCCTCTTTTGTGAAACTTCACTTCATTTCATCATTCCTTTATCATTTCATAAACCTAAAAATAAATGAGAATGATTAAGATTTCCTAAAGGTTGCATACAATGATTAAATTATTGTACTTTTGTGATTTTTGCTGTCTTAATGATTTTTGAATATTTTAGCTACACAATACACTCATTATGTAGCCAGTCAAGCGTTCTGTAGTTGTTTTGGTGTTTAAGTATGCTACAAGTGTCATCTGGAGAAAAGGAACACATGGGTGGATTCAAAATCTTCCCTACATAATCTCTTCCCATCCACAAGGACCGAATCGATGGCTGGAGGTGTCTAAGAAAGTGGTCAAAGAAGTTGTTTTCTACAAGAATTAGGACTCCTGAGGACACCTGATTTGCTTTACAGCAAATCACGAGTCCCAAAAGAGTTTTAATTTTATTTTAACTTCAAATATACACCTGTACCTATTTTTTTCAATGTTAGTTATGAATTTTCATATAAATTAAGCTCTGTAATACCGAGAAGGACAATTGATACATATTTTATCATTACAGTGATACTCTGTTTTCAAGTCTTGTGTTAATAAAAACGAGTTTTAACCTTGATGTTGTTCTAAATACAATCTTAAGGAGTTAAAGGATTAATGTCGAATTGGTAGCAGAGGGCCCCTGCTATTCGAGGAGGTTTTACATGTTTTCTAGATAAGTCATTTTCAATTCTGTTTTGTCATATTTCTTTACTTAGACTGCTTTCTGAAATCATATTTTTTAGGATCCTCATGATATTGCAGTTAATCTCTTTCTCAAGCTCTTCCAATACATCTCTATTAAATGAATGGGATTCAATTGTAATATTCTAAGTTATTATCATTTCATTTTCTGTCATTTAGTTAAAATGAAGATCCCAATTATACTATAGTTAGTCTCTTTCAAAATATTTTCCAATAAATCTCTAATTCATGAATGAGACTTAGTTGTAATATTTTGATTTATTGATTGTTTTGTTTCATAGAAGATCCTTATCACATTATGATTAATCTCTTTCAAAAAGCTCTTCCAATAAACTTCTAACTCATGAATGAGATTTAGTTGTAATGTTATAAGTTGTTTCAACACTTCATAGGAGATCCTTACTATATTATAGTAATATTTTTTCTCAAGCTCTTCCAATAAACCTCTATCAAATGAATGATATTTCACTGCAATGTTCTCAGTTACTGTTTGTTTCAGTATTTCCTTTTATGTTTTAGGAGATCCTCATTGCATTAGAATTAATCTTTTTCACAAGCTCTTCCAACAAATCTCTAACTAAATGAATCAGATTAAGTTGTAGTGTTTTGAGTTACTTTTAATTTCATGAATGTTGAATTAGAAGCTATAATATCCATGGATTAGGACTCTTTGTTTTCATCATTTTCTAGTTAGGAACAGAACTTGCAAATGAACTTTGTTTTAAATCATTTCTTAACATTTCCTTTTCTCCCTCTTGACATAGATGTAACTTCATATTTTTAGCATAGAGTATCATACTAAGAATCAAACGTAAAAACCCCAAAACATCAATAAAACACTAAAAGCAACGAAGTAAGAAAAAGGGATACTTAGGCACATATACTGCATTATACTTCATTATTTTACTAGCCCTGGTCGATAATTTATGCTATCAATTTAGGACACTAAATTCATTAAACATTTTGGTGCCGTTGTCGAGGAAATATAACTAGGTAGCATTATTTCTTGCATCTCAAAAATAATGACATGCGTAGAGAAAGATATTCTAGGGGTAGATTTATAAGAGGCAGAAGCTTAATTCCCACAACTCCACTCACTCCACCAGGACCAAGAAGTAGCACACCTCCAACTCAAACCCATATTCCATATTATATTGGTCATAGGCTTGTAGAAGTTTCAAGATAAGATATCTAATCAGGAAGATCTCCCACTTCATCTACTGAAGAAATTCTAGAGGAGGAATATCCAAGGACTCCAAAAGAAGGGATAACCTTTTTCACTTCCATAGGAGAATATATTCTAGCAGAAGAATTACAAATCCCTAGTGAAGAGGAAGAAGAGAACTATTTCTTCAATATACTCTTAATAGAAGAACCAGTAGAAAAACTAGTTATCCAAATTGAACCCTATATCAGTTCGGAAGAATCTATCATGGAAGGAAGAGGTATAGAAGGAGGAGAGGGGGAAGGAGAAGTATTTATTGGAGAAAAAACACTCTTTGGAGGAGGTAGAGGTAGAGGAGGAGAAAGAGGAAGAGGTAGAGGTACATAAGAAGGTAGAGGAAGAGGAAATACAGAAGGAGGAAGAGGTAGAAGGGAAAATAAAAACTCTTTTGGATTCCCTATAGTAGATGAAGAGACCAATGCAACTATGAAAAATATCTCACCTTCCGTTCTTCCAAAATTTCATGGACTGAAAAGTGAAGACCCAGAGACATTCTTATTTGAATTTGAATTTTTATGTAGAATCTATGATTATCTACAAGGTGCTCAAAGACTTAAATTGTTCCCTTAAACATTGAAAGGAGCAGAATTAAAATGGTTTATGAGTTTAATCACTAGGTCTATTAGGACATGGGATGATATGAGAAGAGCATTTCTAGAAAGATATTTGGATTACTATATACCATTCAACCATAAGGAAGAAGTGTTCAAGATCATGCAAAAAGAGGATGAAAATATAAAATATTTACTTGAGAGATTTAATTATAACATTAAAAGGGCAAAAATGCAAAATTTAGATCAAGACACCTTGAAATCTCTTTTGTTGAAAACAATTAGGTATGAATGGATAGATATCCTGAACATGATTGGGAAAGGAGATATATCTCAACTTTCATTACCTGATATAGCAGAATTATGTATTAACCTTTCAAGAGAAAAATCTAAAATTCTAAAAGGACCAAGAGACCCTGATCTTGCAAGGGCAAGCAAATCTACAATTGGAACAGTAAGTAGGGAAGAATTAGGGAATATCCTTGATGAATTCAAAACTAAAATTCTAGGCAGTCTTAGTGAGAAAATAGACACCCTTAAGTTACAAAAAAAGCAGAAAGCCGAAACTGATGCCTTAGCAATCTTTTGTCCCAAATGTAGGAAGAAGCATGCCTTAAGAGAGTGTCCTTTGGATGCAAAAGTAATAGAGACTTGTGTTATTTGTTCAGAAAAACATGAGACCAAGAATTTTCCCTCAATCCATGGCCTTAAAACTGTCTTTCAAGAAGAAACAACAACAAATTCCACAGAATCTCTTAATTTTGTCTCTAGAAGACCTTGGCAGGGACCTCAAACATAAGGGTTTAGTAATCAAATGTATAATCAACCCCCACCTAATTGGAACTCTTGGCAGCAAACTTGGCCCCAATTTCAAAATCAATCTCAACCTTGGGCTCAAGGAACACAATATCCTTATGGAAGGTTCTCCCAGTATTATCAATATCCACCATCTTATCCACCATATCCAAAATTTCCTCCTCAACAAAATCCTCAGCAGAATCCACAACATAAAAATCAAAATCAAAATCCACCACTTCCATTACCATTCCCTCAAAAAGAAAATCAGTTACCTGCCCAGCCAATACCAAACCCTAATAATAAAAACCCTAAGAATACATATATGATAGAAGGTCAACAATTTCCAACCTATTTGATTACTCCTTTAGACCTTAATGATGTTAAACTTAGGTCTGGAAGAATACTTGAAAGAAAGAAACCTTCTGTAGTTATACAAGAACAAAACAATTCTGAGGAAGATTCTCTACGGGTAAATAATTTTTTTGAAAAAAATACATCTCTTCAAGACCAAAACATTGAAAAAAAAAAACAAAAAGAACCAATAATTTCAACTCCTATGTTAGAACAGCCATATACATCTACTACTACAACTCCTTTTCCTGAAAGATTAAAAATTGATAGAGGTGTAGAGAAAAAAATTATGATGCCTAACTATGATTTCCTAGATGAGTTAAGAAATTTTTTTATTAATATTCCATTATTACAGGCCATCAAGGAAATCCCAATTTTAGCAAAGACAATAAAAGAGTTGAGTATGAAAAAAACAGGAAGAAAAATAAAAGAGATAAAGAAAATACAACTGGTAGGAAAAATAACAGATATAATGATGGGAAAGATTTCCATTCCAAAATATCTAGATCCTGGAAATCTAGTTGTTAAGATACATATCAATGGAATTGAAATTCCAAACACACTTATTGATCTAGGAGCAGAAATCAATATCATGAGTAGGCAAATCATGGAAAAACTAAAACTTCCTAAACTTCTTTTTACACCCACACTACTACAATTAGCAGATAGATCTGTAATCAAACCAGATGGGGTATTAGAATACATTCCAGTGTCCTTATATTCTTTGGAGAATCCTATGGATTTCATGATCCTAACTCCTAAAAACGATCTAGGAGGACATCCTATTATATTAGGAAAACCTTGGTTAGCTACAGCTGATGCTTTCATTAGCTGTAGATCTAGTGATATGTACATCTCTGATAGTATTTCAATCAAGAAATTCACCTTGTATCCTCCAGCAAGAACAATCACAGAATTACATGATACTCAATGGATTGATATACAACCTCTCTTCACTATTTCAGAAATTAGTGAAGATAGTCAGATTCTGAATGCCTTAGAAAATCATGAATCTTCTTCATAATAAAAACATGAAAAACTCCAAGAAGAATCCAAGATTAAGTTTTTTTCATCAGGACAAATGTCTCTCTACTCCATGGAAGAATTTGGTAGCTCTACAATTGAGATATTTCCAGGAAAAGCCTTAAACATAAACAAAAACCTAGAAAAATTTCAACAAGAAAAGCAAGTCAAAATATTACAAAGACATTCTTTTGCATATGCATGGGAGTGCACTAATATGAAAGGGATCAAACCTAAGAATTGCACTCATCATATCTATATAGAGGAAAATTGTAAACCAATCAGACAGCCTCAGAGAAGGATGAAACCAAACCTTAGGGAGATTGTTAAAGAAGAGTTGCAGAAATTGTTAAATGTCAAATTTATTCATCCCATTTCAGATAGTCAGTGGGTTTCTCCTTTGGTGATTTTACCCAAGAAAAATGGTAAATGGAGGGTGTGCATTGACTACTGAGAATTAAATAAAGCTACTCTTAAAGATCATTTTCCTTTACCCTTCATAGATCAGGTGTTAGATACATTAGCAGGCAAAAAGTACTTTTCATTTTTGGATGGTTTCAGTGGTTACAATAAAATTCAAGTTTCACTTGAGGATCAAGATAAAACCACATTTACATGTCCTTGGGGTACCTATGCCTACCGATTATTTCCTTTTGGATTGTGCAATGCACCTGCAACATTCCAAAGGGAAGTATTGGGAACCTTTTCAGATCTAATACATGACTGTGTAGAAGTATACATGGATGACTTCACAGTCTATGGAAACAAATTTGAAGAAGCCTTAGAAAACTTGGAAAATTTTCTAAAAATATGTAAAGAAGCAAAACTTTCATTAAGTCATGAAATTTTTTTCATGATGTTTACTGAAGGGATTGTCTTAGGACATCATATTTCAAGAGATGGGATTAGAGTTGATGAGTCAAAAGTTGAATTCATCTCTAGATTATTAGTTCCAAGTTGTCAGAAATATGTTAGGAGTTTTCTAAGATTTACAGGATATTACAAAAGATTTATAGAAAACTTCACCAAGATAGCATCTCCACTTTTCAAACTACTCACCAAGGACTGTGAATTCAATTCGAATCCTGACTGCCAGTTAGCATTCGAAACCCTGAAAACAAAAATCTCTGAAGCACCTATTTTAAGGGGACCTAACTAGAAATTAACTTTTCACATCTCGACAGATGCCTCAGATACAACTTTGTGAGCTATACTGGGACAAAAAGACCTCATTCCTTATGCCATCTACTATACAAGTAAAAATTTGACTCCTTTAGAGTTGAATTATACTGTAACTGAAAAAGAGTTCTTAGCTGTTTTTCATGCCATAAATAAATTCAGACACTATATAACAGGTTATGAGACCTTTTTTCACACAGATCACTCTGCAATTAGGTATTTAATGAATAAATCAATTACTAATGGCAGTGTCACAAGATGGTTATTTATTTTACAAGAATTTAACATCACCATTCTAGATAGGCATGGAAAACAAAATACAGTGGCTGATTTCCTATCTAGACTCCAAAAAATTAAAGACAATACTCCAGTTGAAGATAAATTCCTTGATGAATATCTATTCGCAATTACTACTCAAACTCCCTGGTTTATTGATATTGCCAATTATCTAGTTTCAAGAAAATTTCCTTCAATTATGAATGCAAAAGACAAAAGAAAAATCATTTCTGACAGTGCAAAATATTCATGGATTGCTAATGAGTTATACAAAATAGGTGCAGACTTTATTATCAGAAGATGTGTTCGAGAAGATGGGATGCTTGAGATTCTCAAGGCATGTCATGATGAACCTTGTAGTGGACACTTTGCTGATTAGAGGACAGCTTATAAGATCCTTCACCTAGGATATTATTGGCCATCCCTCTTTAGAGATGCTAAAGAGTATGTCAAAAGGTGTGACAGTTGCCAAAGGGTAGGGAAACCTTCCCCTTCAGGTGAGATGCCATTGCAACCTTAGGTACATATTGAACCTTTTGAGAAATGGGCTTTGGATTTTGTAGGACCTATTAATCCTCCGTCAAAACAAAAGATATATATATTAGTTTGCACTAATTATGTTACCAAATGGGTAGAGGCCAAGCCATTACTTTCTGCTACTGAAGCATCTGTAGTTAGTTTTCTTTTTGAGGATATTTTTACTCATTTTGGTGTCCCAAGAGAAATTGTTACAAATCAAGGAGCTCAATTCACATAAAAAATGGTGGAGAAAATGGTAGATAAGTACAAAATTAGACACAGGAAATCCACTCCCTACCATCCACAAGAAAATGGCCAAGTAAAATCTACCAATAAGGTGATTGAAGGGATATTGGCAAAGACTGTTCATTTATATAGAAGAGATTGGGAAAAAAGGCTTCCTAAAACCTTATGGGCCTATAGAACTACATGGAGAAACACAACACCGCACACCCCTTATGAACTTGCTTATGAAAAACAAGTTCTGTTTCCCATAGAGTTTCAGTCTTTCAGATCCAAACTTTCAAAATGGTAGTCCAGTTAGGACTTGATTTGACAGAAGCAGAGACTGGAGAAGATTAATGAATTGGATGAGATTAGACAAGATGCAGTCCAGAGAACAAGCATAGTCCAACAACAAAGGACTAAATGGCATGACAAGTGTATCAAAGAAAAGAAATTTAAAGAAGGTGACTGGGCACTCTTGTTTGATTCAAAGTTCAAGGATTTTCAAGGTAAATTTCAAACTCATTGGCTTTGGCCATATGAAATTGTGAAGATATTTAAAAATAGAGCAATAAAAATCAGGACAATAGATGAAGGAAAGGTAGAATTTCTTGTAAATGGACACAGAATAAAATTGTATCATAAGCCACTTTCAAGAGAAGAATTTGTCAAGAAATTCCAAGATAACATTGATACGAAGTTAGTGAAGAAGAACTCTTCTTCTTCACTAACTTAGTTGTATTTTTCCTCGATAGCTTATAAAAAAGAAAAAAGTATAAATATGAAAATGAATCATTGATTGGCATTTTTATACAAAAAGTGTAGGGTGAAAATCAGAATTCTTCTGACACTTTATACTTTCAAATTGTTCTTGTTCTGAAAATAAATATCATAAAATCACAAATTGCAGATTAATTTTTTACTCCATACTTCATTTCATTCATATTTAATTCCAACTCATGTTTCACTACATTCATATTCCATCGTATTTCACACTCATAATCCATCTCATTCCATTCCATACTCATGATCCATTTCATTCCATATCCATATTTCATAATTTTTAACAGGTACATTCTGTAGCTGTTTGTTCTGTAGCCAATCCTGTTCTACAACCAATTTGACCCTACAAGCCTACTTCAATACACAAAGGATGATAGTTAAACGATATTATGGAGCTTAGAAGATCAACATTTTACAAAATGAAGGACAAATACAACAAGTAGCAAAATCAAAAGGGCTAAGGTAAACTGTGTGAAATTATTTTGATTGCAAAACATGAAAGATATAATATAGTTAGTGTTGGGAAAAATACTGAGAGGGGGGGGTGAATTAGTATTTAGGGAAAACTAAAACTTTTTACTTTTTCATGCTCTAAAACCCATACGCTACTTTCCTGAAGCCAACTAGCGTATACATGCGGATATCCTTCATAAAACTCGCGTATACACAGAGATCTAATTATGCCATTAGTTCTTCACTTATATCATTCCATCATTCATTCATTATATGTTCTATAAACAGTAAACATGTGCAGTAAGAACAGAATAAACCATCACACAAAGCATCACACATGAACACTAGGATTTTTAGGTGGAAACCCAAGTTGGGAGAAAACCACCGCTGCAGTTGCTCGGCCTTCAATATTTTATTATAGAGAAAACATCTTACAACATATGTACTGGCGCAGACTTGACCAGCACGCAGGCACCCACCTGCGCTCGTTTACCAGCCTCTCCTGGAAGGGAGCTACGACCCCCTGACTCGTTTACCCGCCTCTCCTGGAAGGGAGCTACGACCCCCTGATCTCGTTTACCAGCCTCACCTGGAAGGGAGCTACAACCCCCTGACTGAAGGCTACAACCCTCAGCACCTCTATGGACCACGTTTCATCAATTTTCACACTGGATCCAAAGATTCTTTTAGGACACAACTTGCAGGCCACGTTTCATCATATTTTCAGACTGGACCCACTCCATACTTTTAAGCACAGTAAAACATGAAACTGATACATATAACTCACTGACAGATATCAGTAAACTAGCAGAACAGATCAGACATTTCTTACCGCAGACTTCAGCAAACCCTAGTTTGCATACGCGCTTTCCTTTCACTGATGTCGCGTATATACGCGCTTCCCTTCACATAAACCAGCGTATACTTCTGTACATATTATAGAGCTCATTTCATTACGCATACGCGCTTTCTCTTCATCAAAGCCGCGTATATACGTGCTTCCTCTGCGGCGAACTAGCGTATAGATCTTCAACCATTATAGAGTAGCATACTTCTTCAAATCAGATATTCAGTTCAGATTTACCCTTTTACTTCAGACAGATGTTCGCCTCATCTCAGATCTAAGCCTTCCATAAACAGATCTAGCAGATACAAATACATTCCAGATCTAGATTCCCTTCTTCATCATTTCTTTATTGGGGCATTATAGATTCAGATCTATCATCAAACCTTTACCCTTTCCATACATATATACTTAACAGAGAAGTATTCATTCAAGCTCAGACATCTTGCTCCCACACTCATGATTTGCACAATGAATTTCTTTTCCTTATATAGGTTTACCCTTTTTCAATACCATGAGCCAAAACCATATTACTTCCGATGGTATTCCTAGACGGGGTCATTTAGACGAATCATTACCCAATACAATGGGTCAATACCATGGTGGTTACCCCTGTTTTTGCACTTTATGAGCGCTTTTTCCCATACGCGACTTGGCACGTTGTTTCCCGCGTGCATACGCGACTTCTCCTAGACAGATCCGCGTATACCTTGAGACATACTCTTTTCACCATAGATTTAGCACATGCTGAATTCCTTTCTTCATTACCTTCTGTACTCACTGCAGATACATCATATTTAGTTCATCAAGACGTATTCTATCAATCACAACTTCATCAAGTAATTTTCCATCATCTTCATCAAGTGGGGTGCCTTTCAAGAACAATACTCAGCATCATATTGCTAACAAACATCATTTTATATCAGATTTACATCATCTACCAAGTCCAACACGTCAAGAATAACTTCATAAGGTAGATTTCCATCAAGGACAATACATGTCAACAGTCGCATGTCTTCATCTTCATTCAGTGGGTTGCCATCAAGGACAACACTTTGCATCATATTGCCAACAATCTTCCCCTTTGGACTTGATGGAAACCACGATGGTGTTTGGTTACCACAACAGATAGGTACATTAAGAATACAATGACACCATGTCACTCTCTCCATTTTTGACACCATTCAAACACCATGTCACTCTCCCCCTTTGACATCAAGGGAAAAGGGCAGACCAAAACCAACATACTCTCCCCCTTTTCTCCTCATGTGGAAGAAGCGTTCTGCAGATCTGATATATACTGAAGTGACCAAGCTCCCCCTGAGTTCATGCTAAATCTTCAAACATATTTTCCAATGAAGTACATGACTTTATGAATTTCCTATCACCAATGACTCATACTTACATCAAAGATCCATCCAAGTGGATTTACGTATGAGACTCAACTACCCAACCAAGTGGGTTTACAAATTTGACTCAGCTACCCAATCAAGTGGGTTTACAATATTTGACTCAGCTACCCAACCAAGTGGGTTTACAAATTTGACAAGTCCTTACATGACTGAAAATTACAATGTTACATCATGGATCTCTACAAGACCTTTTCATCAAACTACAAATATAAATTTAAGACCAACACCATAAAGTTCTCAAGAAAGAGAACATATTTCAGAGCCATCATAATGCCAACAATGCATTATACTCAGCAAGACTAATTCTCCCCCTGAATCTGTGCATCCAAGCCTCCTTTCCATATGACTAAGGCTCCCCCTTAGTTAGTGCATCCTGAACACTTTCACCAACAAATCATCAAGGCATCTTTATCAAAACATTAGAAATAGAATTATGAGAACTGGAACACCACCAAAGATATCAAACAGTATCAGAGATACCAAACAATACTGCAGCTGTGCTGAAGAGAGCTGACTCCAAACAGAAAAATGTCAGCAATCACACATACGCAGTTTTCTGTGCATGAACTCGCGTATATACGCGACTGTGTTTCATGAAATCCGCGTATCCAATGCCATCTTCTATATTTTAACTAGATCTGATCCTCTTGTGATAAAAAGACAGTGTTCAGCTTCTTTTTGGGATATTTGAATGCTTCCCTGGACTTCAGATAGGTAGAACAGTGTAGTTGTGTCTTCAAGCGTCATCCAACGGTTGTAGCATAAGCACATTAGTAATCAAGCCTTCAGATTCTTTGCAGCATCAATACAATCTTTCCAAGAGAGATTATCATACCAGAACAACATCTTCAAATATGTGTCAAGCAATCATCCATGTGGTCCAATATCATCAAGATCTTCAAGATTTAACATGAAGTAACATATGAAGGTAAAAGATCTCCACCATAATAACAAACTCTGCATGATCTATTCTTATTTCTGAATCAAACGACATCCAACTCATCCATGTGTGAGCATAAAATATACTTATCAACAACCAGGGCTCAAAATCTCATCATAATAAACCATGTACCAATTCATCATTATTTGAGCATAAAAACCAAAGAATAAGCAGTCATATTGCCAACAATGCAATCATTAGTATTCAACCTGCTGCTCTTCCTGAACCAGTGCTCCTTCTTAACTTGTGCAACCTGAATACGTTCATCAGCAAGTCCTCAGCAACAATATCTACATGAACTGCCCTTATCTCCGAATTATAAGACTTTCATCTCAACAATGAATACTCTTCATCAAAAGGCAAACAGGACTCATCCATAATCTTCAAAATAAGACATCAAGTATTATATCATCATTATTTAGAACTGAGAAACTAAGTTGATGCAGATTCAATAATACAGTTATTAACAATCAGACTGATGCTCCCCCTGAACCTCTGGTCCAGATCTTCAGCTATCATAAAAATTATCTTATCATCAAAGCATACGCAACTGTGTCTGCTGAAAATCGCGTGTATACGCGACTTTTGTTCATATAACCCGCGTATGGAAAGTGAAGCATAGAAATTTTCACATTCCTTCATCTCCCCCTAAAATTTTACTTCCTGTACCTATCTTCTTCATATCAGATGCTCTGTCAGAAATACATACAACCAGAAGAATCAAATCAACCATGAGAGTCATCATACATTGCTCCCCCTGTGACGATACATTACTAAATCTCATAATGTATCCCACATCATTTCTGCAGTCAATAAGAAAGTAAGCTTCAGAAGCGGATGACTGCAGTAGGGTCAGAATTCCCTACGTTTCTGATCGGTCCTCCATATTTTTCCAGATTTGTTTTATCTTTCTATTTGTGTGCTGGAAGTTATCCAATTTCTCATATCTGTTCAACCTGCATTCCTTTTCTACATGTCCATACTTGTTACAAGAATAACATCCCATATGTCCAGAAAAACAAGCATAAGAATCATAATGAGTATTTCTAATCTTCCTCCTTTTACAATCAGCTGCTTTATGTCCATACTTGTTACATGAAAAACAATATTCCTTGAAGCTACTAGAGTACCTTTCTGAGTAGAATCTATTTGTTTGTGGCTGAATTGTTCTGCTTCTGCAATTTGCTGCAACATGCCCATAATTATGACATTTAAAACATTCAACATTATTGACTGATTTCCTTTGAGATTTCATCATTGTTGGTTGACCTTTTGTCTCTTTCAACACTTCAGGTTTTGCATTGACATTCTCTGAATTTTTAGCACTTTCTTGTGAGCTAGATTCTCCTTTAACAATTTCATGGAAACCAAGACCAAGTTTGATAGCAGGAGACCTTTGATTACTCAGAATATTGTCCAAAATATTAGTACTATCTTGAAATCTCAAAAGTTTAACCTTTTCTTCTAATTTACCTTTGAGAATGTTTACCTCAACCTCCAAGGCTTGACATTGCTTTGTCATGCTTTCTTCTTTTCTTCTTCCATATTCAACTTGATCCTTCAGATTTAGAATCTCTTCTTTCAACCAATTTTCGTTTCCTTCACATGTTTGTTGCAGCTCTTCATTCTTCTTATTTGATTTTTCCAGATCTTCTTTGAGAGAGATGATTTCTGCTTCAAGGCCTTCCTTTTCAAATGGTTGTAGAGGTTTCTCATTCTTCTTACTTGATGCTTCAAGATCTGCTTGCAGAGAGATGATTGCAACTTCAAGTCCTTCATTCTTCTTGCTTGATTTTTCAAGATCTGTATTTAGATCGTTGATTTCTGCTTCTAGTTCTTTAATTCGATTGGATGCATAAGTATGAAACCTTTGATACTTGTCCACCTGTCCATTCAACATTTCTATTTGTTCTTTCATTTGAGAGATCATCTCTTTGTAGATAGAATCTTTCTTATCAATTTCCTTTTTTTGTTCTTCAACTTTGATCTTGATGGCTTCTTCTAGATCCACAACTTTACTTTCACTTTCTTCACTATTGTTTGCACAAAGAAGAGTATTACTATCAGATTCATCTTCTTCAATCTTTGCTATACAGGTTTTCTGAGACATCTCCTTGCTTTGAGTAGCCTTCTTCTTTTTCCTCTTTGCCATGAGCACTTGTAGCGCTTGGTCAGAATTTTCTAGATCCATACTGTCACTTTCACTATCATAACCTTTGCATATACAGTTAAGTAAAATACAAGAACAATGATTAATACCTGTTTTATCTCCTTCAATTTTTGCTATACATGATTTCTGAGAGATCTCCTTTCTTTGAGTAGCCTTCTTCTTTTGCTTCTTAGCCATGAGCACTTTCAGATCTTGGTCAGAATCTTCTTCATCTTTACTGGACACTTCAAGAAATTCATTTTCCTCTAGAGCATCCACAAACGTATCATTTTCTTCTCTTTGTTCAAATGCCATGAGAAGTCTAAGATCTTCTTCACGTTCTTCCTCACTATCAGATGACCCATCACGGTCTTCATTTGCATAATAACTCTTCCTCTTTTCAACTTGTTTCCCTTTACCATGTTTTTCTCTATAAGGACATTTAGCAGCATAGTGACCAACTTTTCCACACTCAAAACATTTGAAGGGAAGCTTACCTTTGAATCTTCCAGTTCCTAGTTGGAGTTTTCTCACGAAATTCGCTTCTTCTTCATCGGATATATAGCTGGATTCTTTGACAACTTCCTTTTATTTTCCTCTTGCAGATACCTTAAAAGCAGTTTCTCTGATTTGAGAAGGACCTCCTTGTCTCATTTCAAAGGCAGTCAGAATACCATGTAATTGAACAATAGTAAGAGTTTGCAGATCTTGCCTTTCTTCAATAGCTGAAACTTTAGAGTCAAATTTTGAAGTCAAGGATCTTAAGACTTTTTCCACCAGAGTAGTATCTGTTATGGTTTCACCCAAATTTCTTATCCGATTTACAATATCATCTAGATGGAGAAAGAAACTGGCAACACTTTCATCATTGTGCATCTTCAAATTTTCATATTCAATTCTAAGAGTTTGGAGTTTTGCACTTTTTACCTTTGTATCTCCTTCATAGCTCAGAATGATTTTGTCGCATATTTCTTTTGCTGAATGTAGCTGCATCAATTTAGCAAATTCTGATTCAGACATGCTTCCTAATAAGACATTCACTGCTTTGGCATTGATTTCATACTTCTTCCTTTCTGCTGCATCAGTAGGAATACTTGCCGGATATTGATAACCTTCTTCCACGATTGCCCATACATCTGCACCAAGAATTTGCAGATATGCTTTTGTTCGTACCTTCCAGAATATTAGATTGCTTCCATTGAATAGAGGTGGCTTTATAGACATTACTCCTTCATGACTTCCCATTGCGACGGATCTCCTTCAAGCGATCAAGCTTCTGCAGAAGGACCTGCTCTGATACCAATTGTTGGGAAAAATACTGAGAGGGGGGGGTGAATCAGTATTTAGGGCAAACTAAAACTTTTTACTTTTTCATGCTCTAAAACCCATATGCTACTTTGCTGAAGCCAACTAGCGTATACACGCGGATATCCTTCATAAAACTCGCGTATACATAGAGATCTAATTATGCCATTAGTTATTCACTTATATCATTCCATCATTCATTCATTAGATGTTCTATAAACAGTAAACATGTGCAGTAAGAACAGAATAAACCATCACACAAAGCATCACACATGAACACCAGGATTTTTAGGTGGAAACCCAAGTCGGGAGAAAACCACCGCCGCAGTTGCTCAGCCTTCAATATTTTATTATAGAGAAAACATCTTACAACATATGTGCTGGCGCAGACTTGACCAGCACGCAGGCACCCACCTGCGCTCGTTTACCAGCCTCTCCTGGAAGGGAGCTACGACCCCCTGACTCGTTTACCAGCCTCTCCTGGAAGGGAGCTACGACCCCTTGATCTCATTTACCAGCCTCACCTGGAAGGGAGCTACAACCCCCTGACTGAAGGCTACAACCCTCAGCACCTCTATGGACCACGTTTCATCAATTTTCACACTGGATCCAAAGCTTCCTTTAGGACACAACTTGCAGGCCACGTTTCATCATATTTTCAGACTAGACCCACTCCATACTTTTAAGCACAGTCAAACATGAAACTGATACATATAACTCACTGACAGATATCAGTAAACCAGCAGAACAGATCAGACATTTCTTACCACAGACTTCAGCAAGCCCTAGTTTGCATACGCACTTTCCTTTCACTGATGTCGCATATATACGCGCTTCCGTTCACATAAACCAGCGTATACTTCTGTACATATTATAGAGCTCATTTCATTGCGCATACGCGCTTTCTCTTCATCGAAGCTGCGTATATACACGCTTCCTCTACGACGAACTAGCGTATAGATCTTCAACCATTATAGAGCAGCATACTTCTTCAGATCATATATTCAGTTCAGATTTACCCTTTTACTTCAGACAGATGTTCGCCTCATCTCAGATCTAAGCCTTCCATAAACAGATCTAGCAGATACAAATACATTCCAGATCTAGATTCCCTTCTTCATCATTTCTTTATTGGGGCATTATAGATTCAGATCTATCATCAAACCTTTACCCTTTCCATACAGATATACTTAACAGAGAAGTATTCATTCAAGCTCAGAAATCTTGCTCCCACACTCATGATTTGCACAATGAATTTCTTTTCCTTATATAGGTTTACCCTTTTTCAATACCATGAGCCAAAACCACATTACTTCCGATGGTATTCCTGGACGGGGTCATTTAGACGAATCATTACCCAATACAATGGGTCAATACCATGGTGGTTACCCCTGGTTTTGCACTTTATGAGCTCTTTTGCCCATACGCGACTTGGCACGTTGTTTCCCGCGTGCATACGCGACTTCTCCTAGACAGATCCGCGTATACCTTGAGACATACTCTTTTCACCATAGATTTAGCACATGCTGAATTCCTTTCTTCATTGCCTTCTGTACTCACTGTAGATACATCAGATTTAGTTCATCAAGACATATTCTATCAATCACAACTTCATCAAGTAATTTTCCATCATCTTCATCAAGTGGGGTGCCTTTCAAGAACAATACTCAGCATCATATTGCTAACAAACATCATTTTATATCAGATTTACATCATCTACCAAGTCCAACATGTCAAGAATAACTTCATAAGGTGGATTTCCATCAAGGACAATACATGTCAACAGTCGCATGTCTTCATCTTCATTCAGTGGGTTGCCATCAAGGACAACACTCTGCATCATATTGCCAACAGTTAGACCATATTTTTCCTAAAGTTAATCTATCATTCAAATTGATCCTTTCCTATCATAAAAACTCCTTGACCAAATCCCTTACCTTCCGCTCCATAACGTTTTATCATTAATTGAATTATTAAACAGTCAAAAACTTAGATGTGGCCTATTAGGTCATGTCCTTAGATCGTATTATTTATTTATGATTTTGAAAATCATCCTAAAATCCCTTCACGGTATTTCATTCCATATCAAACTCTTAGCCCAATAATTTTCATCATTTACCATTACCTTCATCCATATCCACTCACTTTCATTACATTTTGTAGCCAGTTTCATCTGCAGAGAAGTCATTTTAAGGGAAAAAAAACCTTCCACAGCTACTCTTTCTTTAGGCACAGGATCAGAGACAGAGTAGTAGACCTAAGCCAAGGTAACGAAGAGAAATGGGGCTAATTGTGAGAACAGAGCCAATTGGGAGAAAATATTTATAAGGATACCCTTAGGTTAAGGGGCTATTACAGAAGGTTGGGTGGCTAAACTTTGTAGAGAAGTTCAATGGATTCCACAAAGAAATCACGAAATCATTTGCTAGGTCATTCAATGGATCAGAGGTAGAAATTGGGGATATTAAGTTCACCATCACAGAGTCATTCATAGCCGAAGCCAAAGAATTACCAAGATAGGGAGAATGCTGGCTTAAAAACAAGGAGTACCATAATGAAACTTCGAAACAAATGCTAAAGAACCTAGGTATGGACATTTCAGTGTTTAGAAAGGGTATTCCTAGTACAACTCTGAAAAAATAAATGGAGGAATATGTTGTTAATTTTACAAAAAATCATAACATGTGAGGGTAGATTCGACACCTTGTATGTCTATCATATCAGACTGATGATGAATTTCCTAGATGATGAAATAAATCTACCTTTATTCTTGCTTAATAGTTTCAAAATGATGGCCTTTAATGTTCAGAAAATACTCCAATTCCTAGAAACTACTTTGCACCATCATGGCCTAATTAAAATACTGATTGAGTTCCAATTTGAAGAAAGTAGGAGATAGCTGGGAAGAATTTCTTCAAAGACACCATTTTGAAGAACTAGAGGAAACACTATCTAGAAAAGAAACTACAAGAGGAATTAGGATGGGAAAATTTGATAAATCTGTTGAAATCAAACCTGATACATCAACACACGAAGATAGTGAAGAAGTAATCTCTGAAAATTTTACAAAGATCAAGAGACAAATCTTTAGAAATTAACACTTGTTAATCTTTAGAGACAAAAAGATTCTATTTTCTTTGGCAAAATATGGTAGGCCAAAAGTAACCAGCGTAGAGCATCTTCTGCATGGTAGTTTATCCATAGAAGTGCCCACCACAAGCCACAACATGAAAATCATTTAAAACCTTTTCGACCTCCTCATGAGCGATGCACCTCCTTAAAATCGTATCGACACCATGACGATAAAGAGTATTTCCGATGATTAGATAACCTTTGTCTTGGTATCGAATACGTCATTGTTCAAAGCGAGAGGTATCAGACCAAAAAGTCTGGGTCTGGAGATAAATGGTAAAATCCCCACACCAAGGATCAGATCATCTGATCAGAAATAGAGACTCATCAGGAATTGATGGTATTGATGTAGTACCAATACTATCAGATGGAAGGTTGCAGAGAAACTTAGCCCAAACTAAAGACTTCTTTCACTTGGATTTGATGAATTCCAAATCAAACTCTTACAAAATTAAAATCCATTTTTAATAATTTATGTTTAGTCAATTTAGTGTCCTAAATTGATAGCATAAATTATCGACCAGGGCTCGTAAACTGATGAAGTATAATGCACTATATGTGCCTAAGTATCCCTTTTTCTTACTTCATTTATTTTAGTGTTTTATTGATGTTTTGGGGTTTTTATGTTTTATTCTTAGTATGCTACTCTATGCTAAAAAGATGAATTTAAATCTATGTCAAGAGGGAGAAAAGGAAATGTTAAGAAATGATTTAAAACAGAGTTTATTTGCAAGTTCTGTTCCTAACTAGAAAATGATGAAAACGGAGAGTCCTAATCCATGGATATTACAGCTTCTAAATGAAAATTCATGAAATGAAAAGTAACTAAAACACTACAACTTAATCTGATTCATTTAGTTATAGATTTGTTGGAAGAGCTTGTGAAAAAGATTAATTCTAATGCAATGAGGATCTCCTAAAACATAAAAGGAAAAACTAAAACAAATAGTAACTTAGAACATTACAATGAAATCTCATTCATTTGATAGAGGTTTATTGGAAGAGCTTGAGAAAAAATATTGCTATAATATAGTAAGGATCTCCTATGAAGTGCCAAAACAGCTTATAACATTACAACTAAATCTCATTCATGAGTTAGAAGTGTATTGGAAGAGATTTTTGAAAGAGATTAATCATAATGTGATAAGGATTTTCTATGAAACAAAACAATCAATAACTCAAAATATTACAATTGAATCCCATTCATTTAATAGAGATGTATTGGAAGAGCTTGAGAAAGAGACTAACTACAATATCATGAGGATCCTTTATCTAAGAAAATGACATGCAACATAATGCTAAAAACTATGATTTCAGAAAGCAGTCTAAGTATAGAAATATGACAAAACATAATTGAAAATGACTTATCTAGAAAACATGTAAAACCTCCTCAAATAGCAGGGGCCCTTTTCTATCAATTCAACATTAATCCTTTAACTCCTCAAGATTGTATTCAGAACAACATCAAGGCTAAAACTCCTTTTTATTAACACAAGACTTGAACACAAAGTATCACCGTAATGATAAAATATGTATCAACTATCCTTTTCGGTATTATAGAGCTTAATTTATATGAAAATTAATAACTAAAATTGAACAAAAATAGGTACATGTGTAGATTTGAAGTTAAAATCAAATTAAAACTCTTTTGGGACTCGTGATTTGCTGTAAAGCAAATCATGAGTCCTAATTCTTGTAGAAAACAACTTCTTTAACCTTTTCTTTGACCACGTGCTTAGACACCTCCAGCCATTGATTCAGTCCTTATGGATGGGAATGAATGATGTAGGGAAGATTTGGAATCCACCCATGTGTGCCTTTTCTCCAGATGATACCTATAACATAATTAAACACCAAAACAACTACAGAACGCTTGACTGGCTACAGAATGACTATATTTTGTAGTTAAACTGTTCAAAAATCCTTAAGACAATAAAATTCACAAAAATACAATAAGTTAGTCATTTTATGCAACCTTTAAGAAATCTTAATCATTTTCATTGATTTTTAGGTTTATGAAATGATAAAGAAATGATGAAATGAAGTGAAGTTTGGCAAAAGAGAAGAAAATTTCAAGGCTCAACATACCCCCACTACAAAACTCTTGCATGTCCTCATGCAATTTCATCAAAACTTTATTCCATGTGCACTGAAACTTCTGCAAGAACATCCAACCTCCTTTTTCTGCTTCTTTTGGTAGT
Source organism: Pinus albicaulis (assembly GCA_034641835.2). Classification (NCBI taxonomy): domain Eukaryota; kingdom Viridiplantae; phylum Streptophyta; class Pinopsida; order Pinales; family Pinaceae; genus Pinus; species Pinus albicaulis. Next base: position 349,897,302 of record CM076584.1, read on the forward strand.
CAATACCATTTTGGGTTTCCTCATGAATAATTTAAACCTAAGATCAATGAGTGCCTTGTTCAGTTTCTTATTTCTCTTCTTTAGCTTCTTGTTTGCTTTATGCAGTGTTTTCATTTGCTCAGATTTGTCTCTAAAGTGAATTTCTAAAGATTAACAAGTGAATCTTTAGAGACAAAAGAAAATAGAAATTAACAAGTGAATGTGCTAAGGAGAAACATGAAAATCTGACTAAGTTAAGGAGAAGCTCTAGGCTTAAAGGCATGGTGAAAAAGACATGTATCAAGGAAACATGAGTAATAAACATTGAAGAGGAATAAACTCCAATCCAAACACCAGCTGATAGATCTCCTTTACACCAGTATTAAGAAGACCCTAATAGAGGAACCCCGGATATAGATCCAGCCCAACAACAGATTTATGACTATGTGGAATCAATAGAAAAGAGGGCCTCAGAAAATCAAGAAAGATCTCTCAGTCCACAAGAACCTCCAATAGAAATTTTGAAAAGAGACAATTATGAATTGGAGATACTAAATAAACATATCAAGGATGAAAATGAAATCTTAAGAGAGCAGGTCAAATTGAAGAATGGCATGAACAACACTCTCTCTCAGCAAATGAAAACACTGCATAAAGCAAACAAGAAGCTAAAGAAGAGAAATAAGAAACTGAACAGGGCACTCATTGATCTTAGGTTTAAATTATTCATGAGGAAACCCAAAATGGTATTGACTACCAAAAGAAGTAGAAAAAGGAGGTTGGATGTTCTTGCAGAAGTTTCAATGCACTTGGAGTAAAGTTTTGATGAAATTGCATGAGGACATGCAAGAGTTTTGTAGTGGGGGTATGTTGAGCCCTGAAATTTTCTTCTCTTTTGCCAAACTTCACTTCATTTCATCATTTATTTATCATTTCATAAACCTAAAAATCAATGAAAATGATTAATATTTCTTAAAGGTTGCATACAATGACTAAATTATTGTATTTTTGTGAATTTTGTTGTCTTAATGATTTTTGAATAGTTTAACTACAAAATACAGTCATTCTTTAGCCAGTCAAGTGTTCTGTAGTTGTTTTGGTGTTTAAGTATGTTACAAGTGTCATCTGGAGAAAAGGCACACATGGGTGGATTCCAACTCTTCCCTACATCATTCATTCCCATCCATAAGGACTGAATCAATGGATGGAGGTGTCTAAGCACGTGGTCAAAGAAAAGGTTAAAGAAGTTGTTTTCTACAAGAATTAGGACTCTTGATTTGCTTTACAGCAAATCATGAGTCCCAAAAGAGTTTTAATTTGATTTTAACTTCAAATCTACGTATGTACCTATTTTTGTTCAATGTTAGTTATTAATTTTCATATAAATTAAGCTCTATAATACCGAAAAGGACAGTTAATACATATTTTATCATTACGGTGATACTCTGTGTTCAAGTCTTGTGTTAATAAAAAGGAGTTTTAGCCTTGATGCTGTTCTAAATACAAAGGATTAATGTCGAATTGATAGCAGAGGGCCCCTGCTATTCGAGGAGGTTTTACATGTTTTCTAGATAAGTCATTTTCAATTCTGTTTTTCATATTTCTTTACTTAGACTACTTTCTGAAATCATAGTTTTTAGCATTATGTTGCATGTCATTTTCTTAGATAAAGGATCCTCATGATATTGCAGTTAGTCTCTTTCTCAAGCTCTTCCAATACATCTCTATTAAATGAATTGGATTCAATTGTAATATTATGAGTCATTAGCATTTCATTTTCTGTCATTTAGTTAAAAATAAGATCCAAATATTACTACAGTTAGTCTCTTTCAAAATCTTTTCCAATAAATCTCTAATTCATGAATGATACTTAGTTGTAATATTTTGAGTTATTGATTGTTTTGTTTCATAGAAGATCCTTATCACATTATGATTAATCTCTTTCAAAAATATCTTCTAATAAACTTCTAACTCATGAATGAGATTTAGTTGTAGTGTTATAAGTTGTTTCGGCACTTCATAGGAGATCCTTACTATATTATAGTAATATTTTTTCTCAAGCTCTTCCAATAAACCTCTATCAAATGAATGAGATTTCACTGTAATGTTCTAAGTTACTCTTTGTTTTAGTATTTCCTTTTATGTTTTATGAGATCCTCATTGGATTAGAATTAATAATTTTCACAACCTCTTCCAACAAATCTCTAACTAAATGAATCAGATTAAGTTGTAGTGTTTTAGTTACTTTTCATTTCATGAATTTTCATTTAGAAGCTATAATATCCATGGATTAGGACTCTCTGTTTTCATCATTTTCTTGTTAGGAACAGAACTTGCAAATAAACTCTGTTTTAAATCATTTCTTAACATTTCCTTTTCTCCCTCTTGACATAGATTTAAATTCATCATTTTAGCATAGAGTAGCATACTAAGAATCAAACATAAAAGCCCCAAAACATCAATAAAACACTAAAAGAAACGAAGTAAGAAAAAGGGATACTTAGGCACATATATTGCATTATACTTCATCAGTTTACGAGCCCTGGTTGATAATTTATGCTATCAATTTAGGACACTAAATTGACTAAACATAAACTATTAAAAATGGGTTTTAATTTTGCAAGAGTTTGATTTGGAATTCATCAAATCCAAGTGAAAGAAGTCTTTAGTTTTGGCTAAGCTTCTCTGCAACCTTCCAATTGATAGTATTGGTACTACATCAATACCATCAATTCCTTATGAGTCTCTGTTTCTGATCAGATCATCTGATCCTTGGTGTGGGGATTTTACCATTTATCTCTAGACCCAGACTTTTTGTTCTGATACCTCTCGCTTTGAACAATGACGTATTCGATACCAAGCCAAAGGTTATCTGATCATCGGCAATACTCTTTATCGTCATGGTGTCGATATTATTTTAAGGAGGTGCATCACTCATGAGGAGGTCGAAAAGGTTTTAAATGATTGTCATGTTGGGGCTTGTGGTGGACACTTCTATGGATAAACTACCGCGCAGAAGATGCTATGCGCCGGTTAATTTTGGCCTACCATCTCTAGTATGCGATAAAATTATGTCCCATCTCCTCTATCCTCCTCAAAAACTCTTGCACATACTTTAGGATAAGTTCCCCAAACTCCTTCCCTTCATCTTTCTCCTCTACCATTGGTTCCTCCTCTTTTGCGTCCACTACCAGAATGTGGTCACCCTCTCCAAAAGTGGCCTCAAGCCTCCTCTCTTGGTCCTTATACGTCCTTCCCTGGTAAGTGAAGTATGGTTTTCCTGCTGGTGTCATAGAAAATATGCTCCATAGGCTTAGCCAAGTCTATGAGTTCTGATACAACTGTAATATTCCAAGTAGAAATAAACAACACTATAAGGCAACATAAACATGAAACTACAAAAAAGATAGAGACATCACATACATAATGAAAAACATGGAGAATGCCGAGATAAATAAGTACAAAGGTAATCAAAATGATGGCACCTTGGCCTGCACAAGGCAAGCTAGAAATACTCTCAGAAATACTCTCGGAATGGTTACTCTATCAGTGACTGCGTTGTCTCCAAACAACTGTTGCTACTGCTGTCAGAATGCTACTGCTACTGGAATAGGATGATTCTTTGGGGTTTTTCCCATGGTCAGAAAAATATGGGACTCTAGAAATGAGCTCTCCAACTAATACCTATAAAAGCCCAAAATTATTTTAGGAATGGGTGACCCTGGAAAATCACCTCCCTTGAGGAATAACGCTATCCCAGTGGAATACGCTAGCCTTGAATGTGTCTCTAAAAATAGTGGCCTCCTCCTCTACCAAAATGAAGGAATAGCTAAGGGTTGATCCATTTTCACTATCTTGGGATGAATCCCCTGATATATCTCCACTCCTGGCACTACCTCCTCCAAGAACTGCATGGTATCTCCTCAAGAATGCACTATCCGAGCAAGTGCGTAATCCCTGATGAAGATGTTATAGCTCCCACCTGAAAATCAATGGATAGAACTCCTCACATGAGTAGGTGCTCAAAATAACATAGGGCTAAAGTTGAAATCTCTGCTCAGAGACACTCGTTGTGCTAAACAACAGTTGCAAACTTTGCTCAATAGTAAAAGCGTGCTCAATGTCAAGAGACAAAACATAGATGCATAACCGAATGAGGGAATGAGGAGACTCCTCCTCTCTTTATGCTTTGAGAGACCCTCTCTCCCCTAGGCCCTACCAAAACTGCGTTGTTCCTCTTGGACACACTGTCCCTCTCTCTCTGTGCTATCATGGGCCCACACTTCCCATGCCGCCACGTCCCCTACGCTGCCACTTTGACCCCTGGGCCCCACGTTGTCAAATAAATGTGCTCAATTGAATTTAGGGAATGTTTATTTCCTAAGTGTAAGATGAGTTTTTTCTCACCCACTTTATTAAATGACTTTAAATTTATAGAAGTAAACTGGTCAAAAATTAATATCGCCAATTAGCTGCTGCTAATTGGGAATATTACATATAGAAAATTAGTCGTGCACACTTATTCAAGAATGATTTGACAACAAAGCATACTTTTATCCTTATTTTCGAGATTTGATAAAAATGAAAAAGGACTTGAAGCACACTTTTATCTCTTTTTCGAGCTTTGATAATGACAAAAAAGGAACCTCTGGAGTCTTCATTTAGCTCTTTTCAGACTTTGATAATGTGAAAAGATTGCTGAGCACTTGTCTTTTCGAGCTCGTAAAAGTAAATGAAATGACATCTACTTAGTATGAGTTTAACCCTTTTCCAGACTGAGATAGATTACTTGCGAAAAAGGAAAACCTTAGTCGAACATGGCTAGGAGGTTCTCTCAGATATCATTTTACACTTTTTCAGATATGAGCGACAAATTTACGAAAAAAGGACTCATGGAGTTTTATTTTTTCCTCTTTTTCAAACTCTCTAAACATGAAAAAGGACTGGATTTTCACTGTCATTAGGCTCGTTAAAACATAAAATAGCGACAAGCTTGTCGATTATGGTAAGAATCAAGTTTCATTTATCACTAGACTCATTAAATTATTAAATAGAGATGCATTCGCCTGAAGGGTTGAATTATAGATCAAGCATATGTTATCCTCCTCAAGCTTGTTAAAAAGTAACGAGGTATTGGTCGAAAAATGACCAGCAAAAATTTTGGGAAAGCAAAAAAAACACTTTATGGTAGCAGGCCGCTCTTGAACATGACACTTTCACTCCAACATCATGATTTTTGAGTTGGGTATTCTTGTTGACAGTTCAGTCATACCTTCACTTCGGTTTTGGGTCAATGCTACTAACTCATCTCAATGTCGCCAATATGTTCAAGAGAATTCATCTAGTGAATACTCATCCTTTTGAAATACTCATAAACCTTCATTTTGATGATAGTCATCCCTGAACATTGCTATATCAAGTCACATTTTGTCTCCAAAATCAGTAACTCCTGTTTCACGATAAAGCAACTTCCTATCGGCATCAGCTTATCATCCAAGATGTTTACATAGAAAAATCATCTTCCAGTACCATGACGCTTGTTACATCATCGAAAAGTTTCTCGCTTCAGGACCTTTGACTGAAATATTTTGTTTGTTGTTCGACATAAAATCATCTATTCATGCCTTAAAAATTGTACTGTAGTACATTGAGAGCGATTAACATCAATGGTGGTTCTCTCACGTTTGTTAACAAATCACATCATTGGCTAGTAATAAAATGATGTCTTACCATGTTTGACTACAAATAATATATTCGCATGGCTATAATTGTACTCGAACGATCAAGTGAACGACATAAGAAGACCTCGGATCTAGTTTCATCCATCTGAGCTGTGATTTCAGGATTTTTGTACACATCATCTGTACGATGGATTTACATACAGATCATCATCCGAACATGGGCCTATAACTATAAGCATGTCTTTATTGGGAAACATTCCAATGTAGATGAATTTCTGAACTATGTACATGTTATTAGATATTTTATGTGCAGAGCATGGGAATTCCTCCCTTAGAAATTCGTGATGAAGATGAAAATATCATGATGTAATGTATTGTAAGATTGATGCAGGTCACCAATCCACTTCAGTTCCAGCTCATCGCACTGTAAATAATCTCATCCAAATACTATTATTATTATTTTCAGTTCATTCTTAGGGGGTAGGTGTTATAGGTCAATTTGGGCATCATCCCCCATGACCTGTTCAAACTAGACATCATCCCCAGGACCAATGAAATAGGTTCTATCATCCCCTCATATTTCAGTTGCTATATTCCCTAAGAGAAGAAAAATTCATTCATGGCTTCTATTGTGAGATTTCCAAGGTTTGAAGTATATGTTATATCACTTATTGACTCACCAACGCAGCCTCTAAAGGGACTAAGTGTGTTGCAATGAAAAATCCTACATTCAAGGGTGAACTGCAATGCACTTCCTAACATTCAAGAGTGCGTTGGACACCTCATAGCGGAATTCTCATTGTTTCGGGAATCTCCACATGGCCAGTGCCTTCTAGAAGAGTCCATATCTGTCAAAATTCGAATCCAGGTGTCCTTCTAACACCTCTGAACTTGGGAACATGTGTTTCCTATTATTAGAAATTCATTCATTGAGAAACTACCATCAGTTTCCCTATAAATTGAGCACTCATTCTAGTTCTAGGGAGGAAGAAAATTGGTAAAGTTATGCTGTTGGATTCTCATTTGAGAGAGTGAAAGTACTGATATGTTGCTGGTATGATGTTGGATGTGATGAGGCTGGAATGAAGCTAGAGTTGGTTGGGAACAAATCAATCATTGGTTGTAACCTCCCCCTTCTACTCTTTAATAAATATTTTTGTTAATTTTACCATATATATGTCTCTATTTCTTGTGCAATGGATTCTTGAATGATATATGTATGTCATATCTAATCGATTTGATTGAGTAAGATAAATAGATACCTGTATATTGCATGTTGTTTGTTGTTATCTATTTGTGTTTGCAGGAATCAATCTGGTGATTTGAGTTGGATTGAGAGCAACGAAAACAACGACATAAAGAGAATGAGAAGCAATTGAATCACAAGTGGGATTTTTCACCATTCTGTATATCTGCTTGTTTTAGAGAAAGTGATAGTAATTATTTCCTCTGTTGTTATAAGTGACTACCACAACACTTAGGGAATTTGATTTATCCATAGATCAAAATTCCACATAACACCAATCATGTCCATAAAAGATCAATAATTTATAATATAAGTCTACGGGCCCTGTCTTGGATGTGTGTCATGGAAAAACATGATGGTATTAGCCACCCGTCGGAAGATCTAGACCCGCTCCTATGGTACTCCTACTAAACATATCTGAAACGCCTTTGGAAGGTTCTCTGCTGCTGCCATATGAACCCCAGGAATAAAAATCTCCAAGTTCCTCTAAACAACATGGAAGACTCTCTCGATCTCTGCTACTGCACTCTCTACATCTCTCTCACGACACTTGTGACTAGGTAGACCCTTAGGTCTCACTAGTCCAACATTTGTATCATGATCAAACAATATTGTAAGATTTTTTGTCTCATCAAAAAGAATATAATTTTTTAATATCATATCCTTAAAAATCCAAAAAATCAAATAACATAAAATCTTAAAATTTTACCAATGGCACTCCATGCAGTGCCTTCAGGAAGCACCAAATCTGGGTTTGCTCGAAAATCCATTCCTACATAAGGGTAGCCCTCGATAGTTATGACTTTTTTTTTCCACCAAAGGTAGAACTCGCCATAAATTTTGTTCTAGGGACTTCACCACATCCTATTCTCTTCATTAGATCAACCCATCTAGCTATCCTCAGATCTCTGGGGCTGCTAATGGGTGCAAATATTTTGGGCCAAAGACCTGGTATCCTCTCAAAGAAGAACGTGCAAAGTATGGTACCATACCCAAAATTATTTGTTTTACCTTTTTCTGCGAAGTCAATTTCTTTTTCATCCTGGTCAGGAGTTTTGTACACGCGTCAAATACTTTCGATAGGAAATATACTGCCAAGGACATGGTAGGACGAGAATCATTGTGTAATGATGTTGAACCTGCTACCCTCGCTATGGTAAAAAGGAGAATTGTGAAGGGTAGCCTCACTACATTTTATATTAGAATATGTGATCCAACCTTGTCAGCATCTAGTGTGTAATAGATGTGAATGTAATAATCCACATTAATACCTCCTCGGGCCTTCCCTTTCAGATTGACTGGCTCTTCTCTCCAGGAAATTTCTGTGATAAAATGTATATCTTCTATTTTAATCCACAAAGGTATTTGATCAGTCATAAAATCATCTTCCTCTGGATCCTAATAATTGATAGAATCTCCAGCAATCTTGTTTGGGTTTCATGTTTGGAATATTGAAGTTTTTTAACAATCCATATCTTCTCAGTGCATATAATTCTAATGGATCATTCATGACTTCATTGTCCACTTCAATACGTTCTCTTTCTCTTTAGCTAATCGACATCCTACAATTTCAAGTAAATTCATCCATTATAAATCCTGATTTTTCATTTTGGTATGTGTGTACATGGGTTCCCTTTATACATAGTCATGTATAGGGATTTTTATACATGACTTTGTGGTATCCAACTTGTGAACATGCAGAGAGAAATTAAAAAAAAAAACTATGGTGAAAATTTGTTGAAAAACTCTTGAAATATGTTTAATTCACTAAGAAATCAGATCTAGGATAACCTAAGGGTTGGATCGATGCTTCAGTTGAGAAATTTGGTGGAATTTTGTTCCCAAATGTTTTCTCCAAGCTTTGAAGAACTCAACTATTTCAAACAAAAATGAAATTTGGTAAGTCAAAAGACCCTATTTATATTTAAAATTTCAAAATTCAAAATCCACTTTTATAAAGTTTATTTTTTTATTTTATAATTTTATAACCTTTTTGAAATTTTGGCTTTGAGTGATGGGATAGGTTGTATTTTAGGGTAAAAATGAAGAATTTGATATATTTTTCACCACTTCGATTCCATGATCGAAGACCCATCATGCATGTATTTTTTCGTCACTGGCATATAGGTTAGGGAATACCACTTTTTTCACTGCATTATGCATTCTATCCTCATACTGCGATATGTTGCCATAGTGTTGACCCCATTTTGTTATGGTTCTCAAAAAAATTTCACTAATCGTTGTATAAACTCATGACATAATGATAGAACCATCATTTACATAGGCTTCCTAGTTAGATCCTCACTAGCATATGTTTCCCATGCTGCAAAATTGAGTAGGCTCGGAATTCCTCTTTAGTCCCTCCATGACTTTGAGATGAAGCTTCATTCTCCTTCTTCTTCACTATTTTTTTGGCTATATAACCTAGAGGCTCCCACATGTTAAGTTGTAATGTTGCATTGAATGTTAGCTATTTGTACCCTTTTTAACTTAATCTAGCTTCGTTTGGAATCATGAATAAGCCACTTTTTCACCATGAATTTCTGCAAATTCAACCATGCAATCACTTAACCTCTGCGACTTGACACCTTTCACCCATGGAAATAACATTCCTTTGAGTGTCATTAACCAATTTCGTTACCTTACATTGAGAATAGGAAATTTCCAATCCCAGGAACTCGGACATCTGTGTTTGGATCGTCATTCTTTCCACTGTTCTATAGGGATTATTTTATTCCTTTTCAACATTTAAACATGAAAATGACAAAAAAAATTATATATTACAAAAAAAGAGCGAAAATGGGACATTACTTCCATATTTGACAACAAAAAGAGTCAATTGTGTTGCCCTTGAATAAAGCACTCAAAGCAAGTCTTTCCTCCATTGGGATGGGCTTTAGTTTGACTTAGGAGAGCCATAACCTTGTTCTTGAGTTAATACTCCATCCCTCGATTTGTTATCTCTTCCAATCACATGGAGAGTTTGTTGATGTTTCCTACATGAAATAATTATACAAAGTTATCATATGTTGCCATACAGTCACATTTGAGTTGTTATTTTGTGCAAGGGAAGTAAATCTGAGTTGGACATTATATGGTGTCTCTTGACTCATTTTCAATTGGCCAAACCCAGTCTGTCAGAGTTATGTTCAGTATCACATCAGCTATTCGGTCCTTCTCTCATTCTAGTTAATAAGGTATCCATTTATTTCTTGTTGGCGGGTCTACTCTTATGAACTTCGACAAATTTCTCTGAGAGTAGGCCTAGAGCCACACTCTTACCCTATTTACATCATTGATAGGTGACCTTGTGCTGAACATCAATCAATATTATGGGTCGTTGATTGAATGGTTTCCCTTTTGCTCGGCATGAAATTACATTATCACACATTGGGATTTGTGAAGTACCCTAGTTTCCATTTCACCCTATCGATGGATTCCTCGCCTCTGTGTCAACTTTCATTATTGTTTGGTTCATAGGGTTTCTTTTGTGTGCTAGCCACATATTGTGTATAGTGAAAATGTTCTTCCAAATTTTTACTTCATCTCTTTTCGTTCGAGTTCTTCCAAATTATTGGCCTACGAGTTACACTCATGCTGAATTGATGTGGGATGCCTTAATTCCTTCATGACAACAGATCTTTTCCCATCGACTCGATCTTTTCCCATCGACTCCAACTCATTGCTCTAGGAACAAGATCTAGAGTCCTTTTTTTAGTAACTTAGGGTTTGTAGTCATTAGTGGAAGACTCCTTTACTATCGACAGTGAGAATACATTAATGTCTCCTGATTGATAGATTCTATCAAGTGTTCGACTTCAACTAATTTATTCACACTTTTTAGATTGTACTGGGGTACCTTGACTCTCATCATCATTATCAAGGAGTTGTATCATGTTTTTTAATGGTATACATCAATGAATGGTAATAAAACGATTTCTCACATGGTCTTCTTCAGCTCATTCATTCCCATGGTGTAGAAATATACCATCTGCGGTCGATGAAGACCTCGGGTTGTGTCAAAATTCTGGTTCAATTCACAACTCCTTCAATTTCCTACCAGTGACACCATCCACCTTATATGTTGTAGTTCATCACAACAAAATCTTATATGTTGGCACCCTAGTTGCATGCACTGGCACATTTGGCCCAATTTCTGACGACCAATTCATCGCTATTCGAACACATAGGTGTCACAAGAGCGATAGTGTGAGGTGGGTAAAAACATGGTTAGCCATTATGTCGCAATTCTGACACTTCAATAAAGCATTGGAAGAGCGACACTTATTCCGAAATTTCTAGACTTCCTTCACACTTCCGACATTCGCCAAATCATCGTTATTCTGACGTTTTGTAAGCGTCGGTCTTCCGATGCACGACAACTGTCAGTCTTCTGACAATAGCGAACTATCACATTTCCGTCGCTTATAAGGTTTTCAAGAAAATGTCGCAATTTCGACGTTATGTGCCAAACATCGCAAGAATGACGAAAATGTTAGCACCGTCGCATTTTCGACGTTTTGTGCCAAACGTCGCAAGACCGACACTAATGTAAACAACATCGGATTTCCAAATAATATGTTGGTACCGTCACATTTCTGACGTTTTGTGCCAAACGTCGCAAGACCGACGAAAAGGTAAGGTGTCGTACTTCCGACGTTTACGAGGCGTCGCTTTTCTGATGAAATGGTAAAAATATTTTAAAAAAAAGACGTCGCTCTTCTGATGTCTAAAGCGTCAGTCTTCCAATGCTTTGATAAAAATATTTAAAAAAAAAATTAAATATACCCTCAACCTCCTATTTTTGGATGTTGATTCTTTTTACGGATGATGTAACTATGGTTATAACATTTGTGTTTTCATTTGGATTTGAAGGTGATGGACCTAATTATTTTTGGTTAGCAGCTCTAATATCTTGGCCTAATAATGTTTTTAAGAGTGCTTCAAGCTCTTTCAATTCACCATCTTTATCAACCTAATATAAAATGATCAATACAGAAAACATAATTGTGTAGATAATAGAAGAAGGAAGAATGAATCGTTGATTTAAATGAAATCACCTTTCAAGGTTTTTCCTCCCTCTATGAATTACATAACTATAATTGCTTAACTTTGATACCTTGCTTGCTTTAATTTGGAAACAAGACCCTATCCCTGATACGATCCTGTCGTCCTTGGCTTTTTTGCACTTGGTTTCCCTTGGGTTCTTTGGAGGTCTGGTGCATTGCACACTGTAGATATATAACGTAGTAAAAATTCTATGCAAACCATTCCATTCAAATTTTAAACATGTAAACTCTTCACAAACCTGCCACACAATCACAACTATAATAGTTGGGTATACTATATCTAGTAAAACAAGTGCACAATATAATTTTCACTGTTGTATTGTAATTGACATAGCCCTTCAATCCATAAAAAAAAAAAAAATTGTATGACTAGTGCATATGTTGAACACATTGGATTCATCATGTCAAAACTATGGATTGAAAAATACTCCAACTCTTGAGATTTTTTGAAAATAAAAAGAACTAGTCTTATTGTATGCTTCAATTTCTAGGCACATTCTATTCTTACCTCTGAAACTATGTATATGTGTGTATGCACCTTTCATTTTATCCTAGATGAACATGTGTAGGTTTGTATACATGTCTTATTTATGCCTCGGGGGGTATGTTACCTTTGAACCTACATCATGCTCTATATTATCTCTTTGAATTCCATGCATGTGTCAAATTCTTATTACAAACTACCTCAAAATTTGTGTTTGTGTTAGGGGGTCATTATAGTTTCTTAGGATGGATGCAGTCTATATATTCTTGGGTGTGACTAGAACTTAACTACGAAAAAATAAATGAGGTAATCCTTTCCCATAGCAAAGAAGAAAATCTCATTAAAATATTCCATCTATCACTAGTTGAGATCTCCCACCATCCATTCCCTTTGACAAACATCTTGTAGGCCTTATATATAATCATGATTTATTCTATTCAATTAAGGGATGTCCTATTGTCCACATGGGTACAACCAACACTTGCATGCAATGGGAGTAAGATGGAGATTTATTTTTGTTTGGGTTTAAGTCTAACACAGAAGCACAAAATCTTAAAAAGAACATGACTATTCACAATAAGCCAAAAACACATTATGAACATTAATGCTTGCATAATGGGTGCAACACATCTATATTATGATAAGAGAAGAGCATAAAAATGATAATTCCTACAGTAAAAAATGATAGATTTAAGAAAATATAGATCTGGAAAATATGATCATCAACAAATTCATTTGCTTTCAAATAATTAGTGAACACTTCTATAATTTTTGAACACTTATATAAGTCTAAGATTCATTTTATTTCAAAGAACTGACCTCATTTTTTAACACATTTGCAGTGGAGTCCCCAGAGAACACACGATGCAAAAACTCAAAAATAGTGCAAAACACCAATCAGCAAATCCCAAATCACACATCAGGAATCTCCCAAAAAGAATGCACTCCAAAGAAAATTCCCCTGAAGAATGTTTTCCAACTGAGATTGCACCTCTGCCCGGCAAGACCCTGAAAAGGAAAGTACTAAAAAATATGCTTCGTTATTTCTGTATTTGGAAAGGAGAGGCAAAGACCCACGGAAAGGTCACTCTCAGTCAAACAAGCCTTGCAGAGGAGAGCCTGAAATTATTTATAAGTCAAGAAGACTAGTTTCCTTTTTCCATTCTTATTGAAGTCCCTAAAGGATCCATCCTCATCATTCTTCAATAGTGAAACATGCACAAAAGCAAATATTTTTTTATAACATAGATGCATACAAGTTTTTAGATAACAAACAATAAGCCCAAGATACACCTTGTCACTGTACACCTATCAGAAAATAATGTTTAATACGTCACCTTTGAAAAAGGATACCATTTGGAGACAACGCCACATACATTTTTGCTTCCGCTGAGCTTTCCTGCGGATTAAAATCCTAACAGATTATAACCAAAACAGATTAATATTACAGAAATAGATTAATAAATCAGTAGGGTCATTATCTATGTAATTTATTGCAGACTTTCAAATAACCTTTGGAAAAGTTATAAAATTCATATGAAAAGATATTAATTTACATATCAATAATTACATCATATATATTTTAACTTGTATAGGTCCCGTGAGGAAATTTTGGCTTTAGTGAGCCTTACATAATCATGTCAATTCATGAAATAGGCCAAACTAATAGCAAGGCAGCTATAGACTTGCATATGAAACCTATGTAAACATAATACAATGAGCCATTATGTCATAGTGATATCTCTATAATTAGTTCATTACATATCAAAGCTATGACTATTGAAATGAAACACAACTCTGTTTCTCAAGTTTCTCAAGTTTCTTAAGCTGTATGGCCTGCATTCCTTTGCTACGCTTGTCTCTAAACTTTCAGGACCACATAAAAAAACACCAATTTCAACATTCTCCCACTCATTTGAAACTTTCCCAAATATATCTGCATTCAAAACCATGTAAAATGTTGTCAGATCTTGAGACCATCTTGATCAATGTATCAATTATGAGTTTCCATGGGGATAGTCACAAGAAATTGGTTTAAATGTTATAAACCATATATGAAATAATCTCAAATTAGTCAAATCAATCCCAATGCAATTAAAAAAATTATTATTTCGAAATAATCTTAATTATTTAGTTTAAAATTACTGGCGTGCCAATATTGGCCGATTTTTCCCTATTATTTCTAGATTATTGCAGATTGAATCTTTTCAAGGCCCTCACTGATTAATTTTTGATTAAAAATTATTTCATCTATGTTCCTAACAGTTTTTTCCCAATGTTATTTATATTATTTATAGATATATAGATATAGATAAATATTCCTTCAAAGCTGATCTATTCAAATTTATTATATGTTCATTTTGCCTTCTCAAGGATGGCATTTGATAATGGTATGCCTCTTTGGAAGTGCATAATCATGATTTTCTGGTTACTCAAAGCATACAAATTAGGGGTTCTCAGCTATGACATATCTTTAGTCAATAAAAATATAACTTATTTTCACTAACAATATAGCCCACATATGATACATTGAAATATGGAAAGGTTGAATGATGCTGCCACAGTAGAAAAAACCCACAATATGCATATAAAAATGCATGGTTCATTCATAAACCAAAATAATTCTCAAACTGGGGCAAACTCTAATGCAGAATATTTTCTTTTTACCAAACCTATGGTTAAAACCATAGGCCGAAACTCATTTCATGAAATTCAAATTAATATTGTTAACCTTGGTTAAAAACCCATTTTAACCCATCATATATTCAAGTACTTCGCTTAACATTCCATTTGATTCAAAATATCGTCTTTGGTTAAAACCCTGAACATTAACATAATAATAATATAAACTTTCGGCCACATTTTCCAATTTACCCTTATACACAATTATATGCACTCACCAATAATATGACAACCGGGTCCCACATCATATCCAACTTACCTAATCATACTTTATTCTCTGCCATCGAATTAACTTTGTTTCCGATCGGACGACGTTTGCACTCCAACCCTTTGAAACTTAAAAAAACAATACCCACGTGATAAAAGTGGTTTGAGGGTGCGACGTGTCAAGGTTTCATTCCATCGCATTGAAACAAAACTAAATCGATTACCACCTCAAACCTACGTGAAAACCCTTCGTCGGTTTTTTATTACCACCACCGTTTATAAAGCCCACTGCCAGGCTCCATCCCATCTCGCGTCATGGTTCCAACTGTTCTGATGCACATAGTTCCGTCCACAATCTCTTCACAGTTTCATTTGTTTTAGAGTTAGAGTTACAAACTCTCTTCACTTTTGACTCCCTGTTTGCATCTTTATCCATTCACCTTAATACATCTGCGTTTGAAGATCACATAAGATTCAATTAAGAATAAAAGTGTGTTGAAATTAATCACGAAAGAACTAAAGGAATAACTCGTTGATCTAGTTTCCTCCAATCACAGGATGTGGTGAAACAAGATTTTAACCATTGTTACCATAAAACTATTATAAAATTCTAAATCAAAATCAATGGGTTGAAGATCTTCAAAATTAGAGCAATTTCAAGCATAAATTGTAAATAAAAAAACAAAAGGAGAGAGCCATCACGACATCAAATTTCCCCTTCTGCAAGCCTTCTTTCTCTCGTTATCTTGTAATATAGGTATAGATATTGTTTACAAAGGGAAAATCTAGACAAGAATATCTTGCTCACATAAACTTCAATTCATAGGCTATCTTACCTGATTATACAAACATGGATATTTCCCCAATTCTAACTTTGATGGAAAATCCAAGGATAGCCCTGCTCTAGCATGGGAAGGAATCATCCTAGAAACCAAAACATCCACATTGTGCACTGACCTTCAAATTTTTAGACAGAAGACCAAATAAAAAAGAAAAACTCAAGCCCGCAAAGAAAATAGGGTGCTTGAGGCAGATAATGTCTTTGGTAAGATGTTGGGGGAAGGGTTAGCTCCCTCCTTGGTGACTTATACCATGCTTGTTGAGGGACTATGTAGAGCTAGTTCCATTGATCTTGCATATAAATTATTAGACAAAGTGGTAAAGCAGGGTCGTTCTCCAAATGTCTACACTTACAGTGCACTGATCTATGGAGTTTGCAGGGAAGGAAAACTAGAAGAGGCTGAAATGTTCATTGATAAAATGAAGGAGAAAGGCTTACAGCCTAACCAAGTAACATACACATCATTGATTGATGGAAACACCAAATCAGGCAGGGTGAATCATGCTTTTGATCTATTAAGTAAGATGATAAATGAAGGATGCCAACCTAATTATCAAACTTATTGTGAGCTTATGAATGGTATAGTTCAAGAAAACAAGATACAAAAGGAACACTTGATTCCTGATGAGGATGCAGTAGGTAGTTCAGATCCTGATAACTTGGATGAAATTCATGACCTAGATGGAATGCCACTCAAAATAAATAATGTTCTTGCATTTAAGCTTCTTAACAAAATGATGGAGAAGCATTTTCCGCCTACTGTAGATACTTATAGTGCCTTAATTGCAGAATTATGCAAATCAGGAAAACTCCCTGAGGTAGACCAGTTGATAAAAAATATGTTGGAGAGAGGCCTCTATCCCAATAAAGAAATTTATATAGCTCTTATTAATGGGCACTGTAAACAGGGAAACTGCGTCTATTGTCTAGAGCTTTTGGATAGAACGGTTGAAAATGGTTATGAACCACAACTATCTTTGTACAATTATGTGATTCCTGGACTTTGTAAAGAAGGCAAGGTGCAAGAAGTGGAAAGGTTGTTTGAAAATGCATTGCAAAGTGGACATAACCCTGATGAAGGGATGTGGAGAATGCTAATTGATGGCCTTCTCAAGGATAAGTTCCTTGGCAAGTTATGAATACAAATGATCATTTGTATGTCGTTGTTATATTTTGCAAAGAGTGAACTGTAAGTGAGCTTCTTTGTGACTGATTTTCTTGTAGAGAGGGGAAATGTTCATGGGATTAATTTGATTTACTCTCACAGAAGGAGGATTCTCTGTGCTAAAATTAGCAAAGAAGGCACCGCTTCTAAGCCTAATTTGCATGTGACAGGGACGATGCCTTTAAGGCTAACTATTGCCTTGTTTTTGTGCCTAGAGTGGTACTGTTTGGCAAATACATAATGTAAAACAGGTGTTTGTAAACACTGGGTGCTGTTGAAAAAGACAACAGTATGAACTAGCATTCAAATACAATATTACCAGTTGTTATAGCATGAAGATATTGATATTTTGATGCACAACAAGTTATGTATGTGTTGTACCTTAAGTGACAATTCCTCAGCTCTGAAAAGGATTGTGCTTAAGACATTATCTGTTTGTGTCACAAGTGATTATTATATATCTGTCTCTGTATTAAAACCCCTAAACATTGATTCTGTGACCTTCAAATATCAAACCCATACATGTTTCTGCAATGCCATATTCCAATTATGCTGAAATGAGTGGATGGAAGAAAATGAGAAGAAGATTTCAAACTGTTATGTTGTCTAAAACAGAATCTACCATTTTAAAATCCAGAAGAATTATGTAAAGATAAAGTTAAAATAGAGGAGCGCACATTAAGGTTTATTTAACTCTTAAATACACATGTATAAAGAGACCCGCTGCTCAAATTACTCTATTTCATTCATAGATATGAAAACATTATGTAAACTGGATAAAATTTCAACATAACCATAACAATAGAAACTTGCATACTTCTTTCATTGATTTGCAATTCTCATTACAAAATTATGCTTCAAGGTTCAAAAACTCGGAACCTTTATCTTTCTTGAAATTGTATTTAAATACAGTATCACAAGTCAGTTTCCAGTAATGAAACTGATTCTAACTGCCCTAACTAATTCTAACTGCTTGAACTACTGACTGTTACGGATGCACATGCCTCAAAAAGGTTTTATTACATTTACATGATTTTGAGAAATAGCATAATGAGAATTTGAAAAATTCTAATCTATGAGAACAAGTGCTCCTGAAGCGGTTGTTGAATCAACGACTACTTTTGGTTGAGCCGCTGGCACCTCTTTTGTTGAATCTATTGAAAATTTCTTGCACTTCTTCCATAGCTCATTTTGAGTTGTTGAGGAGTTTTTGAAACTTTGATATTCTATCCTGAACGCCACAATTTGACTGTGTGTAGGTTTTCCTGTAAAGAGAGTCTTCACCATCCATAGCAAATTGAAATGCCTATGCAAGAAGTTAAACACAGTTTCCCCTTTTAAGATCTGTGTCTTTTCGTGCCTATTATCTGCCTTAATTTTTGCTAATGTTAACTGATCTTCATAAAACTTCCATGACATGATATTTCCTTTCTCAGTCCAGCATGAAGGTAAACCTGTTCTGGTCAATTTTTCAAATGATATATCAAACTTCTTTACTGTCTCCTTGATTCCTAGTAACCTTTTCTCTGCAACCTTCCGAAGATCATTCTTAATTACCATCTTATTAACTTCCTCAGCATAAAAGTATCTGTCTTGTATTCCAATATCTTCTAATTCTTCGTCTGATTTGGAATTGATAAAATTTATAAACTTCCTAGCCCAATTTTCTCTTTTAATGGCCGTCTGCTTTTCAGATAATATCTCCTCTTCATGTTCTGAGATGAGGCTTTTCTCTTTAGCAACTATATTCAGGGAATTCCAATTTGACTTCATTTATGAAATAATCTCACCCCAAATGATATCTTTAGCTTTTATAAGTGAGATATTACCTTTTAACTTCTCCTTGAGATATTTAATTTCATCTTCAGCCTTCTGTAATTTCTGCTTATTCTCATCCGCTTTATCTTCTAGTGCCCGCATGATCTTGGTGGCCGTTTCTAACTCTGATTGAGCCTGCTTTCGATCTCGTTCTGCCATCTTCAATTCTGTGCTGAGCTGAAAAATCTGTGCTTGAGGGTCTGCATTACCTGTAGGAAAAACAAATGTACAAGTATGATTTTCAATATGGTTTTGTAATGAAATAGCAGTCTGCTTTACTTTAGTCAATTCTTCATCTTTCTTCAACAATTGCTGACGCAATTCTTCTTTCTCTTTTTCCACCTCTGCTACTTCTGCAGCCATTGAATGTTCTGCAGCAGGTAACTTCAACTTTCTTCTTAGGGTGGATATCTCTATTTCTGCACTCTTCATGAGCTTCTGCACTGCAACCTTGTCATTCGGATCCACACCAATCTTCATGATAATCTTTTTTAACTCTTCGTTTTGAACTGATAAGGCCCTTGAATTGGCCTTTTCCATTCTGAACTGTTTGATAACTTTTGCAAGCATGTTTTCAGCTTTAACCGCTATGGCATTAGTCTTGGTTAAATCATTAACAATTAACTGTCCAGTCTGCATATGAAGGTTCATCTTATCCCACAGTGGGATCTTCTTGACATCCATAGTTATATTTACCTCATTGAAACTGCTTGAATATCCAAGGGAAATCCCTGTTGGATGTGTTAGAGACATTCTGAATTGATCCTTTTCAAGGTCCATTACAGTCAACAACCTAGTCTGATCAGTAGCTGTATGATGCTCCGCCTGAGCCTCTACATTAGCTTTTATTCTCTGATTTATTTCTTCAATCTGTGTAAATATTTGTTTGACTGAAGGCATCTTCTCTGAGTGAAGTTCATGGCCTCTAGGAGTAGAGGGGAAATTTTGTTCTTCATTGATATGGAAAGTAAAACCAGGTGAGTTTGAAGAATGATCTTCAGCCAATTTAGTTCTCTTTTCCTCTCTCGGCTCTTCATCATCTACTTCAAAAACATCATCCCTACCTCTTTTATTTGCCCTTTCAGTTATAACAAGTGTTTGAATACTCGTTTTTGATGCACTTAATTCAACTGGGTTTGCCAGCTTCTCCTGATCAGGTCTGCTTACGTGAGAAAACACAGAATATCCATTCTCAATTCTTCTCTGGGAAATCACTCTATGCGGATCATATGACCATTTTTCTCCTAGTAGAAAATGTGTCTCTTCCAACATTTTAGAAACTTCATCAAAAGCTTGCCTCATATTGACCACGAAGGGTCCCACACTCATAGGCAATTTATACATAAAACCTTTCTTCATGGGAAGAAAGTGCACCTGATCCACATTAAGGGTCTGTCTTATGAATTCCAAGGCGAAAAGCTGCATAGGTACAAAATTCGGGAGCCTATAAGGTTCAATACTGGCTCCATACAATCTTATTTCTGAATATTCTTCAAAAACAAACCAATCTTCGAATCTGCAACTGGGTCCTAACTGTAGAAATTCCCGGGCTTTTGGTAGAAAACATGGAGGAGGGACTCCATTCAAAATTTTATAAGCAATAGACATATAATGACTAGCAAACTCAAATAACCCTGCTTCATTTCTTTCTTTTCTAGTCATGTTAGTCCAAAATAAAACTGATTGCTTTTTCTTGTTAACATCAACTATATTCAACCCCAAACTCATAAATTCTTCGACATTTTGATATAAAAATAAATATACAATCAATGACGGGAATTTAAAGAAACCTGTAAGAGGAAAGGTCCTCAACTGAGAATTTACAATCTCCTGCCAGAAAGATGGAATGTCGAGAACAACCCCTGGTTTCATCATCAGCGCATACATTCCCAATACTGATTTATCGACTGTATGGTCTTTTTCTTTGCCAAAAATCTCTGCAATTCAACTCAGAATTGGTGTATACTCAGCATTGAACAATTCCAAACTAAATTCTTCTCCTTCTAGTCGAGCTTCCTTTGAATTTGGTCTCAAGTAGGACATACATTGGTCAAATTATTCATTTGAAAGGTCCTCAAAATAACGAGCCAATGAATCTTCGGAGAATTGCAGTGGTGACTTGTTTTCAGGAAAGCATAATGCTTGGCGGATTAACTGCGTCGATACCTGCAAAACTTTTTCTCCCTGCGAATTCATTATGAAGCACTTACCAGGATACATTGAAGAGACCAGCCATGAGATAAACTCGGGAAAGAAATGAGCTTTTGGGATACAGGCAGACAGTATACCGAAATTCTTCATGGCGGAAAAGACTGGGGATTTCTCAGCGTTTAGGGTCACTTGATGATACAATAAGGGATGATTTACAGAAGACAAGGTATCCTGGACATCTTTTTCACTGTCCATGAGGGAAATGAGGCTTGACGAACCAGATAGAGAAACTCGTTTTTCCATGGCTTAACGGACAACAGATAGCAAACGGAAAGGTGACGGTGATACAGCTCAAAAGGGGAAAATGATAGCAGGTAATTTGAAAACGGGGTAAAAAGAACCTTTTAACAACTGCACAAAGCCATATTAAATGCCTGGAATGACGTGTAAAGCCGCTGACGTGGGGGTACAGCTGTCTTCCACCTCGTTTTATGACGTCACCGCGGGGGCTGCTGGAGTACGGCGGCAAATTTTTGTTGCCCCCCCCCCTCGCAATGCATCCAAGCCGTCGATCAACTTTTACCCGTGGTAAAATGGGTCAACTGCGAGGGCAGCTGATCCGTTAACTCACGAAATCTTCACACCTCTGCAATTCATCTCCGCTCATAATCTTCAAGGCTTGTTGCTTCCGCCTTAGAACTTGCTCGGTTTTTAAACATCAAATGATAACACGAATCCAAATAAAGTTTAATAATAAACTTAATTGGTAACGAAATTCGAAAATATTTCTTTTTCATGCTATACTATAGATTATACCATAACATATACTTTTTTTTTTTTAAATTCAGATTGTTTTTTTCTATTTTTCAATTTTCAAAATAAAATAAAAAGGATATGCAGATGATCCACAACATCTGGCTCCACCTGGGGATAGTGTTTTTGCCACGAAACACTAAGAACCTGCAGATCAATGCCTTCACTTCGGGCATGGAGTCGAACATTGCTTGATGGAAAATGTACAATGATCACACCGAGTATATACAATGATGGTGAAACAGCTCTTAATGCCGGAAATAATGCTTTATATATTTCCCATTCACAGGCATATCTAGTACTTCCCCTTCAAGATTTTCCAGCATGAAAGTATTATTGAACCTGACTTCATTGATTTTGAATGGACCATACCACAAGGGATCAAATTTTCCGTGTTTCCCTTTATCCTCCCTTCGGGTATCCCACCTTAATACCATGTCTCCTTTCTGAAACATGATTTCTTTTGCTTTTCTGCCAAATATTATCTTCATTTTTTACTGATAAGTAAGCAAATTCTCCTAAACTTTATTTCTGCTTTCACTTAACTCCATTACATTATTCATTCTTCTAATCATGGCATTAGGTTATGCTTGAGCATCTTGAAGGAAAGAGATGACAGGTTTCACCAACTGGGTGGGAAACAATTCCTGAGTACCATATACTAATTCATAAGGTGACTTACCAGTGGACCTCCTGGTAGTCATTCTTGTTGCCCATAGAGCAAAAACTAGCTTTGAATCCCAATTCTTCTGGTTTTCATTTATTGTCTTCTTCAAAATTTTTACCAATGTTTTGTTAGAGGATTCTGCCAATTCAGTTCCCTGTGGATGATAAGCTGTAGAATGAGACAATATCACATTGTAAGTCTGACAAAAATTAATAAACCTGAGTGAACTGAAAACTTGGGCATTGTCTGTCACAATATTTACTGGATATCCAAACCTGCTAAAGATATTTTCTTCTAAAAACTTCATAACAACCGAATCATTTGCTTTCCTGGTAGGAATTGCCTCTACCCACTTCGTAAAATAATCCGTAGCAGTAAGGATCCACTTAAACTTCCCACTAGATGGTGGATTGATTTCTCCAATGATGTTGGGGCCCTTGTTTTTGTTTAGTTTTGAAATCTTGGCTAAGACATTTTGAACTTTGACCCTTTTTGAGTTGCGGAATAAATACACATGGCAACCACGACCGCGCCGCAACTACCAGGAGTCGCGGAGCTACCAAGGTGGTGCGGAAGCACTCGATAGCTGGAGATAGAACAGGGAAAAGTGCAGATGAAGGAAACACAACAGAAGATAGGAAGTGGAACACACAGATAACAGGAGAGAAGCCAGGAGAAGCCGAAGTAAAGCCACAGAGGAACCGATAGTCACGAGCGCGGGTGAATAAATAACAGTCACCCGGCTGAAAAGAGAAGGCTGAATGTTGAATAGATGCTGAAGAGGTTGCGAGGCTGGAGACAGGAAAAGATGCGCAGAGCAGCTGTCGGGGATTCATGCATGTTCTTCCTATGGTTTCTTATCTTCTGTATTCTACCTTTTTGTTCTGAAACCCATCTGTATCAGATTTGTAGCTATCTGTGGGAATGCCATGTAATCATGTGTTTTGCCAAGAGATTAATACAATGAGAGATTGCTGTCTAAATAAGATGTCCATGTGCTTATAATGTGTTTCTGCTGGTTTAAAATTTTATTTGTGAATGTCTGAATGCTTATAAGTGATCTTGCGTATATCACTCGGTATATGTAATGGATGCACTGCCCTTCATTAGTTGTGGGTTTGTTCCTTGCCATTGATCTCATCCCCTTCTGCATGTGGTTGCGGCACGCCTCGGGTGAGACGCACTGCTCTCCAGAGTAGGGTGAAAATGCCGGCGTGTTCCTAGACTACACCGGACCCCTTTGTTGGCCACCAATCTTGAACCTGGGTCTTGTCCGCGAGACCTGACTTCTCGCCAACAAATGGTTCCGTTGCCGGGACTTGCACGTTCTGAGGGGATCTAGATCATGGTATCGAGGATATTTGAAGGAGCGATACGGCGATGGTGGGATGATCATCTTGACCAGTTCATTGCTCAGCAAGCAGAGCTGACCAAGAAAAAGGAGGCGGCGATCAAGGAACTTGTTCTTTTCTCTGATTCAGCCAGTGATACGTACGAAATTTTCTGGGGAAGGTTCCCTACGGACCTTTACAATTGGTTGCGGAGGTTACGAGCGACGCTGCCCCAAGAAGGCTTGCGGAAGATAAACCGCAGGTGGACGCACGAAGACCTGGTGGCACTGCATCGGGTAGATACTGAACTAACCCGTGCAGTGGATTTTTGGGTAAGGACCACGTTGGAAGGATACGCTGTGGAATTTGCTGCTGAGTGCTACCAATATTTCTCGAAGGCCAAGGCTGTTTTTCACTCAGGGCTGAGGGGGAAGCTGTTGAAGGAGATTCCGCTATGGATCAAAGCCCTGATGGTGGACGAAGGGTTGATTGAATTCCACAAAACGAGTATAGAAGCGTAAACCACCCGTACTGGGGGAAGGGTTGAGGGGACCGATGCTGTGTAGACTGCGAGAGTGGGGAGTGGGGAATGGATGCTGAGGCCTCATGCAAGTTGCGGGAGCTACGTGCACATCGGTGGGCACAGATCGCCGATAGGTGGCGAAGAAGGGTAATGCGAGATTTGAAGAGAAGAGAGATCGAGAGGAAAAATCAGAAGGAGGCGCCTCAGAGAATGGGAGTTATGGGTTTGGATACCCGGAAAGAAGACGGGACAGCAGTGGAAGTGCAGTGGGTGCATGGGAGCCCAGCGACGCGAGAAAGAGAGATCGTGACTAGCGAAGATAACGGAAAGATGCAGCCCGAAGAAAGTTCCGATGATGAATGGCACGGCGTGATGCAGCGGATGTTTCAAGATCAGACGACACCCACCCCTCCAGGCAGCCCTACTTCTCACCTTCTGCATGGCCAGGATCCCGACCTTCCCCTGGTACTATATCAACCTTTAAGCAATATTTTTAGTCAGTTACAAGCATTGAGTCGGTCATACAGTAGTGCATCAGTGTCAGTAACGTCCAGTAACAGCAGCGTTACTAGTAGTAGTATTTTTCCTAGTGGGACCGTTATGCAACCAAGACCGGGAGGCTTTATCTTGGTTAATTCTCCGCAAGTACACATGGCTGGATCTTTCACCCGGTATCCAGAGTTCTCTGGCCGGGGCAATGACGACGTAGAACAACACTGGTATCTGTGTGAAGCCATCTGGAGGGCTTGCCAGACGCCAGATGCAGGGAAGTTAATAGAATTCCAAACCACGCTCAAAGAGAGGGCTCTACGATGGTTCATTAAGTGGTCTGAGGCGCATCCTAACCCTGTAATTGCGGACGTGAAGTGGGATTTTGTCCGCGAATTCAAGCTTCCCCAGACAGACCAGCAGGGCCTGTCAGAGCTGTGGGAAATTAAGCAGAAGGAAGGTGAGACCACGTGGGAGTTGATGCGGCGATTCAAGGACGCGATCGGGAAACTCAGCTACCCGATCGATCCAAACCACCAAAGGGACTAGTTCATCAAGGCTCTGCTCCCCTTGACACGAACCCCTCTCACTCAGCAGAAGATTGATAATCTGCAGGACGCTTTGGAGCAGGCCATGAAGATTGAAGCTATGGCAGGCTACCCCCAGGAATATCGGGGGGCGGCCCTGCAAGATCCTTCTTTGATAGGGTTGCAACACCAGATCGCCAGCTTGACCGAAAAGCTCAAGGAACTTCAGCCAGTGAGACCAGCGCGACCGAATGTTTGGTGTACTCATTGCCTGGTCGAGGTCCACGTCGCAACCAAATGTCCTCGGTTGCGCGGCGCAGGAGCAGGACCCTCGGTCGCATCAATCCAGGGGGGTCCACCACCAGGGGATGGCGCGGAGATGAACCCGCAGGGAGTCTACTAACCGCAATAGACTTATGCGGGGTTCCCACCACAACTGGGGTCCTCCACCACAGAGTACTGTGAGATTTGCTGGACGCTGGGGCATCCTCCTCGGATGTGCCCGATACTACAAAAGTACTCCACAGTCCCGAATAATGTATACTGCGAATTTTGTGTGTCAACGACTCACAACACAGAGCAGTGCAGGGCGCTTGATGCACTTGCGGATCGACTGGATCGTCCCTCGTACCGGGTAAACGAGGCTCCAAGGGGAAGAGGTGGCGGAGGCATGCAGGGAGGCCACACAGGCAGACGCGGCCGGGTAAAATGTTACAACTATGACCAGGAGGGTCACGTGGCTCGAGAATGTCCCCTTCCGTGACGACCCTGGTGTTCCCAGTGCTGGGTCAACGCCGACGCTACAGAAGACTGTCCTGAGCTTATCAAGAAGTGGGAAGAACGGGCGAGGAAGAGGGGAATGAATCTGATAAACTCAGAGCCGCGAGGGGCTACAACCCCTGACATGCAGAACGTCGCGATAGTAACGAGGGGCGGAAAGAAGACTGGAGAGGATGCCCACGAGAAGGAGCTAGCCAGAGTGGTTCGGGCGGCATCCCTGAAGAAGTTGATCAGGCCTGAGGTCCAGAAGAAGTATTTCCAGGAGGCAGTTGAGGCCTTCGCCCAGTTGCGGAACGAGGGAGGTTTGGAGGAACCCATGCTGCCGGAATCTGGTGCGCAGAACGTCGCAGGTACTGTGGTCGAGGATTGGCTCCGGCTATTCCTCAGGATTGTTGATAATGCTACGCTGCGGCAGCAGCTCAAGCATGCTTTGGACGGAGCACTGCAGGGGCACACAGAGCTTAGAGATTCGGCGGACGCTGGCCCCCAATACATGCAATGTGTCAAGCGGAACAAGCAACGAACAGGCAAAGAATTCCGGCTTAACACACAAGTCGCAGGGTTCCAAATCAGCGACACCATGTTGGACTTGGGGTCCGATGTCAACATACTGCCATGAAAGACATGGGAGGCTCTTGGAAGGCCACGACTAGCCTACTCACCAATCCAACTCAGGATGGCGAACCAGTACTGCATTTTACCAATCATCCGGCTCGAGGGAGTCGAGGTTGACGTTGCGGGGGTGAAGACATACACCGATTTTGAGGTTATTGATATCATGGGCGATAAGGATCCCTATCCTGCTTTACTCAGCATTGATTGGGCTTTTGAGAATTACGCCATCATCGACCTTAAGAAGGAGATGATGATCTTTAAGGATGGGGAGGTATGGGTCACCCAGCCTCTCGACCCGTATCAAGGCCCACGATATACGGAAACAATGGACAATCGGGAGGATGCTCAGATGATGGACCATCTCTATCAGATGACTGCAGGAAAGCGGGATGATTATATTAACCCGACCACGACTGGCTCTGTCAGTTGGCGGAGTGTGCAGAGCTCGGAGCTCAGATCCGAACTCGCTTGGGAAGACTGGTAGCAAGGGGGGTATGAGACCACCACGCGGAGATGTGCCTCCATTGCTCAAGTCCGGTGGGTAGGGACTGAGATCCGCGGATATCCCACATTGTCAAACATGCAAGCAGTCAATACTTTTATTGCCAAGGTGGAAGACCGGGTCCCAGCTGTAAGCCGAATACCACTTTTGGATGTGGCCTTGCAATCAACGTCGGCATAGTGGTGGAAAAATCACCGTAACACTCTGTTGCGATGGGAGTGCGTGGCGGATGCTCTGCGGGCACGCTTCAAAGAGGATGAAGGACCCTGCAGTACGCTTAAGTATCATGGAACTTCCGACCCGCGACACCATTTGCGGGCCTGTGAGGAACAGTGGCGTAGCACCCGGTACCCTGAGGAGCTGTGGGTCCACAGGTTTATCCACTCCCTGGGCACCATTCCCCAGGCCTGGTACCTGGAGGAAGAGCGGAAACGGGAAACCCGCTCCTGGCAGGCAGTTGCGGACAAGTTTGTTTTGAGCTTCTTGTTTGAAGGGGAGACGGCGCAGGAGTCTCAGGCCCTACAGGCAATCAAGGAGGTCTTGTTTTTCCACCAGCCCGAGCCCAACGAGGGCCCGGCTGTGTCACGACCTGAGGTCAGGCGCAAGTTGGTTTGTCACCAAATTGATGGGGATCCGGAGGACGATAGTTTGGAGGACCTCAGGCATCTCTATTTTGACGAAAAGGAAGGTGAGCGGAGAATCAGTGAAGAGCCGACGACTGAAGGAGTCCATTTACAGCCGCTAAAGACAAAAAAACTGAACATTGGGACGGACGAGAAACCTAAGCTCACAACGGTGGGAGATTACTGGGACGAGGAGACAACAAAAGAAATTTTCAGCCTCCTCCGAGAATACGAAGATTTGTTTCCGTCTTCAGTTGCGGACCTGAAGGGGATCAAGGGGGATCTGGGCGAAATGCGCATCACGCTGAAACCGGGGGTAAGGCCGGTAAAGCACTGACCCTACCGGTTGAACCCACGTATCAAAGAGAAGGTCAAGATGGAGATCGACAAGATGTTGGCTGCAGGTATTATTTTCCTGGTAGAAGAAGCAGAATGGGTGAGTCCCATCGTCATCCAGAACAAGAAGGACAAAGCGGAGATCTGGGTCTGTGTAGACTACCGAAGCCTGAACAATGCCTGCATCCACGACCCGTTTCCCACCCCTTTCAGCGATGAAGTTCTAGATCATGTCGCGGGGAACGAAGCTTACTCCTTCACTGATGGGTTCTCGGGCTACCATCAGGTGCGCATTGCCGAGGAAGACAAAGCAAAGACGACATTCACCACTGAGTGGGGATCATTCGCATACCACGTTATGCCGTTTGGTCTGAAGAACGCACCGGCTGTGTTTTCCCGGATTGTCATTGCTGCTTTCCGGGAATACATTCACAAGTTCCTGGAAGTCTATATGGACGATTGGACTGTTTACAGCCTGCTGAAGAAACACGCCTCCCTGTTGCGTGTTATGTTCGACCGGTGTCGCCAGCTGTAGATTTCCTTGAACTTGAAGAAATGTATTTTTGCAGTACCATTCGGCACACTCTTGGGCCACGTGGTGTGCAAGCAAGGGGTCTACGTTGATCCTGCCAAGGTCGCGGTCATCGTCCACATGGAGGCCCCCGAGACCGTGAAGCAGTTGCGGGCACTGCTCGGGCACACAGGATATTACAGGCGGTTTATTCGCAACTACGCAAGGATTACGGCCCCTCTGGAGAAACTGTTGCGGAAGTCAGAAGCGTTTGAGTGGACGGCGGAGTGCAGGAAGGCACTTGACACATTGAAGGAGAAGTTGGCGACGACACCCATACTTGTTCATCCCGACTGGGATAAGCAGTTCCATGTCCATATTGATGCGTCCGGAATTGCACTTGGAGCTGTATTGGCGCAACCCGGGGAGACGACAGTTGATCACCCCATGTACTTCGCCAGCCGTTGGTTATCGAATGCGGAGATGAATTATACCACGACCGAGCGGGAGGCGTTGGCGATGGTGTACTCTCTCCAGAAGTTCCACCACTATCTTCTGGGCGGCAAATTTACATTCTTCACGGACCATTCTGCATTGAAATATCTGGTGAATAAGCCTGTGTTGGAAGGGAGAATCTGTCGTTGGTTACTACTTTTCCAGGAATTTACGTTTGAGGTGATTGTCAAGCCTGGCAGGTTGAATGTTGGTCCCGATCATTTATCCAGGTTGGAGACGGGAGAGAATGAAGGCCCGTTGGACGATCAGCTACCGGATGCTGACCTCTTCCGAGTTGAAGCAGTACCAGATTACCTGGCTGACATTGCCACTTATCTGACCACGGGACAGTGCCCTCAGGATTACACCCCGCTTCAGAAACGCCACCTGGTTGTCCGGGCGGCCGACTACCAATTGATCGCGGGGCAGCTGTACAAACTGGGCCTTGATGAGGTGTTGCGCAGGTGTGTTCTCGACCATGAACGGGAAGCAGTGATGTGGGAATGTCACAGTGGTGTTGCGGGAGGGCATGTGGGTGCGAAACCCACCGCAAGGAAGGTGCTCCAAGCTGGCCTGTGGTGGCCAACGTTACACGTAGACTGTAAGGCCTATGTGAAGCGTTGCGATGTTTTCCAGTGGACGGGAAGGCCTTCGCACCGGGACGAGCTCCCGCTACACCCAGTGCATGTGTTGCGGCCGTTTGAGAAGTGGGTTGTTGATTTCGTAGGTCCCATCGCACCAATCGCTCGACATTCCAAGGCCCGGTACATCATTACCGCCACGGATTACCTCACACGGTGGGCTGAGGCAGCAGCGGTACGCGACTGCTCGGCAGAGACCGCTGCCCGGTTCATTTTTGAACACATCATCAGCCGTTTTGGCTGCCCACGGAGCTTGACCAGCGATCAGGGTACGCACTTCATTAATGCCACGGTCAAGTCACTACTGGACACATTTATGATTCAGCATCATAAAAGCAGCCCATACCACCCACAGGCCAATGGTACGGTGGAAGCTTTCAACAAGATTCTTGAGAAGGGCTTGACTAAAATTTGCAATGCTCAGCGCGACGATTGGGACGAGCGCCTCCCAGCGGCATTATGGGCCTACCGGACCATAGTGAAACGTTTGACCAACCAGACACCATTCCAGTTGGTGTACGACCGGGAAGCTGTGATTCCCGCCGAGTTCACTGTACCCAGTCTTTTGATCGCAACGTCCCTCCAATTCTCAGAAGAGGAGTCACTTCGGGAACGCCTCCAGGAGCTACAGGAGCTGGATGAGGCCCGATTCCTCGCGGAATTCCACCAGAAGGTTCAGAAGGCCAGACAGAAAGCGTGGCACGACTGCCACATCAAAACCAAAGCCTTCCAAGTTGGCGGCAAAGTTCTCTTATATGACAGCCGGTTCCAGAAGTTTCCAGGCAAGCTCCAGATGCACTGGTTGGGACCGTACTTTGTCATCGAGATCCGCGACTCAGGAGCTGTTCGGTTGTCACAGCTGGACGGTACAGTTCTTCCCAGATGGGTGAATGGCGCATGCCTGAAACCCTACCAGGAGTAGGTACCTTTCACTTTTCATCAATAACTCTCGCAACCGAGAGAACCCGTAGAGTAGCTTAGTCGAATAACTCTCCCACAACTGGGATGAGCGTAGGGAGTCTTTTCCATTCATAGGCAGTCTGTCAAATAATTGGTCAGTTGCGGTTACCTCACCGCAACTGACTGTGGTCGGGGCGGACCAGTCCAGTGTGTCGCAGCGCTAGTCCAGCGTGTCATTCGCGTAGGATCCATCCTCGTGCCAGTGTCAATCCAGGTCATTTCCGTCAGTCCGTAGGATCGCTCAGATTTGCTTCATAAATTGCCATAAGTAGACAGTAATCATACCGTAATCATTTTCCATCACCTGCAGTTCCCTCAGCCATCGCGTCCGCCCATCTTCCCATGAAGCCGTCAGCAACTGTCAGATTACATACAGGCACGCGATTGATCGCATGATTATCGCAGCCTCGAAGGATAGCAAGAATTAATTGCCGTTATGGAGTCTCATCAACTCCGCTCGTGCCAGCGGAGGACATAATTTGCATGAAGATCAACAGCACGAGAATGACGGACCAGTTCAATTTGGAAGTTGCAGCGACTCCAGAGCATTTGCAGCATCGAAGCGCACCGCACCCAGAAGGAAACTCCAGACGAATCCTCCAAGTTTACCAGCGCCGCGCCAGGATGCCGAGGGCTCTCCTATCCGTCCCCGAACTAGTACTGGACAGCCGAATTCACCGCGTAGAGTCGCTCGTTGGCAAGTATGACAATGCAGCCTGTATGGACGCCAACCTGTCCGACCCTGCTGAATTCCCCCACCTCCATTGGCAGACTTACATGGAGCACCATTATACGCCAGGCAGCAGCTCCAACAGTCGGATGCGACCAGAATTTAGGGGCCTACAGTAGTCGTCCTTGATGCATTTGAGGACTCTTCCAGTTTTCGGAACTACGGGACCGGCTCTGCAATGCACCCGGTTCCTTCTCAGTCGGATACAGAACGGGTCCCTGTGGCTCAATGAAGAAATTCCAGTTCATGCTGAAGACATTCAGCGGCTTACAGGGCTATCTCTAAACGGTGCAGATGTCTCCGCTACTGGCCAGACATCCTCCAAGCGCGCCCGAAAGTCAGGTGACTCAGACATGTACACCAAGTATGGCACTCGCCGGGGTGGCAAAGGTGCCAAAATTGACTTGATCAACAAACCAGAAATCCGGTTCGCTTGCTACCTGATCGCTAGCAAGACGATGCGCCACTACACGAAGGGAGAATGCACCCTGGACACAATTTCCATTGCAGAGCACTGCACCCGGGGCGCCAAGTTGAATTGGTGCTCTTTCGTGCTGAAGGAACTCTTCGTGGCCTGCGAAGAAAACTACAAGCGTACCACCAGTTTCATTTACGTCTACTTGATTTTAGCTTTCGCCATGTGGAAATGGCACCTTCCTCCTGTCCGGATGCCGGCGGAGACGACCGCGAGCCAGCCTCTCACGATGAAATACACCCCCTGGCAGGTATCCATGGATCCCAGCACCAAACAGGTGAACGCGGAGGCGTTTCGGGCGTGGTACGGGATGATGACAGATGTGGTGACCAACCAGCAATGGGTGCCCAGGCACTTGTTGGACGAGTACAGTGAGCAGGTGTGGTTTCGGGTCAGCCACAGGCACACCTTCCTCCGGCCAACTTGCGTGCCGGACACCACCTTTCACATGGCGCCCCTCCGGTTCCAGCTGAATGATGACACCTTTCACCGTGAGGTCTCTGCGTGGCCGGGGGTCGTCAAGCACGTCCACGACGGGATCACCCGCTATAACTTTGATCGGATGCTACTGGCACAGCGGCCTGCCGCGACCGGCGCAGCGGGGTCCTCATAGGTTGCGGCGGAACCTCCACAAGATGCAGCTGAGACCGCACCGAACCTACCCGAATCGCTGGTCCCGATCGTCGAGCACCTCAATGACCAGGTACGACGACTTAACGTGTCCACCCAAGTTGCTTCAAGTGGTGCCCCTATATTTCCCTCCTTATCTGAATTTCATATCAGTCGGTCTCGAGTTCCCTCCAATACCGCTCCCCTCATTTCTCCCATCCCCACTAACCTGTTCACCTCTGCCACCCCTATCATCACACCAATGGGCGAACCGGGCCCCGAACTCGATTCATCAGACCCACCTCCATCCAAGAGGGCCCGCATTGCTGTCACAGATCTAGTGGTGGATCTTACTGACGATGATCCACCAGCCACTCCACCCACAACGACTTTGATTCCGGAGGAACCTCTGATCGATCCGTCAGAGTTCCTCAACTTTCGCCTCCCTCACACTTCTTTCACTCCGTCCACCGCTCCCACTGGCCGACCACCTGCCACTTCCTCCAACCCATCCAATTCATCAGCCACTGTGTCAGATTCTCTTATCCAGGAACTTTTCGGAGGCGACCACGGGGTGGAAGTCACCTCCAGTACTGCAGCCGTGGTACCTCCAGTTGACCTCGTGGCCACGGCCCAGGACTCTCCTGCTACTATATCTACCAGGCTCACGAATGGTGGGGCTGATTCGGCTGCCCCTCCCCCAGAGCAGACCACGCAGCAAGACCGGCCGGAGTCTGAGATGGCCACTTCAGTGCAGCAGCAGACACCGGTCCATCCTCCAGAGACTTCAAGCCAACCAGTGGCCAGCAACCAACCTTCGCAGGAGCGGGTGCCGGAGCAGGGCACACCCAGCACGACCAATGCAGAACCATGGAGTCCAGCACAGCTATACCTACTCATTCAGCGGGCGGCCCTCAAGGCCGAGCAGATTCACACAGAGCTGCAACAGCGGTGTACCGAGCAGCGTAATCAGATCACGGCGCTTACTGAACAACGCAATCAGCTGACTAGGGAGAAGACCAACCTTCAGGAGCAGGTCAACATTGCTGTTCAGGCGTTATCCAACGTATGGCCCGCTGCAAGGGCTCATTATGCCCCACTTCTTGCCGATATAGCGAAGAACAGTATAGCACTCCAGGCTCACCACCTCAGGACTATTTTCACTGTTGTTTGCAGGGAGAACCAGGAACTCCAAGCGGCGTTAGCCGCACGGCCTACCCTTCCAGATCCACCCAGTGTCCATTCAGAACAGGTGACTGCCAAGCAGACGCAGGCAGTTAGTATGCAAGCAACTCTCCATTCCACTGTAGCCGCAGCTTCTGCCCTTCTGTGAAGTCTGCAGGAGTGCTCACTCGCGCTAACTGTCAAGACGCAGCCTATCGCTGCCCAGCTGCAACAAATTTCCCGTGACATTCAGGCGACCGCGGACCCAGCACGGTTAGATCAGCTCTACCACCAGTCGGACGAGCTTGAACTTCACATGCAACAGACTGAGGCCGACTCGGCAGCGGCCAAGCACGTCATCCGGGAAATTCGTCCGCCCATCCGAGCCTGTGCCGACTCCATACACCAGCTGGATGCCAAGGCTGAAGCCCAACTTGCCACGCTGTTCGGGGATGACCCGACGACGATAGACGAAGCCGCCGCCACCCGGATCTCCCAAGAAGCCGACTTGCTTATGCAGGAATGGCAACAAGTGGTGGCGGAATTCACTGAGCTTAGAGATACAGCGCTCCGCCGGGTCCCGGAGTTGGGGCCCTTGTTTGAACAACCAAGTGGTGAAGCACAGCAGGAAAGGGTGCAGGGTGAAGGCACAGCAGAACAGAGCACGGGTGCCAGCGGGGCAATGGAAGTAGAAACTGCTATTTGTGATTGACTCACAGACGAGTCAAGGAATTGTCGTCGAGGCCTGTTGGGGCCCTTGTTTTTGTTTAGTTTTGAAATCTTGGCTAAGACATTTTGAACTTTGACCCTTTTTGAGTTGCGGAATAAATACACATGGCAACCGCGACCGCGCCGCAACTACCAGGAGTCGCGGAGTTACCAAGGTGGCGCGGAAGCACTCGATATCTGGAGATAGAACAGGGACAAGTGTAGATGAAGGAAACACAGTAGAAGATAGGAAGTGGAACACGCAGATAACATGAGAGAAGCCAGGAGAAGCCGAAGTAAAGCCACAGAGGAACCGATAGTCGCGAGCGCGGGTGAATAAATAACAGTCACCCGGCTGAAAAGAAGAGGCTGAATGTTGAATAGATGCTGAAGAGGTTGCGAGGCTCGAGATAGGAAAAGATGCATATAGCAGCGGTGGAGGATTCATGCATGTTCTTCATATGGTTTCTTATCTTCTCTTTTCTACCTTTCTGTTCTGAAACCCATCTGTATCAGATTTGTAGCTATCTGTGGGAATGCCATGTAATCATGTGTTCTGCCAAGAGATTAATACAATGGGAGATTGTTGTCTAAATAAGATTTCCGTGTGCTTATAATGTGTTTCTGCTGGTTTAAAATTTTATTTGTGAATGTCTGAATGCTTATTAAGTGATCTTGCGTATATAACTCGGTATATGTAATGGATGCACTGCCCTTCATTAGTTGCGGGTTTGTTCCTTGCCATTGATCTCATCCCCTTCTGCATGTGGTTGCGGCACACCTCGGGTGAGACGCACTGCTCTCTAGAGCAGGGTGAAAATGCCGGCGTGTTCCTAGACTACACCGGACCCCTTTGTTGGCCACAACTCTTGAAACTGGGTCTTGTCCGCGAGACCTGACTCCTCGCCAACAAATGAAATCCAATCCCCATTGTCTGAAAGGTTCTTCAATAAAAACAGGGAGAAGAGGTAAAGGGGCTAACTTTTTCTTTTTTGCAAACACCTGGCATTTTTGACAACTTCTGATTGCTTTATATACATCAGCAAACACATATGGACAATAGAAACCTGATTTAAAAACTTTATGAGCAATTGCCTTCCATCTATAGTGACCTCCACATAATCATTCATGATATTATTTGATTACTTCTGGAACTTCCTCCTCTGTTAAACATAACAATAACACACCAACGGGGTCTTTCCAATATAGCTTTGCTTCAATTATGACATAAGGTTGAGCCTTAAGTTTCAAAGATCTGTATTTAGTTCTATCTATTGAAGGAGGAGAAGAAAGAAAGCATAAATAATGAAAAATATCCTTGTACCAATTTGAGCAGAGGAATTTATATTTAATTGCTGGCTTTGACTGAACATCACCTATTTCTCCATTGACCTCCTCTACAGGTGCCAATAAATTAATTCCCAGTGCTTGGAAATTTGACTCTGTTAATAATTTTTCCAGCCCCAATCCTTTGATCAATTTCGTCGGCTTAACATCCAGATCATATTCTTGGATTTTAGCAATCCATTTGCCCCTTTTCCCGTCCACATCACTCTGTACTAAAACATCTTTTACAGCAGAATTAGGAACATATGCTAAAATTTGGGAATAAAGAACATAGGTTCTGAATGCTTTCAATGCTTTCACCAGAGCATATACTTGTTTCTCCAATATATTATACTTCAACTCTGCATCTCGGAGCACCTTACTGAAATACGCTACAGGTTGTTCACATTTTTCTTCATTTCTTTGTAATAACACAGCAACAATTGTTGAGGAAGATGCAAATGAGAAAATTTGAAATGGCTTCAGATAATCTGGACTTATTAGAACAGGTGCTTCTTTTAGAGCTTCTTTAATTCTTTGAAAAGATTCTCTTGCTTCTTTGTCCCACTTCACCTCTGCATCCTTTTTCAACATGTCTGTTATTTTTTTGACAATCTCTACGTAATTAGGAACAAATCTTCTCAGAAAATTAATTTTCCGGAGGAATATCTAAATATATTTCTTACCTCTGGGCAATGGAATTGACTGTATTGCTTCGACTCTTGCTGGATCAATCTTCACTCCTTGTTTAGAAACAATATGTCCCAGTAGTTTACCCTCCTACAGAGCAAACAAAGAATTTTTTGGATTCAGCGATAATCCATATTTTCTACATTTCAAGAAGGTTTTTTGCAAATGCTGTAGATGTTCTTCATCAGAGTTTGAAAAAATGGTGACATAATCCAGATAAAAAACCACAAATTTATCTCCTACAAATGCAATATCCATTGCTCTTTGGAATGTGGCCCCTGCATTCATTAAGCCGAATGGAATCCTGGCATACATGAATGTACCCCAGGGTGTAGTGAAAGCAATTTTCTTTTGATATTCCTTCTCCACAGCAACCTGGTTATATCCTGAAAAACCATCTACCATTGATAACCTGTACGCTCCAGTTAATTTTTGCAAGAAAAATCCATCTTCGGCAAAGGATAATTATCCTTCAATGAAGCCCTATTCAAGTTCCTGAAGTCTACACATAGCCTTATCTCTCCATTCTTCTTTCGGACTGGTACGAGATTGGAAACCCAATCAGAATATCTGAGAGGAACAATTATTTTAGCTTGCAGCAATTTCTTTACCTCCTTTTCAATCGGGGCCAATAACAATGGATTGATTTGTCGAAGTTTCTGTTTATGTGGT
Organism: Pinus albicaulis; assembly: GCA_034641835.2. Lineage (NCBI taxonomy): Eukaryota > Viridiplantae > Streptophyta > Pinopsida > Pinales > Pinaceae > Pinus > Pinus albicaulis. The sequence goes on from CM076584.1 coordinate 349,934,812, forward strand.
TTGACTCCCTCTTTCAATGGGATTTTATGCTGAATAATATTCTTATCATAAGTCTTCAGGTCATCATATGACCAGGCAAATACATACTCAAATTGTTTGAATAGATCTACGTACCTCTATTTATAGTCCTTCGGAAGGCCTTTGAACAATTTTACCATTTTAGGCTCATATTGAGTTCCCAAATTACAATCTTCCACATTATTATCTTTCTGTGGTTTCTTCTGATTTACTGCCACATCATTAGCATCAAACAGCCTTTCGAGGGGTACCAGTCCTCTTGGTAGAACATTTTCTTTCAGCTAAATAATCTGCTAATCAACAATCTTCTTTTTCAGATTCTTAGACATATCAGCCGAGTCATCTTCATCAGTTTCCAAATCAATCTGATGATCTTCAAAGTCTTCAATCATCAACAAAAATTTCTTAATCTGTTCATCATCCTCAAAAACCTGCCAATGTTTGATATTGTCTGGGATCGAAGGTCTATGTCTCATCTCAATTTCATAACTTAGCCTCGGATTAATTGGAGGCTTGAATGTACTAGCTACAACTGCTAAAGAATCTGCCATTCTATTCTCTTCTCTTGGGACAAACTGTAGATTGAAAGCTTCAAAGTAATTTTCAATTAAATCCCATACCTCATTCCTGTAAGTTCTTAACCTGGGATGCTTGGTTTGACACACAATCTTAATTTGTCTTATGATTAAATCAGAATCACCAAACACAGTCATAGATTGAATTCCCATTTGCTTATTTGTCTGCAGACTAATTATTAATGCTTCATACTCAGCTACATTATTGGTCGATTCAAACTCCAATTTAAAAGAAAAAGGTACAAGGTTACCTTCTGGAGATACAAAAATGAAACCAGCTCCAGCGCCTTCTTTAGAATATGCACCAACAAAATAACACTTCCAAAGCTTGTTTGAATGCAGCTCCTTATGTACAATGGTTGAAGGGGGCTGCCCTTGTGACTCTTCAGCAAATTCTGCATCTTCATGCAGCATGAAACAAGAAAGATCCTCTTTCTCCTGGCCATAAATAGGTGAGTTACCTGCATCTTTCTTGGTAGCAGTCTTTTGAAATCTAGTTTCTCTATACAACCTTCTTTCTTCCCAATTAAAAAGAGGGATGATAGCATATGTAAAATCTAGCTTCAAAACTCCTCCCAACTTTGCCCCCCAGGATCTAGATAATAAAATACCAAATCTGGATGGAATATCTGCCACTACTACATCCATCATAATGCTCTTGGCTGGAATTTGAGCCAATGAAACAACCATATCCTTAATAAGACCCACACACTTCACCCTTTTTGAATCAAAAGAATAAAGGTCTCGGTATGGTTTAGTGATTTGTAAATTTAACTCTTTCATCACAGACAGAGGCATCAGATTGTGAGATGTGCCAGAATCCAACATGCAATTATGTACAACAAAATCATGTAACAGAAGCGATATATAAAAAGGAGGAACGGTCGAATCTACCTCTTCAACATGAGGTTCGAAGGTGACTATTGGTTTTTCTTCCTGCAGATTTACTATATCACCCACTTCATTAGACTGTGATAAATTGATAAACTCTGCAATCTCTTTTTTATATCCAGGGTTTTTTATTAATTCAAGAAGAGAAAATTGAATTTTCACTTTCTCCAACTCTTTCGACAAACTGAAACTTTGATTTTTTTTTGTCAACTTTTCAGGTTGCTCTTGATTTTTATTGGAATTTAGGCCTTGATTCGAAACAATAACAACTTTCTCCAAAATATTAGGGTCCTTAATCTTTGTTTGAGAAGCCCCAACTTGTTGTTTTTCCTTCTCTTTTTCTTCATTCATGGGTTGTTTCCCCTTATCTGATTTCTTAATCTGATTTTTCTGTAATGGAGTCGCCATTGGAGCGGGTACTGATTCTGATTCCTTTTCCTCCTCATCTTGAGTTCTTAACCTCTTTTTTGACCTCAAATCATATTTTTAATGTAGTTCGGATTGCATGAAGTCCATGAACTGTCTGCAATAGTCATCCATCTCTTCTTGATTGAATTAAAGATCAGTTTCTTCATCTTCTTCCACTCCTTCTTCCCCTGTTTCTTCTTCGGTTTCATCATCTTCCATGTAGACAACAGAAATTCGAGCGTCATCTTCTTTTTCATCATCATCATCCACTGAGAGGGATGGAGCTGCCTCTATATACAAGGGTGCTTGCACCTGATCTTGATATTTTCTTTCTCTTTGTAGAATCTGCAGGGACTGTTTTTTAAACTGGGGATTAAAAACCCCTCTATTATGTCTTGCAGGCTTATTATTGTCTATTTCCAACTTCACCAACTTATTAGACAAATTTTTTATGGCCTTAGTCATATCGTCAATTCTCTGGTCATGAGCTGAGGCTTCTTCTTTAGCTTTTCCTTTATCTTGAACTTTACTAGCAGCAAACATATTAGCCTCAATCTCCAGAGCATCAGTTTGAATCTGCTCCAAAGTAGGAGACCTTCTCTCTCAATGTGAAACTGAACTTTGGTTCAAATTCACCAGAAAAAATGACCCTTGCTCCAATAGGAGGGGGTTTCATTTCAACAGGCAAACTATTATACAATTTATTAAATCTCTTCGCAAAATCATTCATGTTTTCATCAGATTTCTTCTTTATTACATTGAATTCTGTCAAAGAATAACCATGGTCCCTTTTTTCACCCCATCTCTCGGTGAAATTTCTTTCTAGGGCATCCCAATCATTTATGGTACCATTAGGCAATCCTTTAAACCATTTCCTTGCCTCTCCACTTAAAGACCGAACAAAAAGTCTCATTACAACGTCCAAATGTTCAACATTTAAATTCTCAGCAAATGTGCAAAACAGGGGCAAGTGCTGCTCTACAGTTATTTCATCTTCACCAGTAGATCTTGAGAGTAATTTGAGATACTCCTGAGGCATATCATGCAGTGGTTGGGGTAGATTTAATGGTGCATATCTATTCATCAAGAAAGCAGGGGCTGCCATGTTTATGCCCAGATTAACTGCTCCTTGAGCGGGGGTAAAATGAATACCAGTTATAGGTGGGGGCGAATGATGTGGAACAACTGATATAGGAGTTGGAGTATCAAAGATTGCAGAAGAGCTGGCAGCTGTATGGGGCTGAGTTTCTGTAAAAGGGAAAGACACAAATTCCAAAGATTGCTCTTCTAATGTAGGTTCTTGAAAATGAATGGGTGATGGTGGGGATTCTTTTTCCAAGAAAATGAGTTTCCTGGAAATATTCTTGGATGAGGGAGTGCGTGAACTGCTGCCTGGTGAGAGCAGTGTAGTTTCTAGTGTATCAAATATTTTTGTTTTCTGTCCCTTCAAGCTTCTGAGGATCAGACAAAACAGGAACTTTTTAATGAGAGGTATCCGACCTCGTGTGAGGTTTCTTTGGAGTCAGAGCTATTTTCAAAAAAACATAGCTTACTATTTTCTCCTCTATGAACAACCAGAGGAAATATAAAACAAAACCCAGGGAAAATCTTCGAACCTTCGTCCCCGGCAACGACGCCAATTAATGTTGTGCCTTAAGTGACAATTCCTCAGCTGTGAAAAGGATTGTGCTTAAGACATTATCTGTTTGTGTCACAAGTGATTATTATATATCTGTCTCTGTATTAAAACCCATAAACATTGATTTTGTGACCTTCAAATATCAAACCCATACATGTTTCTGCAATGCCATATTCCAATTATGCTGAAATGAATGGATGGAAGAAAATGAGAAGAAGATTTCAAACTGATATGTTGTCTAAAACAGAATCTACCATTTTAAAATCTAGAAGAATTATGTAAAGATAAAGTTAAAATAGAGGAGCGCACATTAAGGTTTATTTAACTCTTAAATACACATGTATAAAGAGACCCGCTGCTCAAATTACTCTATTTCATTCATAGATATGAAAACATTATGTAAACTAGATAAAATTTCAACATAACTAGAATAATAGAAACTTGCATACTTCTTTCATTGATTTGCAATTCTCAGTACAAAATTATGCTTCAAGGTTCAAAAACTTGGAACCTTCATCTTTCTTGAAATTGTCTTTAAATGCAGTATCACAAGTCAGTTTCCAGTAATGAAACTGATTCTAACTGCCCTAACTAATTCTAACTGCTTGAACTACTGACTGTTACGGAGGCACATGCCTCAAAAAGGTTTTATTACATTTAGATGATTTTGAGAAATAGCATAATGATAATTTGAAAACTTCTAATCTATGAGAATAGCTACTCCTGAAGTGGTTGTTGAATCAATGGCTACTTTTGGTTGAGCCGTTGGCACCTCTTTTGTTGAATCTATTGAAAATTGCTTGCACTTCTTCCATAGCTCATTTTGAGTTGTCGAGGAGTTTTTGAAACTTTGATATTCTATCTTGAACACCACAATTTGACTGTGTGTAGGTTTTCTTGTAAAGAGAGTCTTCACCATCCATAGCAAATTGAAATGCCTATGCAAGAAGTTAAACACAGTTTCCCCTTTTAAGATCTGTGTCTTTTCGTGTCTATTATATGCCTTACTTTTTGCTAATGTTAACTGATCTTCATAAAACTTCCATGACATGATATTTTCTTTCTCAATCTAGCATGAAGGTAAACCTGTTCTGGTCAATTTGTCAAATGATATATCAAATTTCTTTACTGTCTCCTTGATTCCCAGTAACCTTTTCTCTGCAACCTTCTGAAGATCATTCTTAATTATCATCTTATTAACTTCCTCAGCATAAAACTATCTGTCTTGTATTCCAATATCTTTTAATTCTTCGTCTGATTTGGAATTGATAAAATTTATAAACTTCCTAGCCCAATTTTCTCTTTTAATGGCCGTCTGTTTTTTAAACAATATCTCCTCTTCATGTTCTGAGATGGGGCCTTTCTCTTTAGCAACTATATTCAGGGAATCCCAATTTGACTTCATTTCTGAAATAATCTCACCCCAAATGATATATTTAGCTTTAATAAGTGATATAATACCTTTTAACTTCTCCTTGAGATATTTAATTTCATCTTCAGCCTTCTGTAGTTTCTGCTTATTCTCATTCGCTTTATATTCTAGTGCCCGCATGATCTTGGTGGCTGTTTCTAGCTCTGATTGAGCCTGTTTTCGATCTCGTTCTTCCATCTTCAATTATGTGCTGAGCTGAACAATCTGTGCTTGAGGGTTTGCATTACCTGTAGGAAAAACGAATGTACAAGTATGATTTTCAATATGATTTTGTAATGAAATAGCAGTCTGTTTTACTTTAGTTAACTCTTCATATTTCTTCAACAATTGCCGACGCAATTATTCTTTCTCTTTTTCCACCTCTACTACTTTTGCAGCCATTGAATGTTCTGCAGCAGGTAACTTCAGCTTTCTTCTTAGGGTGGATATCTCTATTTCTGCACTCTTCATGAGCTTCTGCACTACAGCCTTGTCATTTGGATCCACACCAATCTTCATGATAATCTTTTTTAACTCTTCGTTTTGAACTGATAAGGCCCTTGAATTGACCTTTTCCATTCTGAACTATTTGATAACTTTTGCAAGCATGTTTTCAGCTTTAACCACTGTGGCATTAGTCTTGGTTAAATCATTAACAATTAACTCTCCAGTCTGCATATGAAGGTTCATCTTATCCCACAGTGGGATCTTCTTGACATCCATAGTTATATTTACCTCATTGAAACTGCTTGAAGATCCAAAGGACATCCCTATTGGATGTGTTAGAGAAATTATGAATTGATCCTTTTCAAGGTCCATTACAGTGAACAACCTAGTCTGATCAGCAGCTATATGATGCTTCGCCTGAGCCTCTACATTAGCTTTTATTCTCTGATTTCTTTCTTCAATCTGTGTAAATATTTTTTTGACTGAAGGCATCTTCTCTGAGTGAAGTTCATGTTCTCTAGGAGAAGAGGGGACATTTTTTTCTTCATTGATATGGAAAGTAAAACCATGTGAGTTTGAAGAATGATCTTCAGCCAATTTAGTTCTCTTTTCCTCTCTCGACTCTTCATCATCTACTTCAACAACATCATCCCTACCTATTTTATTTTCCCTTTCAGTTATAACAGGTGTTTGAATACTCGTTTTTGATGCACTTGATTCGCCTGGGTTTGCCAGCTTCTCTTGATCAGGTCTGCTTACATGAGAAAGCACAAAATATCCATTCTCAATTCTTCTCTGGGAAATCACTCTATGCGGATCATATGACCATTTTTCTCCTAGTAGCAAATATGTCTCTTGCAAAATTTTAGAAACTTCATCAAAAGCTTGCCTCATATTGACCATGAAGGGTCCGACACACATAGGCAATTTATACATAAAACCTTTCTTCATGGGAAGAAAGTGCACCTAATCCACATTAAGGCTCTGTCTTATGAATTCCAAGGCGAATATCCGCATAGGTACAAAATTCGGGAGCCTATAAGGTTCAATACTGGCTCCATACAATCTTATTTCTGAATATTCTTCAAAAACAAACCAATTTCCGAATCTGCAACTGGGTCCTAACTGTAGAAATTCCCGGGCTTTTGGTAGAAAACATGGAGGAGGGACTCCATTCAAAATTCTATAAGAAATAGACATATAATGACTAGCAAACTCAAATAACCCTGCTTCATTTCCTTCTTTTCTAGTCATGTCAGTCCAAAATAAAACTGATTGCTTTTGCTTGTTAACATCAACTATATTCAACCCCAAAATCATAAATTCTTCGACATTTTGATATAAAAATAAATATACAATCAGTGACGGGAATTTAAAGAAACCTGTAAGAGGAAAGGTCATCAACTGAGAATTTAAAATCTCCTGCCAGAAAGATGGAATGTCGAGAACAACCTCTGGTTTCATCATCAGCGCATACATTCCCAATACTGATTTATCGACTGTATGGTCATTGTCTTTGCCTAAAATCTCTGCAATGCAACTCAAAATTGGTCTATACTCAGCATTGAACAATTCCAAACTAAATTCTTCTCCTTCTACTTGAGCTTCCTTTGAATTTGATCTCAAGTAGGACATACATTGGTCAAATTCTTCATTTGAAAGGTCCTCAAAATAACGAGCCAATGAATCTTCGGAGAATTGCAGTGGTGACTCGTTTTCAGGAAAGCATAATGCTTGGCGGATTAACTGCATTGATACCTGCAAAACGTTTTCTCCCTGCGAATTCATTATGAAGCACTTGCCAGGATACATTGAAGAGACCAGCCATGAGATAAACTTGGGAAAGAAATGGGCTTTTGGGATACAGGCAGACAAGACACCGTATTTTTTCATGGCGGAAAAAACAGGGGATTTCTCAGCGTTTAGGGTCACTTGATGATGCAATAAGAAATGGTTTACAGAAGACATGGTATCCTGGACGTCTTTTTCACTGTCCATGAGGGAATTGGGGCTTGACGAACCAGATAGAGAGACTCATTTTTCCATGGCTTAATGGACAACTGAAAGCAAATGGAAAGGTGACGGTGATACAGCTCGAAAGGGGAAAATGACAGCAGTTAATTTGAAAATGGGGTAAAAAGAACATTTTAACAATTGCGCAAAGCCATAATAAATGCCTGGAATGACGTGTAAAGCCGCTGACGTGGGGGTACAACTGTCTTCCACCTCATTTTATGACATCACCACGGGGGCTTCTGGAGTACGGCGGAAAATTTTGGTTGCGCCCCCCCCCGCACTACATCCATGCTGTTGATCAACTTTTACTTGTGGTCAAACGGGTCAACTACGGGGGCAGTTGATCTATTAACTCACGAAATCTTCACACCTCCGCAATTCATCTCCGCCCATAATCTTCAAGGCTTGTTGCTTCCACCTTAAAACTTTATTGATTTTTAAACATCAAACGATAACATGAATCTAAGTAAAGTTTAATAATAAACTTAATTGGAAACGAAATTCGAAAATATTTCTTTTTCATGCTATAGTATACATTATACCATAACATATACTTTTTTTTTTTTAAATTAAGATTTTTTGCTATTTTTCAATTTTCAAAATTAAATAGAAAAGGATATGCAGATGATCCACAACAGTATGGATGACATGAAATCAGGTTTGATTGTGAAGATTACACAATAGAATCTCTTTTCACCTAAGTTTTGGACCAACACAAAGGAAAGGAATGAATATTAATAGATACTAGCATTGTAGGGTTGTTTTCGAGTATATGGGTGTTGTTGTTTGTGTTAAATTTTGAACCTAGCACCTGGAAATTAATTCCTAGTAGATTTATAACTGATATACTGAACAAAAGCAGAACACTAGGTTCAGAATTTCACACATTGACAACCCGACCAAAACTACCAATTGGAGACACGGATGGATGACTGCTGGGGAGCTGGGATTAGAAGTAGCTTTTCATGAATCATGGAATGCACATGTAAATGCTCTGAATTCTCATCAAATTTGATTAACTAACATAGAGGAGAAGCTTCTCTAGAGTTCCTCTCCTTTTGGTGAATATGTTCCCAAGCTTGGATACATGACAGTGATTGCAGTTCCAGACCCTACAGAGTTAAAGTGGTGGAGGAAAATTCTTTGGAAATCTAAGTGCCCAGCCAAGGAAAATATTTTAATGTGGTGCTAAAAGAAAGATCTAAACCTTGGATGTGCTTCAAAGAAGGTATGTGATTGGGCTTGGTTGATGCCCCTTGTACAAAAATAGTGAGGAAATGATCATTCATGTTTTCTAGGAATGCCCTTTCATCAAACGAATCTGGGCAGTATGCCGAGCGACTGTAGGCCAGCTAGGATAGTGGGAAGGATCAGCTATTGAAGAAACTTGGAGAAGGTGGCTTGCATTATAGCCAGTAGTAGGCACAAATACTATTTTTAAGATTTGTGGTTTGTGTGGTCCTTAAGCAGGGACATCGCAGGCATGGAAACTCGTTTCCAGTTACATTAGGATTATTTGGACTTTCATCAAGATTGGTGTGGCTGCACATTCAATTTGGACCTTCTTTAATGTAAATATGATAGGTGGGGTTTTCTTTCTACCTTCATTGGCAGATGGAATGCTAAAATACCCTTTTCATCAAGGATTGATGTGGGATTAACGTACAAGAGAATGGTTATCTTCATGCGATATTAATTTTAAACAAAACCTTCAAGTTGTTGGTCATTATGCATTCATGGCATTGTGCTAGATGATTCTTGATGAGTGTTCGAAGTTCACTTATATTACATTGTGATTCTTCTATACCTATTTGGAAGAAGTTGAGATTATTTTAGAGGAAACCTATCCATTTATTACCAATAAAAGGAATTCTTTTATAAGGTTGGGCCATGTTGATCAATATCCCATCACCTCAATTGGAAATGTAATGTTCATGATCATGAACTAGGATGTATTCAGAGATGTCAAGGCATCTCGCACTTCTAAAAGTCAAGTTCTTGGGTGTCTAGTCCTTCAAAATGTCTTAGCAGTTAAAAATCATGTTCATTGAGCTATATTTATAGAGGTTGTTGTTTAATTTGTAACAAATAAGCATGCAATGTGGTAATGCAAGGTTTTTGAGATGTTTAAAAACTAGATAACAACTTATTATCCTCTAACAACAATTGACATCAGTGAACAACTCAGGAACTTATTAAAAATAGCAATGAGTTTGCTTTGCTTAATGTTTAATAATTGATAATTTGATTGTTGAAATTTCTTATGGATGAGCATTCTCCACAATGCTTTAGAATTGGCGGCCTTAGCTTTACAGGATAATATTTGCTATCGAGATATAGCAAGTCACCTGCACATGAAAATGTAAGAGATTAGTATTAAAAATTAGCAGCTGAGTATTCCCTCCACTGCTTAGTTGGTCGAATAAGTATTCCATTTTTGAGAGGACCAAATAAATCATAATAATTAATTTGAATAAAAAAATATTTGTTTTTTAAAAATAAAATTACAAAGTTGTGAATTTGTATGTTTATATGTAAATTTACATAATTCGTTCAGTTGTATCAAAATTTCAAAACTGTTTTTCTCGATCCCTTTATAGCAGAGCCTACCTCATTCAAATCATCCTATCTCTCTCACCATTACATTTGGAAAAGGAGTGCATCTCCATGTCGAAAAAATGTGATTACATACGTGGTGGGGTTATTGATGACCCCAGTCCACTTAGGAAGATAGCTTCTTAGAGTCACATCTGGATACATATGTGGTCTGATTTGGGTGATCCATCTTCTATTGAAGATCTGAGTTACATTTTAGGTTAACTGCAGACATAAGGATCAGTAAAAGCATATGGGTGTAATCTTATAAGCAGGTTGCGCCTATTGGAGACCATGTCAAGTTGGTTGGAGGCCTTACCTTTCAAATTATATGCCGAGAAGGGTATGCATTGAAATGAGGAAGCCTATTTCAGGGCTAGATTAAGTACTAATTTGTATCAAAGGATGGTCAAATTATTATGAAGAGAAGCTACAACTTTATAAGAGTGTTTTAGATAAATTTGTATGGGCTATTACAGTATTACTCTTACCCTAACCAAGAGATACCATCTTCTGTAGTTACTTGGGCAGAAATGATGTGCTTGGATAATTCTGGAATGCTTGTAGGACATCCTTCAGTAGCATCTTAATGAAATGCAAGTAACCCTAACTAGTAAGGGCTAATTCAGGAAGCCCTTATCAGTATTCAAAATTGCAGTCTAAGGTCACATATTCTATTTGGTAAGTCAGTGTTGTCTTTAAAGTCCTTGTACTCTCTCTGTCTCTGTCCTGAACATTTGTTTATGAATAATAATAATAATTGATCAATGGTTTTCTCATTCTTAGGGTTTTTCCCTGGCTTTCACCATATCCATGTGTTATCTTATCTTGGCCTATCTTTTTCTTTGATCATCTATGTTCTTTCTTTAGTTAATATGTATATGATAATAAGCTGTGTGATTGCTAATGGTATTCTGTGATAATAAAGATCTTTGAAGTAAATTTCTTTGAAAATAACATGTTATCCTAAAAAATTAAAATGGTATCAGAGCCTAGCTAAAGGTAAGCCCAAGGCAGAGAAAGTAATCAATGAATTCATGGACAATCCTCCATGCTCTCTTCTCCCTGCATCTTGATATGCTCAACTGTCATCTCTTTCAAGTTTAGATCTTTATCAAAGATTATAAGTGACCATGAGGTGCACTATCTCAAGCATTCAACGGATTCTTAACTCTGGAATTCTCTCGGTCTTGAGGAATATTTGAAGATCTAAGGGAAGGCATAATTGAAAGGGGTTTCTAGTTATGTTTATCTCTTATGTTATGAAATGATAAGGATTTCGTTGTAAGAATCTCTGCAGGAATATCAAAGAAATCAAGGAAGACCTAATTGTTTCAAGGATCAAGGGGTTTGATTTATTTGAATATGGTTGATGGTAGCCTCAACCTTTGGCCCATGTCACAAACCCAATATGAGGCTTAGATCCATTACATTTAATGGTATGTTGATAAGAAGGTTGGTTAAATTCAATTTCCACACAATATTCTGCAACAAATCTTTGAAATATCATTATACCAGGTCGAGGTCATTTTAGATCAGGGGAAGATTCATAAAATACTCTCTTGACATTGACCAGGAGACTTTCATTAATAGACTACTCAAGGCTTCCTTGAAGCATGTATATGCCTGCGACCCTATGGATGTCACTAAGGTGAGACTGTAGGTGAAGAATTTTTGCGGTATTGATTAAACCTTAATTAGGGGAGACTTATCAACAATTTAAACTTTAAATATGTCTGAGACAGCGTGAATTCTTGGTCTCCTTAAACATAGTGAGTTGGAAACTGTGTTGCAGTAGTCTGACTTTTGAATTTTTAAAATTTTGAAGGATCACAATGGTTCTTATAGTCATTGATTTATAATGTGTCATATTGCTCATATCAAGGCAAAATCTTGAACAAGAAGACTAGGGACAGAGGTATGTTTGTAGTCATATGTAACATCAAGGCTTCATTATAAATTAAGGTATAATATGTTATAATCTCCCTTGCTTAAATACTGTGACATCTTTTGGAGATCTAATATCTGAATATCTGGAACATCATTAAGCTCCATATCATTGAAATTTCTCTCTAACTCAAATCTGGAAGTATGGTAACATTGTCTGAGTATTCCAGACTAAAGCGTTGGGAATCATAACACATTAGCATTTTAAGGAAGAAGGGATTCACGCAACACTTTCTTCAGGTCTCAATAAAATTCGATGCGGCTTTAAGAGATCATTTTACTTCTGAACAATTTTTTGTCAGTAAACGATTCGAAATTCTAATAGAGTGATTTTGTAAAGCTGAAATTTCTACTTTATTTTGCTACTATAAGGATGTTGAACAGTTTTAAGGCTAGTACTTATGAAATGGTAGAAAAGGTGTGCTCAGATGTTACCCAAATCATAAGTCATAATCTTGAAGCCCTGTAAAAGAAACATTGAATGTTCACCATGTCTATGATCCCAGTTTACAACAAGTGTTCTCAGATTCTTTAGCCTATCCATTTGTAATCTTCACTCAATTTCTCTGCCACATTTGAAGCAGTCTTCATCAGTAGGACCTATGAGAAACCAAGTAGATCTATGATACCCTTTTTTCTATTGAGAGCTCATAAATGGCTTCTTGAAGCAAGCCTTTTCATCATCCCATAGAGAATGTATTGAAATAAGAAACAGAGAATACCCTAATTCTGGCTCTCCATATAAAGCCTCATCTTCACGATTCTGATCAAATAATGTAACGCTTCAGGGGGAGATAGATAATCCATGGCATTATATATTGATGAATCTTCTTGCAGAAGTCAAGTCATAGTAGTTGATTGACGATTTTGGCACATTGACCTAATAGCAGAAAAGAGACAGGTTACAAGTGGCCTGATGATTATACAAGATCACCTTCCCTATAATCATAGGGAACTATGGTTGAGCCATACACCTATTGAGAATTTTTGTTTTATAACCCTTTTTGTTTATTGATTTATGAAGGAGGTAATTTTTTATCGAAGACGCGGCTTTGATGCTCTATTCCTTGCACCTAAAGGTATGAAGATAAGAAGAAGTTGTTGGTCTACACATATATAACTTGTGGAATCCTTGGTATTCCTGACAATGACCCTATCAGCCATATGCCTTGACTCAATATATGAGTGAGTCTCATGTATTAAATAGTTTCTCATTAAGATATCTTCATGATTCTATAATCTGAGGTACACTTCTAGAAGCTAATATTCCATGAACATCTTAATTCTGGTTCAAAAGGAGCAACATTCAGTTTCCATTAAGGCTTTCCAAAGAAGTTGGCTGGCATCACTATGAAACTATTACAGAATTAGAAGGGAAGAGAAAGGAAAAGGCTTAGGTGTCATATGAGAGAAGGAAGCAATTGGAAAAATTGAGATCAAAAGCAGTGGAGTTAGTCGAAAATCAGCTTGTCCCAGAGATGGATAAGATAAAACTTGACAACATATTGGTCAATTTCCTTGACCCTTTATTGGTTATTTAGAAGGAGTATGAATACACCACCATGAATATCAAGGTAACCCCTAGCAGATCAAGGGCTACAAGTTGTATTTTTCATCTGAATATCAACATACCACAACCATGCTTATAACCAGGATATCTTTTTTGAGGAGGAAAAATCTCGTCGAGATCAACATCAAGAATCCGTTGCAAAAAAAAGGTAAAACTTGTGGTGATTCTAGATGAGCATAGATGAATAGCTAAAATAGATGTCGAATGTGGAAATTATGGAGGAAAAATATGAAATTCATCTTCCTTTTGCATTCGAGCAAGAGGAAAATCAATCATCAATGAAAATTCAAAATTTTCAAGCTAAGCAAAATCAACCAAATTGGGGGCAGAGTTTGGGGAACCTTGGTAAGTGAATGGGGCCTATGTGATATGGCTACAAGTTATCTACCCCCACACAATCCGATATGAAAACAGTAAACATTGTAGGCATAGGGTTAATTAACCCCACACATAGGGATTACATAGGTTTTGTTCCCATGCCACATGCTCATGAATTGAAATCTCTCTTTATTGTCAATATGTGCATATGCAGCAACAAGACATCTATTCAATTTTACTAGTTGGGTGGCTCTAAGAACCATGCTTGAACACGTTTGGGTGGACGCCCTCAACCGAAACGACCCGACCCGAACAGGTTTGGGTGGGTGCCCTCAAACGAAACAACACGACGCACCTGACCGAACGAAGGCACACGGGAGCATTTCACTATGGCTTGTGTAATGGTACACTCATATCAATGCTAAGCTTAACCAATCATACGAGATCAGCTATTATATAAAAATTAGCAATAAAACTGTGTTTCTACTTAAGGTTTATAAGATAAACATGTTCGCATAGAGCTAGTAAGGCTATGTACTTATTAATATGATTCCGGTCAGTGCTAATAAGGTATGAAATGAATAGGGAAACAAAGATCATTATGTCATAACAAGGAGCTTAGCTTGAATATGGATTTCCTGGACATTGTAATCTAAGACCTGTATTAAGGATATCATGTTTATACGAATATGTGTTATTCCATTACGTGTAGTTACATCAAGAAAAGCTTGGTCACTGATTCAATGGACTTGATTCATTAGTACTAATAGCATAGTGAAATCAATAAGCTTATAGATTCAGTAGAACTTACTACTAGATTAATTAAGGTGATATAGTCATAGTTACTAAGCTTAAGATGTGCATCATAGGTACGATACGGTCTCTTATATATACCAATTTGCTTTTAGTTCCATATAACTGTTATCATTGTAACTAATACATGGGAATCATAGAAGAGAGATAAGGGTGAATACATTACTCAGCTTAAGCTAATCCAACTCTTTTCAATAATCAAAGCTGGAAAGAGCGTATTCAATGATATCGAGCTAGAACAGGAACAAGCATATCTCATTATTGAGCTTACATTACACCTATGTCCACATTAGCTATTGAAATACAAGATGATTTATTAGGTATAATATTGTATTCTATTACTCTATCCTTAACCTGTATGATGAATATGGACATTGTAGTATACACTAGAGTAACACTGAAACGTACTTTTTATAAAATACCAATATGAGATAATGTATATTGGGGAAACACTATCCTCATATAAACTATACAAGCTTATGGATCTGGATATGATCTGAGCCTATACTACGATATGTATATTTTTTATCACTTTATTATGATATATTTATTGGCCTAGGATTAAGGGACATTTCAACAACCCAGAGCATTGGACAATACACCATTGGCTTGGCACCTTGGTACAAGGGTTTTAAGGGTACAATTGACCGAAAAAATATAAAGGATAATTGTGTGTCTTACACAATTAGTGGCATCATAGAGGAAATTAATGAGACAACATTAAGAATTATAGAGTTTCTTACAATCAAATATATGAAAAAACACATATAAAAAACCAGATAATAATCATGAGCAAGCTTAATATTGAATTATGAACTGTAAACGAACTTACAAAATGTGACACTACGAACCTGGTCAAGCACACAAGAAAAAATATCCCGGACATGACCCTGGTTGACAAGTTGTATTACTCATGATGTAAGAGGATTTGTACCTACGCTACCAAGTCATTCAAAATCCATAATTATCTATACAATAAATAAAAGTAATGGATGTAGTATTTTTTACTCTAAGATGCATTCATATGATAATGTTAGAACATATGTTGAAAATGTCAAAACATACCTGAATAAGCTCCTCTTCGTTTCAAGAAAAATTTATTAGAGTCGCCTGAACTTGGAACAAGCCTCCCACGATCTAAAGGAGTAGAAACTAAGTCAACAACAACTTTTTTGTTTCTACGTTGGATCGAGGGAGGTTTGCTCCAAGATTAAATCGATCCAATAAATTGTTCTCTACTAAACAGGGCCAACCATGTGAAGGTGGAAGCTCTTATGGCTCCTCCCCCCCCCCCCACACCTTCACATCACTCTCAATTTCCCAATACCCAATCTATATTTCATTTTTTACTTTCATGAGCAGAAAAAAAAATATTCAATAACTAAT
Source organism: Pinus albicaulis (assembly GCA_034641835.2). NCBI lineage: Eukaryota > Viridiplantae > Streptophyta > Pinopsida > Pinales > Pinaceae > Pinus > Pinus albicaulis. The sequence continues at coordinate 349,950,846 of CM076584.1, forward strand.
AAAAAGAATGCAACAAAAAGTATGCAAGGAAAAATTGAAATTAGTGCTTGACATAAAAACAGTATGATAAATGATTTTTTTATATAACGCAAAAAACGTTCCAAGTATGGTAACGTTTGTCTTATAATAATACAATATTTTACATTATCAAATTTTCTTTTTCTTCTTCCTATTTCTAAAGCTCCTAATTACATCATCAATATCATCATGCTCTACTCCTGTTTTGTGCCTTTCCCGCACTGCTAACCTAGTTGTGTATTCATGATGTCTGGTCTCATCCAGTGATGGGGCATCGCCTACAAAAACAGATAATATTAAATTTTAATTGTCAGTTTTTAAATATCATTGAACTGGTTCAGTAATATTAATAAAAAAAAAATTGCAATGAGATTATTTACCTCATGCACTAGTTATCATTGTTGGGACTGTTTCCCTGTCTTCCTCTACGGTGGTAAGATCCTCAAGTACAACATTCTCTGGCATTTAAACAAAAAAAATTATAAGGACAACCATCAAGGTATAATTAGAAAAAATTATAAGTGGAAATTAATTACCTTCATGGTCCTCGCTGATAGTAGCATTGCCAGCCTGGTCCCCACTACAATTATCAGGTTGCACGTTAAGAACATGTTCTTCTAGCAATATTTCGCTCTCAACGCACTACTTTACAACTGGGTTATTTGGCTCATTGAAGATGTTTCTCCCCTGATTTAAACAAAGTTGTTAGACATTAAATTTATGGATGAAAAAAAACGTATTGAAAGGTTGACATTTTACCTTATCAGGCATTCTGGATCTTGGGACCTGTCCCAAGCTTCTACGATATTCAACTACGGCTTCATAGCCAGAAAAGAAAGTGATATTTTTATCCTCTTCTCTAGTTTCCATTCCAAAGTCATCACCCTACATTACATATGATTGTGTATTTTTAATGTTATTTGATGGGATTACAAAAACGTTGGAAGACGATACAATTAATTATAAGATGTTTAGCTACTTACAATTCTTGCGGCTAATTTCAAGTAGCCGCCCTACCTAGCTTGTGATGGCTGTTGGGCCGTTAATATGCCATTATTATTATCACTTGTGAATGCTTATTCCACCCATTTCTACCATTCTTCATCACGTCATTTATTATAATTTATTATTTAAATCCATTTTATAATTATTTATGCTCTTATGAATGAATATTATTTATTCTCCTTTATTTCTAATAAATTGATGATTATGAATTATTTTATCAATGATAGTTTTAATAAGTTGGTTATAACATTATTACCATTTTTAGCCTCGAGATAATTTCAGGATTAAGTTACGATCATTAAAAGTGCCAACTTCAATCTTATTGTAGAATAGAGGTAGTAGTTTCGGTTGAGATTACGAGCAAATGAAAGCAGATACGGAAAATCAGGAACATGGAGTTTTGTTAGTGGGACCAGTGCTTTAATGAACGGTTTGCCCCGAGATCGAAGCATGCGAGAGAAACACAGGGTTCTTTGAGCATGCTTTTCTCAGATTTTTTGTTGCGGCTGTCCTCCAAATCTCAGCTGCAAAGCCAAATTCGCCTTGCTCTTGTTGAAAGATTGTTGGAAATGTATTTTCTGGTTGATCAAGTTGTTGGGAACAATCCAATATTATTATTAGAGATCATTTTCTATTTAATTTCTCCACCTTCTGATTATAAAAGGAGAAGCATGTATTGTGTATGGAGGATGGAGAGACTTTTCTTATTGTAATTTGCAGAATTGTGCATCGGCTCTTGTTAAGAGAGTGTGAGCTGTTTGTAAACATTATTATGGCCTGATTAATAAAGGAGTTCACTGTTGTTCCATTTCTCAAGCGCTGGAGTAAAGCACAGCAACGCTTCACCGGTGGTTGAGGGCCCGGCCCTGGTGGAGCGATCTTGTGTTTGTATTTCTATTGGTTTATTTCTGTTGTGTGAAGTTCGTTTATTTATTGAGTTATTGCTAATTGGATCAAATACAGAGTCATTGTTATTCCATTCTTTACAAGAAGCATGATTCATGGTTCAATTGTTATAAAATGTTGTTTTTCTGTATCTAATTCCAGTTGTTATTCCTTTTGTTTATGAATTACGATAGTTGATTGTTGCGTGGCTGTCGACATGATTAAAGAGTAGAAATCTAGTTTGCTTGGTTATGAATTGAATTCACTGTTTATTTTACGCTGCTATTCAATTCCTGTTCATTGCTTTTAGATTGTTGTTCCTTTCCAGTTTGTGTTTTAGATTTCATTTCCTTTGAGTTGTTTTCACTTGCTTTGAGATCTCTAAACTGTAGAGGGCAGAGCTAATCATTCCAGGGCCCCAGATTTAGTCATCTCACATCGATTTCTAGGGGAAAGAGTTATTACTACTGCATCCCTAATCAATGTCTAGCAAGGTTGCTGTAGTGTAGTCTTTACATTTCTGTCATTTGTAATTAGATTTATTTTCAAGCAGATTTATTTTCAAGCATTTATTATTTCTGCATTTGTATTTCTATACTACATCTTCACAAACATTACTCTTGAGTAAATAGCCGCCTCAGACTGAGTACACTCTTGAAACAAAAAGTCGTCCCTGGGTTGATAATTAATGTGAAGGTAATTAGGAGTTAAAAAGACACTTTTTTATCGCTCCACATTTTGGCGCCGTTGCCGGGGAGAGTGTAGCCATTTCTAAAGAGTAGTGTGAATCTGATGAGTGCCTGCTAGGGAAGAGTTGGATCTTAAAAATGGAAGGTAAGAACCTACGTGCGGAGCATGTAAAAGCCCTGCTCCACTGTCCGCTTTCCTAACAGATTTGTTGTTGCTTTGTTGGGTAGAAATAGATGCTTGAATTTTTGTGTGAGTAACTAGGGAAAAAATAGAAATTTTGAAAAATAAATCACATGATTTCATTCAAGTGGTGATGTAAGCACCACCCATTTCACTAACCGATTGACAGGAACATTTGAAAAAGGAGCCTCGAAGAAACACATGAAAAACATCTTATATTATGGTAAGAAATGGCTCACGTTTCTACTTTTGAATTTCCTATCAAAGATCTAGGAGGAGTGACACAAATGCACATAATTCCCCCATCTTTACCAAATTTTCATGGTTTAGCAAATGAAGATCCAGATACATTCTTATTTGAGTTAGAAATACTTTGTAGAGGATATAATTATTGTACTAATGATCAAAGATTGAAAGTGTTTCCTCTTACTCTAAAAGGAGCAGCTCTCCGATGGTTCATGAGCCTAGGTGGGAATTGCATCCAATCATGGGAGGACATGAAGAACATATTCTTGAAAAAGTACCAAGACTATTGCAAATCCAATGAAGATATTTTCGGTATGATACAAGGGGAAGATGAAAGTTTGGAGGATTATGTAGATCGATTTCATTATAACCTTCAAAAATCAAAGCATAAGCATTTGGAAAGAGAGATCTTAAAAACACTCCTTCTTAAAGGAATCAAAGATGAATTTTTAGAACTCTTAAATCTGATAGGAAAAGGTGATGTTTTTCAGTTATTATATGATGATGTTTGTGAGTTGTGCATAAGGTATTCAAGAGGAATCTCCAAGGCTGGTAAGAATTCTAGAGATGTTTGTTCTTTCTTTTCCAAATCTGCTACAAGAATATGAGACATAAGAGCTGAAATCAATGATTTATTTGAAAATTTTAAAGTTGATTTTATTAGCTCTCTAAGCTCAAAATTGGACGTTTTGCAGGTTCATAAAAATGAAGAATTTGATGAAGTGTTTTTCCCTCATGACCGAAAGGAGCAGCCCATAGATACTCACTCTTCCTTATCTATGATGGAAGTAGCATATCAAAGAGATAAGGAAGCTACAACAAGGTCAACAGGTATGGTTCAAAACACTTCTTCTCCATTCTCTTACTTGCATAATCCATTACGGAATACTCATGTTCTAGGGCAGCCATGTCAATTTCAATATAACCACCAATCTTATCTACAAGTTTGGCATGGTTCACCTTATGATTGCATGACTACTCTCCCTCATCTTGTAGCACAAGCACATTTTCCATATTCTCCACCAGCTCTTTCACAACATCCTGCTTGCATATCAAATTTATCCACTCAACCCAACCAACCACATCATCACAATGCTCCATTCCATACACAATTTCCTGCTCAACTAATTCCACACACTCACCATAATAAACCAGTACAACATGCTTACAATGTTGATCTGCCAAATTTACCTACCCTTCCCACCCATTCTATCTCATATGCGCCATTAGAGAAAACTTACAATGAGATTCAGAATGTTTCAAATTCAAAAATTGTAGAAGCTATGGAAGCAAATGAGGTTTCTTCTAGGTTGCACCAACAAACCATTTTAAAAGCTCAAGAACTTCATGGTATGATGGGAAATCAAGAAAGTAACGGATATATTGAAGATTGGTTTCACTCCATCACATGTTTGCATCATCACTCTATGCTTCAACAATTTTTGATACCATTTTTTCAAGGGAAGTTGGCTTCTCGTACCCTAATTTTCACTAATATGCATTTTTCAAATTTAGGTATGTGTATACATGAAGCCATATTTCGAAAATGGTTCCATTGGAAGTACTCCTATACGTAGTCATATTCATTTTTCAAATCAAAATAGATTAGTATAGAACATAAAATAAATAAGGGAATAAATAAATGCATTTTGTTTTTTATGTAAAATTAGTTGTTTTTTGTTGCAACATGCTATGCAAATCAATATTGGTGATAATTTTTTTTTAATTCATTTGTGTATGTAGATGACTTATAATGGAAATAATAGCTCTACAAACACTCATATTCATTTTTTATCACCAATTTAAAAAAATGCTTGAATATCATTTTTTTGGCTTGCAGGCTTGATGAACTTTCTGGAAAAACAGTCGGGACAGTCATGTTTTGAGGGACCAAAAATGAATATTTTTAAAACTTGTTTCTACCCTAGGTAGCCCTTGATTTCTACTTTCTAACCCAATTTGAATCAGTCAATTTGGATTTGAAACGAAAAAGTTAGAACCAAAACATTGACCGGATGTCTAGCGGGCAGCTCAGGAACAGAGTTGGGACAGTCAGTTTTTGGAGGCCTAAACGACCATATTTTTAAAACTTGTTTCTATGGTAGATTCCCCTATGAATCTAGTTTCCAATGCAATTGGAATCACTCATTTTCGATATCGTATGGGGAAGTTATGATCAAAATACTGACTGTCTATCGTAAATCAGCACCCTTAAAAATCTGTTTTTCCGGATGTTCCTTACAGTATTTCACCTATCAATTCTTCTTTTCTTCAAAACATGTTTCTATTGGACATAAATAAATGAATCTACTTTCATTTCCAATTTGAATCATTCAAATCCGACATCAAACGAAGAATCTATGCTTAAAACATTCACTGTTGTTCTAAGTGGGGTAAGCGAAAATGACTATGTTATGCAGGTTGTTCTAAGTAAAATTGACATATCATATCATTGAATTTTTAAAACCTGTTGCTATTGGAGATTAAACTTTGAATTAGCTCTCATTTGGCTTTGGAATCACTCAATTTGGACGAAAAACAAAGAAGTTGTGACTAAAACACTGCAGGTTAGCATGATTGGCCACTGCTCTCCCGCAGGTAACAAATAAATTTTACTTTGTTATTTTCTCCGGGGATTTGTTTTACAGAGTAACTACTTGTTAGTTTTTTGCATAATTCTTGGATTAGGGGAGCCCGCGCACCTCTCTTTCTCCATGATTTAATGTTTTCTTACAGGTAGACACTCATTTTTTGCAGGTCTTGGGAAAATAAAGAAGGTCAATTTATGGACGAGTGATTTTTGAAAGAAATTTTATGAAACAAAGGAATTTCATCTAACTCATTACCCAACGGATTCGTAATAGAAGAAATGAAGAATTGATTTCAATTTGAAGATTCATGTCTTATCACTACAGCCAAAACATTTTTCAAAGAGATCATTTTTTTTTGACATAACATCATAGCTGTTGTAACTTAATTTATTTATTTACATACTGTTTTTGTTGTTTTTTTTTCTCTAATTTCTCTTATATTTTGTGTTTCAGGTATTGCTTCATTCAAAGTGTAACTCATCCTCAGCATCAATACCGTGAACAACTAATTTGTTTTTTTGCATGTTTGCATTGTATGACTGTCCATTTTGCTTTTCCTTTTCCAAAGGAACGACACTTGCGTTTTTGCTGTTCCTTTTTCCAAAGGAACGACATTTGCATTTTCACACTTTTTTTGTGTGTATTTTTGTTTTTTTGTGTGCATTTCCTTTGTTGTTCCCTACAAGGAACAACACTTTTTTTGAGTGTTTTTGTTGTTCCTTCAAAGAAGCAACACTTTGGGAGCAACCCTTCCTTCCTCTTGTGGAATTATTTTTAGTTCATCTCAACCACATTTTACTGATTCCCTTTCATGGCATGAAGTACATTATTTTTACGAGGACAAGAATTATGGATTCTGTTGAAGCAAGTTAATATCATTCATGTTATGATCTTTAACAGGACAGCTCCTTGATGATAGATTATTTTCAAAAGGGACACAATTATTTATATACTACTTTACTGCATTGTTTTCTGTAGAACATGATATTGATTGATCACCTTATTACCATGCTGGTTCCACCCTCCCTGGTTATAATCTTCTCTGTCTGTAATAAATGAGATTATGGGTATATTTTTTTCTATTGACATGTTCAACTTCTTCCACCATCCCTGCTCTTAAGGAGTACTGAGCCTCCCTCTTTTTATCATAAAAATGTGTAATAATAACAAAATTTTGTTCGCAGATGGAGGATAGGGGGTCTCATTATGAGCCAGCCTACCATGTTCATAAGGCTGTAACAAAGTGACATTCCCATTATGGCCACCACACCAGGGTTATGATCCATTGGATAGCTCAATTATCCTTGGAACAGGAGGTCTCATCACGAGCCGGCCTGATCACTTTTGCTACATCCCAGTGAATGGCAGTGTGGTTATCTGGTTACCACGCCAGCACATTGATCTCCTCTGTAGAACAACAATGTAACTCTCTAGTTATAAATTGAGGATTCTGGCTCATATGGGTTAAAAAGCAACCCTGCCGAGGCTATGGACGCCTGCTGGCAGCAGCGGCTCTGCTTATGGTATTGAATTTATATCTTATCGTCAATTATTACTATATACCCTTTTCTTATTTTTTCTTTTTATCAGAAAAGTTATTTCCTTAATTTTTGTTTTTTTTCCATGTTTTGAACCTTTATGCATGAGAAATTGTTTTCAGATCAATCACATCATTTTCAGCTAGAATGCTGTCAGTTAAGCATCTTTTTAGCATATTGTTGTCCTTTTTCGTTTTGCATAAACTATCATCAATCCAAAGCGTCCTATCTCTTATTCATAACTATCTTTACACACTCTGCTCTCATTATAATCATAACTCTCGTTGTCCTATCATTGATATGTGTACTCTGCTTCATTTACTGATATATTGTTCATTCCCGTGCCTTGCCGTCAGCACAACACCTCTCATACGCTTTATGGTCATGGCATTCCTTTTCCAATTGGAGGGGGGAATGTATGCATTATGGGATTGCATGCGATATGATTACTGCACTCTGCCATCACTTGTTGATTTGCCAAAATATTAGTATTACATGTATACATAAGTTTTTCTGATTGAAATTTTTGCATGCATCTTATCTATTGCTTACACTATGGATTCAAGAACATTGTATGCCAAATAGTGCTTTGTTTGCAGGAAAACAACAAGTATGGGCAGAATTCTATTCATAGCATGACCACACTATTGCACTTAACAGAAGAGGCTCGAGCAACTCGCGAACGTGAACAATTCTTGAGACATGATGTGCTTACCTGGATTCCACCTTTTGCATCACTTTCAGCACCAACTCTGCCTACATCAGCTTCAACAACTGCCAGTCCATATATGTCATTCCACATTTTTGGAGATAAAACTTGAGGTAAAATAGCATAATTTTCTGATTTATTACGAATTTAGGAGAATTTCATGAAAATCCATTTTGAGCATTATTTATCATCCTTCATTCCACATCTTTACCACTTTCCCTTTTTCAGCAGCATATCATTTTCGAGTATGGGGGAGTGTTTCTTTCATTCATTTCTTTCTTATGACCATGTTATTCATCTTCTTTATCATCCATTGCTATTCTTATTCATTCTCAACACCTCCCTTATTCCATGTTGTTTTACACCAAGCATAGAATTCAACAGCTGGTAGCAACCACCTCAATTTTTTTCTAGCATCGCATGAGGGCATGCTAATTTTTCAAAGAGGGGGAGGAATTGCTACGCATGATGGATGTTTTCAATTTTCTTTCTCATTTAAGGCATACAATTTCATTTTTCACAATGCAGAAATTGATTTCCATAATATTTTTTAAAAAACCATGAACTCAATTCTTGTGATTTCTGGAAAACACAGACGTATCATTAATACAAACCCAGACAATTTCAAGATAAATTGGTTCATAAAATTTCGGAAATCATGCACTCTCACCTACAGCCATTTTGTTTATATCTCATGATCCGTGCATCAAAACGATCTGATTTTTGGATCATAGAGACATTCATATATTATAAACTTACTTGCAACATTTCAACAAAATCTGGGTTGTAGTTTTGAGAAAATGGTTAATGAAGTTTGTTGTTATCTATATCATATTTTGCTGCAACTTCATACATATAGTTGAATGTCAATATAAAAATTGTTATGCCTTCATCAAGATTACTAAAAGTGAATATTCATTAATTAAGGAAGAATTCATTTGTTCTATCCATTTCATGAGTTGAGATGAACATATTTTTTATTGCTTGGTTAACACATGGGTTTTTGTCTTTGGGTTGCATGGGGACATGCAATATATTCAGGTTTTCGTTGCATGAGGACATGCAACATATTGAGTGTGGGGGTATGTTGGGTCGTTAATATGCCATTATTATTATCACTTGTGAATGCTTATTCCACCCATTTCTACCATTCTTCATCACGTCATTTATTATAATTTATTATTTAAATCCATTTTATAATTATTTATGCTCTTATGAATGAATATTATTTATTCTCCTTTATTTCTAATAAATTGATGATTATGAATTATTTTATCAATGATAGTTTTAATAAGTTGGTTATAACATTATTCACCATTTTTAACCTCCAAGATAATTTCCAGATTGAAGATTTGATCATTAAAAGTGCCAACTCAGAAATGCGCTGGAATAAGGAGTGACAGTTTTGCGGTTGAGATTCTGAGCAAATGAAGACGAATCTGGAAAATCCGGAACATGGGTTTTGTTCATAACGGACCCAATTAACTTTAAGAAAGAACGGTTTGTCACTTTTGAACACTTATTCCACCCATTTCTACCATTCTTCATCACGTCATTTATTATAATTTATTATTTAAATCCATTTTATAATGATTTATGCTCTTATGAATGAATATTATTTATTCTCCTTTATTTCTAATAAATTGATGATTATGCATGATTTTATCAATGATAATTTTAATAAGTTGGTTATAACATTATTCACCATTTTTAGCCTCCAAGATAATTTCCAGATTGAAGATTTGATCATTAAAAGTGCCAACTCAGAAATGCGCTGGAATAAGGAGTGACAGTTTTGCGGTTGAGATTCTGAGCAAATGAAGACGAATCTGGAAAATGCGGAACATGGGGTTTGTCCATAACGGACCCAATTAACTTTAACAAAGAACGGTTTGCCCAAATTCGGCCTGTGTTGAGAGATTCGCAGGGTTCTTTGAGCACGATTTTCTCAGATCTGTGGTTGCGGCCGTCCTCCAAATCTCAGCTACAAAGCCAAATTCGACTTGCTGTTGTTGAAAGAGAGATGTAAATCTATTTTATTGTTGATCAATTGGTTGGAAGAAATTCAATATTATTATTAGAGATCATATTTGCTATTTAATTTCTCCTCCTTCTGATTATAAAAGGAGAAGCATGTATTGTGTATGGGAGGATGGAGAGACTTTTCTTATTGTAATTTGCAGAATTGTGCATCGGCTCTTGTTAAGAGAGTGTGAGCTGTTTGTAAACATTATTGATGCCTGATTAATAAAAGAGTTCACTGTTGTTCCATTTCTCAAGCGCTGGAGTAAAGCACAGCAACGCTTCACCGGTGGTTGAGGGCCCGGCCTTGGTGGAGCGATCTGCTGTTTGTATTTCTATTGGTTTATTTCTGTTGTGTAAAGTTTGTTTATTACAATTAAAGAATTGAGTTATTGCTAATTGGATCAAATACAGAGTCATTGTTATTCCATTCTTTACAAGAAGCATGATTCATGATTCAATTGTTATAAAATGTTGTTTTTCTGTATCTAATTCCAGTTGTTATTCCTTTTGTTTATGAATTACGATAGTTGATTGTTGCGTGGCTGTCGACAGGATTAAAGAGTAGAAATCTAGTTTGCTTGGTTATGAATTGAATTCACTGTTTATTTTACGTTGCTATTCAATTCATGTTCATTGCTTTTAGATTGTTGTTCCTTTCCAGTTTGCGTTTTAGATTTCATTTCCTTTGAGTTGTTTTCACTTGCTTTGAGATCTCTAAACTGTAGAGGGCAGAGCTAATCATTCCAGGTCCCCAGATTTGGTCATCTCACATCGATTTCTAGGGAAAAGAGTTATTACTACTGCATCCCTAATCGATGTCTAGCAAGGTTGCTGTAGTGTAGTCTTTACATTTCTGTCATTTGTAATTAGATTTCTTTTCAAGCAGATTTCTTTTCAAACATTTATTATTTCTGCATTTGTATTTCTATACTACATCTTCACAAACATTACTCTTGAGTAAATAGCCGCCTCAGACTGAGTACACTCTTGAAACAAAAAGTCATCCCTGGGTTGACAATTAATGTGAGGTAATTAGGAGTTACAAAGACACCTTTTTATCGCTCCACATTTTGGCGCCGTTGCCGGGGAGAGTGTAGCCATTTCTAAAGAGTAGTGTGAATCTGATGAGTGCCTGCTAGGGAAGAATTGGATCTTAAAAACGGAAGGTAAGAACCTACGTGCGGAGCATGTAAATGCCCTGCTCCACTGTCCGCTTTCCTAACAGATTTGCTGTTGCTTTAGATGTTTGAATTTTTGTGTGAATGATTAGGAAAAAGATAGAAATTTTTAAAAAATGGATCACATGATTTCATTGAAGTGGTGATGTAAGCACCACCCATTTCACTAACTAATTGACAGGAACATTGGAAGAAGGAGCTTTGAAGGAACACATGAAGGACATCTTCTGTTATGGTAAGAAACTGCCCAACATCTTTTTGAATTTCCTGCTCAACTAATTCCACACCCTCACCACAATAAACCAGTACAACATACTTACAGTGTTGAACTGCCAAATTTACCCACCCTTCCCACTCATTCTATCTCACATGCGCCATTAGAGAAAACTTACAATGAGATTCAGAATGTTTAAATTCAAAAATTGTAGAAGTTATGGAGGAAAATGAGCTTACTTCTAGTTTGTATCAACAAACCATTTTAAAAGCTCAAGAACCTCATGATATGATGGAAAATCAAGAAAATAAAGGATATATTGAAGATTGGTTTCACTCCATCACTTGTTTGCAACATTGCTCCACACTTCAACAATTTTTGACTCCATGTTTTCAAGGGAAGTTGGTTTCTCATACCCTAATTTTTATCAACATGTATTTTTCAAATTTGGGTATGTGCATACTAGAGGCCTTATTTCGAAAATGGCTCCACTGGAAGTACTCATATACGTAGTCATATTCATTTTTCAAATCAAAATAGGTTAGTGTAGAAAATAAAATAAATAAGGGAATAAATAAATGCATTTTGTTTTTCCATGTAAAACTAGTGTTTTTTTTTGCAACATGCTATGCAAATCAACATTGGTGATAATTGTTTTTAATTCATTGGTGTATGTAGATGAATTATAATGGAAATAATAGTTCTACAAACACTTATATTCATTTTTTATCACCAATTTGAAAAAATGCTTGAATATCATTTTTTGGCTTGCGGGCTTGATGAATTTCTAGAAAAACAGTCGGGACAGTCATGTTTTGAGGGACCAAAAATGAATATTTTTAAAACCTGTTTCTACCCTAGGTAGCCCTTGATGTCTACTTTCTAACCCAATTTGAATCAGTCAATTTCGATTTGAAACGAAAAAGTTAGAACCAAAACATTGACCGGATGTCTAGTGGGCAGCTCAGGAATAGAGTTGGGACAGTCAGTTTTTGGAGGCCTAAATGACCATATTTTTAAAACCTGTTTCTACGGTAGATTCCCCTATGAATCTAGTTTCCAATGAAATTGGAATCACTCATTTTCGATATCGTATGGGGAAGTTATGATCAAAATACTGACTGTCTATCGTAAATCAGCACCCTTAAAACTCTGTTTTTCCGGATGTTCCTTACAGTATTTGATCTATCAATTCTTCTTGTCTTCAAAACCTGTTTCTATTGGAAATAAATAAATGAATCTACTTTCATTTCCAATTCAAATTATTCGAATCCGACATCAAACGAAGAATCTATGCTTAAAACATTCACTGTTGTTCTAAGTGGGGTAAGCGAAAATGACTATGTTATGCAGGTTGTTCTAAGTAAAATTGACATATCATATCATTGAATTTTTAAAACCTGTTGCTATTGGAGATTAACCTTTGAATTAGCTCTCATTTTGCTTTGGAATCACTCAATTTCGACGAAAAACAAAGAAGTTGTGATTAAAACACTGCAGGTTAGCATGATTGGCCACTGCTCTCCCGCAAGTGACAGATAAATTTTACTTTGTTATTTTCTCAATGGATTTGTTATACAGAGTAACTACTTGTTGTTTTTTTTTGCATAATTCTTGGATTAAGGGAGCCCGTACACCTCTCTTTCTCCATGATTTAATGTTTTATTGCAGGTAGATACTCGTTTTTTGCAGGTCCTAAGAGAAAAATAAGGACAATTTATGGACGAGTGATTTTGAAAGAAATTTTAAAATGAAACAAAGGAATTTCATCCAACCCATTACCCAATGGATTCATAATAGAAGAAATGAAGAATTGATTTCCATTTGAAGATTCATGTCATGTCTTTACTGCCAAAACATTTTTCGAATAGATCATTTTTTTACATAATATCATAGCCGTTGTAACTTATTGTTTTCAATAAAATGTTGTTTCTTTTCTAATTTCTCTTATATTTTTTGTTTCAGGTGTGGCTTCATTCAAACTATCACCCATCCTCAGCATCAATGCAGTGAACAGCTAATTCATTCCTTGCATGCTTACATTTTATGCTTGTGCATTTTGCTGTTCCTTTTTTTTTTTTTGAAGGGACATCATTTGTGTGCATTTTTGTCGTTCCCGCTGTTCCTTTTTCAAAGGGACAACATTTTCATTTTGCTATTCCTTTGGAAAAGGAATAGCACCTTTTGGGTCAGCCGTTCATTTTGCTATTCCTTTTCGACTAGAACAGCTGTCGTTCCTTTTCGAAATGGAACAGCATTTCTGCACTTTCACGATTTGTTGTTCCTTTCCGAATGGAATAGCACTTTTGCACTTTTCATTGTTCCTTTTCCAAAGGAACGACACTTGTGTTTTTGTTGTTCCTTTCTCCAAAGGAACGACATTTGCATTTTCACACTTTTTTTTGTATTTTTGCTTTTGGTGTGCATTTCCCTTGTTGTTCCCTACAAGGAACAAAACTTTTTTGAGTGTTTTTGATGTTCCTTTTTTTTTCCAAAGGAATGACATTTGCCTTTTCACACTTTGTTGTGTATATTTTTGTTTTTTTTGTGTGCTTTTCCTTTGTTGTTCCCTACAAGGAACTACACTCTTTTTACGTGTTTTTGTTATTCCTTCAAAAGAGCAACACTTGGGGAGTATTTTCGAGAGCAATCCTTCCTTTCTCTTGTGGGATTATTCCTAGTTCATCTCAACCACATTTTCCTGATTCTCTTTCATGGCATGAAGTACACTATTTTTATAAGGACAAGAATTATGGATTCTATTGCAGCGAGTTAATATCATTCACGTTATGATCTTTAACAGGACACTTCTTTGATGATAGATTCTTTTCAAAAAAGACACAATTATTTATATACTACTTTACTGCATTGTTTTCTGTTGAACATGATGTTGATTAATCATCTTAATACCATGCTGGTTCCACCCTTCCTGGTTATAATATTCTCTGTCTATAACAAATGAGATTATGGGTATATTTTTCTATTGACATGTTCAACTTCTTCCACCATTAAATGAGATTATGGGTATCTTTTTCTATTGACATGTTCAACTTCTTCCACCATCCCTGCTTTTAAGGAGTACTGAGTCTCCCTCTTTTTATCATAAAAATGTGTAATAATAACAAAATTTTGTTCGCAGATGGAGGATAGGGGGTCTCAGTATGAGCCAGCCTACCATGTTCATAAGGCTGTAACAAAGTGACGTTCCTATTATGGCCACCACACCAGGGTTATGATCCATTGGATAGTCAAATTATCCTTGGAACAGGAGGTCTCATCACGAGCCGGCCTGATCACTTTTGCTACATCCCAGTGAATGGCAGTGTGGTTATCTGGTTACCACGCCAGCACATTGATCTCTTCTGTAGAACAACAATGTAACTCTCTAGTTATAAATTGAGGATTTTGGCTCATATGGGTTAAAAAGCAACCCTGCCGAGGCTATGGACGCCTGCTGGCAGCAGTGGCTCTGCTTATGGTATTGAAGTTATATCTTATCGTCAATTATTATTATAATACCCTTTTCTTATTTTTTTTTCTTTTTATCAGAGAAGTTATTTCCTTAGCTTTTTCCCTGTTTTGAACCTTTATGCATGAGAAATTGTTTTATGATCAATCACATCATTTTCAGCTAGAATGCTGTCAATTAAGCATCTTTTTAAGCATATTGTTGTCCTTTTTCGTTTTGCATAAACTATCATCAATCCAAAGCATCCTATCTCTTATTCATAACTATCCTTACACACTCTGCTTTCATTATAACCATAACTCTCGCTGTCCTATCATTGATATGTGTACTCTGCTTCATTCACTGCTATATTGTTCATTCACTTGCCTTGCCATTAGCACAACACCTCTCATATGCTTTATGGTCATGGAATTCCTTTTCCAATTGGAGGGGGGAATGTCTGCATTATGGGATTGCATGTGATATGATTACTGCACTCTGCCATAACTTGTTGATTTGACAAAAGTTTTTCTGATTGAAAGTTTTGCATGCATCTTATCTGTTGCTATTCAAACCTAACACTATGGATTCAAGAACATTGTATGCCAAATAGTGCTTTGTTTGCAGGAAAACAACAAGTATGGGCAGAATTCTATTCACGGCATGACTACAGTATTGCAACTAACAGAAGAGGCTCGAGCAACTCGCATACGTGAACAATTCTTCAGACATGATGTGCTTACCTGGATTCCACCTTTTGCATCACTTTCAGCACCAACTCTGCCTACATCAGCTTCAACAATTGCCAGTGCATATATGTCATTCCACATTTTTGGAGGTAAAACTTGAGGTAAAATAGCATAATTTTCTGATTTATTACGAATTTAGGAGAATTTCATGAAAATCCATTTCGAGCATTATTTATCATCCTTCATTCCACATCTTTACCACTTTCCCTTTTTCAGCAGCATATCATTTTCGAGTATGGGGGAGTGTTCCTTTCATTCATTTATTTCTTATGACTATGCCATTCATATTCTTTATTATCCATTGCTATTCTTATTCACTCTCAACACCTCCATTATTCCATGTTGTTTTACACCAAGCATAGAATTCAACAGCTGGTAGCAACCACCTCAATTTTTTTTTTTTCTAGCATCGCATGAGGGCATGCTAATTTTTCAGAGAGGGGGAGGAATTGCTACGCATGATGGATGTTTTCAATTTTCTTTCTCATTTAAGGCATACAATTTCATTTTTACACAAAGCAGAAATTGATTTCCATAATATTTTAAAAAAAAAACCATGAACTCAATTCTTGTGATTTCTGGAAAACACAGACGTATCATTAATACAAACCCAGATACTTTCAAGATAAATTGGAAATCATGCACTCTCACCTACAGCCATTTTGTTTATATCTCATGATCCGTGCATCAAAACGATCTGATTTTTGGATCATAGAGACATTCATATATTATAAACTTACTTGCAACATTTCAACAAAATCTGGTTTGTGGTTTTGAGAAAATGGTTAATGAAGTTTGATGTTATCTATATCATATTTTGCTGCAACTTCATACATATAGTTGAATGTCAATGTAAAAATTGTTATGCCTTCATCAAGATTGCTAAAATTGAATATTCATTAATTAAGGAAGCATTCATTTGTTCTCAAATTTTTATTGCTTGGTTAACACATGGGTTTTGTCTTGGGGTTGCATGAAGACATGCAATATATTCAGGTTTTTCGTTGCATGAGGACATGCAACATATTGAGTGTGGGGGTATGTTGGGCCGTTAATATGCCATTATTATTATCACTTTTGAACACTTATTCCACCCATTTCTACCATTCTTCATCACGTCATTTATTATAATTTATTATTTAAATTCATTTTATGATGATTTATGCTTCTATGAATGAATGCTATTTATTCTCCTTTATTTCTAATAAATTGATGATTATGAAATATTTTATCAATGATAGTTTTAATAAATTGGTTATAACATTATTCACCATTTTTAGCCTCCAAGGTAATTTCCATATTGAAGATTTGATCATTAAAAGTGCCAACTCAGAAATGCGCTGGAATAAGGAGTGACAGTTTTGCGGTTGAGATTCTGAGCAAATGAAGACAAATCTGGAAAATCCGGAACATGGGTTTTGTCCAGAACGGACCCAATTAACTTTATTAAAGAACGGTTTGCCCAAATTCGGCCTGTGTTGAGAGATTCGCAGAGTTCTTTAAGCACGATTTTCTCAGTTCTGTTGTTGCGGCCGTCCTCCAAATCTCAGCTGCAAAGCCAAATTCGCCTTCTTCTTGTTGATCAATTGGTTGGAAACAATCTAATTTTGTAATAGAATCATGTTGTAATTATCTCCATTGTAACCACTCTTTGCTCTCTTTGTATTTAAATCAGAACAGAGATCAGAGAGAGGGAGGACTTCAGGGATGGATTCGAATGATGGAATTGAGGATGAATTAGAGAATCAGAATTGAGGATGGAAGAGAGAATGGATAATGGCTGAGCGATTGAGAGATTTCTTGTTGTAATCCATTATAAATCTGCTTCGATATTTTAATATAAATCTGGTTGTTGTTCATTCTGTTCATCTGAAGTAACCCAGCAGCGTCCGCTGGCGGCCAAGGGCCCAGCCTCTGGTGGATTGTGCTGCTGCTGTATATTATTTCTTTGGTTTATGCGTGGTTTTTCTTATTAGCATTATTTGGTAATCTGATGTGTTGTTTAGTTTACATCACACGCTCTGTTATGCTTAATTTATTAAGGTTTCTAAAGACAGAACTATTGTCTTGACTCTGCATCGTATCTCTGTTCTTTTAAGTGTTGATCTTTACAGAATACTGTTGCTGTTTAATTACAGAGCCGCTGTGCTGTGCACTTGTTCATTAACATTACGGAATTTATCTTAGAATTTATATTTCCTTGCGATTGTTGAATTTATGAACGTTGCTGCTCCATTCTAAAAGACAGTCGTATTATTTATAACTAAGACTGACAAGTGGATTACCAAGATCAGATTGCTATTAAGGTGTGCCGTATGTTAAGTTATTTGTATTTGGCTTTCCAGCGTTGTTTTATATCCTCTCATTAATCAATGATGTTCTATTTCCTTGTGCTGTTCGATTTATTCTTAGAGTAAAGGGTGCTGTGTTTATTTTCTTGTTGTTCATTTCCATTAATTGGGGGTTTTATTTTGTCAATTCTTTTAATTACAGGTTGCTGCCCATTTTACTTTGTTGTTCTATTTTGCTATCTGCCGTTCCTTTTCTCGCATTTGTTGTTTTGGTGTAGTGATCTAAATTTTTGTAGTGAGCCTCGAATTCAACTGTTTAGCTCCCAGACCCGTGGTCTATGCTCTAATTTCCTTTCCATCAGTTTCCAAAGGGATGGACTATTGTTGTCAAACCCTTGACTGATACATTGCTTATTTTTCCGAATGCATGATGTAAAGTCTTAAAGTGCTTTGCTGTAAGTAGATTTTATTTCCAGCTTTCATTTACTTTTGGATTTTGAGCACTATACTGCAAAACATTACTCTTGAGTAAATAGCCGCCTCAGACTGAGTACACTCTTGGAATAAAAAGTCATCCCTGGGTTGACAATTAATGTGAGGTAATTAGGAGTTACAAAGACACCTTTTTATCGCTCCATAGCTGCTCCGCATGGCTGATCGCGTTGAACACTTTGTACTGCTCCGCATCACTGACACCACCGACACCAATAACATAGCCCTTGTGC